>CAJNDS010002634.1:1160545-1377476 GCA_905221605.1 Symbiodinium natans
TTTTGTTGTTTTCTGTCTACATATACATATACATATAGACACATACGTGTATGTATATATTTGTCACTTATTATAATATATTATGAGCCACATTCATATTGCTTGCTGTTCTTTTTTGGTTGCAAAGTATAAACAAATATACAAACACACATGTAGATGTGCATGTGTATAGTTGGCTCGGGAGAGTCCGTACATTGCCAAGATGGGAGGCACTCTCCAAGACCTTCGTCCGTGCGCCCGGGCTCTTCAGTGGCCAGGGCCTGCGGCTCCTGGGGGAGATGGAGCTTACAGGGTTTAGGGTTTAGGATTACAGGGTTTGGGGTTTGGGGTTTAGGGTTTAGGGTTTAGGATTACAGGGTCTAGGGTTTAGGATTGCAGCTGGACTGCGCCCGCAAGACGTGTTAGGGTCTATGATGCCGACCTCTTGATGTGGGGGGGGGGGGGAGACCTGTGACATCCAGCGACAGAGCGTACAAAGAAGGATTTGTCCACCTTCAAATCCTAAACCCATCCAAACCGTAAACCCTAATCCCTGCAAGGAGAAGTACCGACCGGCCGCTTGACTGGCAGACGAAGACTGAATTTCTCGAAAGCCTTCGGCATACTTCGGACGGAATGTTCATTTAAGCCGACCATGGATGCTTCGAAACATTCGGAGTTACCCAATCATCTACTATTTGCTCAAGAACCTCCCCAAAAAATAAAATATGAAGATCCCTTTATTGCCATCATAATAAGGAAGGATCTGTTTTGGGGGGTTCTTAAGCAAATGGATCATGGGTGCGACCTTGTGCGCCTCTACTGACACAAGAAGTCCCCCCCCCCCCCCCCCCCCTCCCACGCTCCCAGGCAGAGATGCGAAATTCAGCAACGACCTCCAAGGCCGTACTGCGGCTTGCTGCGCATGGCTCCCTTGTGAACACCCCTTTGTGAAACCTTGTGCAGTCTCTACAGCAGGTTACTCCATAGAACCTGGTACAAAACCACCAAAGCACACATGGGAGCTGTCTCTGCGCCCCCTCCCGCTGAATTTCTAAACCCCAAACCAGAACCCCCAACACAAAAATCCCTCATGGTTTTGGTCACCGGTTGTTTAGGCCTTTGGATGTCGGGACTCTGGCACGTTAATTCGTAGGGCTTGTGTTACCCTAAGCCCTAAACCCTAAACCCCTAAACCTTAAACCCCTAAACCCCTAAACCAATAAACCCCTATAACCCTAACCTCTAAACCTTAAACCCTAAAACCCCTAAACCCCTAAACCTTAAACCCTAAAACCTCTAAACCCCTAAACCCCTAAACTCCTAAACTTCTACACCCCATACACCCCTAAACCTAAGACCTGAAGCCTGACATCGGCAGAGCACCCCCCCCGGAGGCCTACTTGCGAAGGCAGCTCCTCCTCTCAGAGGTTCCCGTGTTCAAGGGGCTGAGGGGTTTAGGGTTTAGGGTTTAGGGTTTAGGGTTTAGGGTTTGCTGGGGTTCCTGAAATTTTAGGGTTTAGGGTTTAGGCTTGCTGGGTTACCGGGGTTCAAGGGTTTAGGGCTTTAGGGGTTTGGAGTCTGGCTACCCCTCAAGCCCAGGTGCAAAATGGGTTTTTGGGTTGCCTGGATGCAAAAGGGTTTAGGGTTCTAGGCTTTACGGAGCCCATAATTCTTTCTTCGGTGTCTCCAGGGCTTGCAGTGGTGTTCACGAACACTGATTGGTAACCCCATAATCCTCACATCACGCGTGAGAGAGGGACTTGCCAGTAGTGATCGAAGCACGGCCCCTGTCAGCACAGAGCGCAGGTGGACAATGTACGGCATCTTGGACGCAGAGACGTAAGACGTGTGGTTTGGCAAGACTTGCACTGGGCTAGGAGGGCCCTGGGGGTCTTTGTTCTATTTTCCCTTGTTGGGCTTAGGAGGATCATATTTAGGAAAATCCATGGGGCTCATGGGATGCTATGGAGCCGTAGGCAATGTGATGATGGAAGCGTTAACCCTAAGCCCGAAACCCCAAACCCTAAACCCCAAACCCTGAACCCTGAACCCTAAACCCTAGCCTCCCGAATCGCAAGAGCCTAAGAAGCACTTAGGAATAGCCTCTCCACCGACATTTGGCGCGACGGCTTGTCCCGGCCGAGATACTCGGGGGCCACCATCGAGGCCCCACCTCTCTCCCCGGTGAGACTTGGGTTTAGGGTTTAGGGTTTAGGGTTTAGGGTTTGGGGTGGGTTGCAGACCCGGGAGCCTGGAACCGAAACCACACGCCCAATGCCCATACCCCATACCTCCGACCGTTTGGAGGTCCGAAAGAGTCTGCCAAGCCTGACATTCAGGGTTGGTAATTATTTTTTAATTTTGTGTATTATATAAAACCCAAGAGGATATTAAAATGTGATGTTTATTAAGGTTCTAAGGGGAGATAGAATTGCAAAGCTGTTCGTACAGCAGGTCATCCACCGCGACATCCGCTGACTCGTGATGGCGCTGTAGATGACAGTATAGGCTTTGAGGTATTGGCACTACTGTACAACTGTTGACCAGTGTCCGTACTACCACAACCTGTAGTGCCTCTCGACTTCAACAGTGCGGTACCTCCATGTGGCAGTACAGCTGCTGTCATGCGCCAAGCAGTTACCTGAGATCTCACCAGCTGCCCTTGCCTCCTTTCATTAGGAACCTCGAAGAGGTTCTGAAGAACCCGGTGCGCACATCTCCTTCTCCACGTTCCTGCTCTGCTTCCTTGATACCCCTAAACCCTAAACCCTATACCCTAAACCCTAAACCCTAATAGCTTTTCTTGTGCATCTTGTGTCGACTCGGAGATGACGAGCCGGAGACGCACCAGCGATCATCGCGCTGCGCACAGTGCAAGGGGCCCCCCAAAAGATGAAGGGCTTGGCAGCTTGCAGCAAGTTGCTGGGATGGGTATTTGGGGTCGCTTTTGGAGGTCGTCTGTAGTATCTTGGTATTTAGGGGGGGGGGGGGGGGCCATCATGGGGATAGTTTAAGTATTGCAACATGGTAGTTGTTGAGGCTTCACCCTCATATGGTTGCAATGTAACATCGCGCGAAGGAAAGCGGAGCAGGTACAGCAAACATCTTGGAAGGCCTTGCTTGGGCAAGCTTCGAGTCATAAGGATCACGCTGCCTGCAGAGTTTTCTGAGGTGCGAACGAAGACTGGAGGACCTGGCATTACAACTGTCTTCTCAAGATGGAGTGCAGAGCACAGCAAAGGGGCCGAAAGAAAGCCGATGCTTGTTCCGTGCAGATCGTTTTGACAGCGTTTCAGGGGTTCAGGGGCTTTCGGGAATGGAAAAGTCTGTGTGTCCACGAGAAGCGTGTGCTCAAGCGAAAGTTGGTGAGGCAGTCGCACAGCGGGCAGGACAAACCAGAACCCTCCACAAATTTTCCCTGGCGACAGGTGAGGCTGTAGGAGTATAAAGTTCAATGCTTCTTGAGCTTCTTGAGACAAAATGAGGGTCATTTCTCAGGTCTATCTATGAGCAACCTTCCCACTATAAGGGGCCACCTTCCCACGATAAGGTGCCGCATCATAGAACATGAAAACTAGGGGTAAGTTACAGTATTAGCCTTCACGTAGCCTGAGGCCGAAATACAGGTGAATGCGAGAGTAAGTGCCCCCCCCCCCCCTAGTAGAGATCGCCAAAGAAAAGGGGCACCCCTTAAAATCAGGGCCCCAACAAGGTACACCCCCATATGAAACAGAGTTCACATGTGATTACTGTTATTGGTGAGTCTCTACAGGTTCCCTTGTAGTAACCCTAAACCCTAAACCCTGAACCCTACTTCATAGAGGAGCTGTCGCGCCGGCACCAACGGAGTCAGACAGCGGCCGACGAGCTCCGCTCCGTGTGAGTCCCAGGGTGCTTTGCAGGTTCAGTAGGGTTAGGATTTGGGGGTTTGGGGTTTAGGGTTTAGGGTTAGGGTTTAGGGTTTAGGGGTATAGGGTTTAGGGTTTAGGGTTTAGGGCTATAGGGGTTTCGGGGGAATTCAGACCAGACTTTGTGGCTTTGGAGCTCGGGGCTTCCCAGGAGGCCAAAGGCCCTGGAATTCAGAAGAAGCGAGTACACCTCCAGGCCCAACAGGTCCCTAAAGCCCTCCACCCTCAGACCCCTCCACCCAAACCCTCACCACCCCCCCTAATTCTCCCGCCCAGGGGTTGAGGGACCCCAAAACTTGGGGCTTAGGGCTTTTGACCAGTTTGGAGCTGGGCGTTTCCCAAAATTTCAAGGGTTTGGAGTTCAGTTAGAGTAAGCCCTCCAAGCTGGCAACACAAAAAGCCACCCCCTGAACCCCTATAACCTACTTTAAGACACAACCCAAACCCTAAAAGCCCAAACCCTAACCACCCTTCCCCCTCACCCTAAACCCTAAACCCTAAACCCTAAACCCTAAACCCTAAACCCTAAACCCCCTGTCCCCAGGAGCTCAAGGCCCTGGGCGCCACGAAGCTCGCGAGGCCCGAGGCCGAGGCGCTGGTGGCTGGCGCGCCAGGGCCTCTTTCCAGTTTAGGGTTCAGGGTTCAGGGTTTAGGGTTTAGGGTTTCGGGTTTAGGATTTAGGGTTTAGGTATTATTCGTCTTCTTCTTCTTCTTCCTCTTATTATTAGTATTCTTATTCTCATTATTATTATTATTATTTATCATTGTAATTATCATTATTATTCTTATTCTCATTCTTATTCTTATTAAAATTATTATGATCATTGTTATTATTATTTATTTACTATGATTTAGTTGTAACCCGGTTTCCGCATTTCATTTTGCACACACACACATACATACAGAAGTATGCATTTATATATATATATAGAGAGAGAGAGAGTTAATGCTACACACACCCCCCCCCCCCCCCACCCCACGGCGTGATCCATCTATTCGTTGTCGTTTCTATCGAAAAAATGTTTTGGACCACCTGCTGCAGTTTTTTTTTGTTTTTTTAAACGCCGTTTTCATACAGAATTCGCTGTGCATTTGTATCCTCGCAGTTTATAGAACCCAAAATCCTTTCCTTTCTTCTTTCTTGAAGATCATGCTCTGGGACATGATCATGAAGACATAGACCTTAGGGCTGCCAGAGGAACGAACAAAACAAACCTAAAGCGACATACAAAAACAGCCAGCAGACTCGAATCATGGGCAGAAGTTTGTTTTGGTGGATTTGGCCTCCAGGCTTTACGGCTTAGGGGCCAGCTAGGAGTTCCTTTCACACGGACTACTACTCAGCTCTAAACCCCAAACCCCTAAAGGGAGAGCGCATCACGTCGACAGGGACATTACGAAATAGGATCCCTTGTGGAGGACCGCTTTACAATCCGGAATCCGACCTTTCAACATCGAAAGGAGAGCAAAAGTCTTCAAAGGTGCCTACAAGTTTAGGGTTTAGGGTTTAGGGTTTAGGGAACCTCTTTTGCCTTTTTGTAGTCGAAGAGCACTCTAATCAATGTCTTCCAAGGCTTGCTGACTGGGTTCGTGCAGCACAGGCAGGGGCATTTCTTGTGCTTTCTTTCAGGGTTTAGGGTTTAGGGGTAGTTTGCCCGAAGCGTTTCGAGACCGAAGATGGCCGAAGGATGTCTTTTTGAAGTTTCTACAGTTACGCTCCCGTTTGTGAAGCCATTTTGCCGGCAAAGCGTAAGAGGAGTTACATGGCATGGGTTTTTCGGGTTTTATAGGGTATACAAGGGGCACTATAGGGTATATCAGGGGCATACACGGGGTCCCCATTTAACCATTTAAGGGCCCAACACGACGAGGGAGCCCCCAAAACCCTAAACCCTACTACCCAGAAAACCGCAACTCTAAACTCTAAACCCTGAAGCCTGAAACCTACTACCCAAAACCCTACTACCCTAAACCTTAAACCCTAAAGCCTACACCCCACCACCCAAAACCCTACCACCCTACACTTTAAACCCTAAAGCCTAAACCCTACCACCCAAAACCCTACTACCCTACTAGGATGGGCTATTACACCCTAAAATCCCTTAACAGACCCTTTCTAGGGTTCATTCTGGGGATTTTAAGGCCTAATAGCCCATGCTGGTACTAGCCTCAGACCCAAGTTGGACTGCCCGGCGTTTTCAAGGCGGGAGCCGACGCCGTCCAGCATGCCGTGGCCCGTGGCCGGGCTCTTTGTGAGGCCCAGGGAAAGGCTTCAGTTACAAATATGTATATAAATAAGTATATACATATAAAAATGAATACATAAACAGGTGTGTATATATATATATACATACATACACATACATATATATATATATATATATATTTCTGTATATGGATATATCATATTGATACAGCGATAGTACATACTGTTAATATAATTCACCTCATATAATGAATGCATACGGCTAATACCAGTGATACTATGAATAATGTCGTGCATCGTGTGAATCTGATAAAAGTTCTTGTCTTTGCGAGCTTCTAGTCGCCCTAATGGAAGCTCGCAGAGCTCTCATGACTTCCTTGCAAGCCTGCGACAGGCTTCCGGTCGAAGCTTTGAGGGCGTGGATGCCTTGTGCCAAGCCTCTACTTGCAGGTTCATGGTACTTCATAACCCAAATTGGAACTGCACTTAGATCCCACTTAGAAGCGCCTTAAGTGCCCTAATCTGGCTATGTTTGGGTTATAAGTACAGTTATCGTTGAGTTATTAAGTTATCAAGTACCATGAACCTCCAAGCAGCCGTCCTAAGCCTGGCCAGGGGTGTGTGAGTGAACGACTCGGCCCTGGCAAGATGTGAACTACAAAGCAAGGTCAAGGCCCTGTAGCCTAAACAGAACCCTAAGTCAAGAAACATGTCCTAAAACTAGAAGCTACCAGAAGCCCCCAGGCATAAAGCCTAGGTAGCAGGACCAGTTTCTTTTGGTGCGTCACTCCCACCTGGCCACAGGCAACGTTGTAGTCCCGAAGCCCTACACCCGAAAACCGTAGCCGCTCGGCTCTGGGTTCGCTGTGTAAGTGCCCCGTCGCTGCAAAAACGCAATGAAGTTGACACGTGTCTTCGTGCCAATCGCTGCCTCGCTGGTGTTTCAGCTGGATGCTGTTGCCCTGGAGGGCAAGAATAAGCAGCTAGGTGGGACCTTTGGATACTTTATGTTTTCCTTTACTGTGTTTAAGAGAACACCAAATCTAGGATTTTTTCGGAGGGCTTTAAGGACCATCCCAGGCAAAGTCTGCCGGACCCCAATCAGGTTGCCTTGCCTTCAGTTCCCGGCGTCGTGGATGCTGGTAAAAACGGCTTCCCCGAGCTTCCAAGCGTGTCTTCCATGCTGTCGGATTCCTCCCAAACCTTGAGCGGCATATCCGCGCAAGCGCAGCGCTTGCAGAAGCAGATGCTTGAGGTTCAGCAAGAAAATGCGGCTCGGATGGAGCGCCAAAAAGCCGTGTTTGACCGAAAGCTGAAGGAGCAGGAGCAGAAGAACCTTGAGGTGGTCAAGCAGAACGCATTGCTTGCCAAGAACATCATGGAGACAAAGAAGGCCGACGAAGACCTGCTGCGCCACGCGCAGTCCCTGCAGAAGGGAAACGCGCAGCGCCACAACGAGTTGAAGATGCTTCAGGACCAGCTGGCAGCTGCGCAGAAATTCCTCACAGAATCCGTGGAGCAGACGGATGACAGCAAGGCAAAAGAGCTTGATGTGCTGGGCGAGGAAGGTACTTCGCCCAAGGGCCTGTCCTTGCTGGCCCTTTCATCGGCCTCCCACACGGAGCCAGCGGCCGAGGGGTCCGAGGCCAAGGCCGGTGAGAACAGCGAGCCGGAGGGATTGATCTCCATGCTGGCCTCCGGCATCAAGGCATTGAAGAAGCAAGGGCAGGAGAGTGAAGCCAAGCTGAAGTCTGTCTTCATGGCCGACTTTCAAGCTGGCGTGCGAAGATACAAGGCCCTCCTGAACCAGCAGAAGGTTCTCAAGGAGACCCTGGAGACAATGCAGACCTATCACTCTCGCCTGGATGCAGCTGACAAGCACCTGCAGGCCACCCAGACCAAGATGGATCTGCGACTCCACGACGGCGGTATGTTCATGCAGAAGCTGTCCGAGCTAACCATGGCCCGTCCTGAGGCTGCGGTTCATGCCTTGGAGAACCTGTCGAAGAAGTGAGCAGCATCGGCAGCCGTCAGGCATTTTGTGCAGATGTGCGGGCCGCTTTGCGGCGCCAAGGCGACACCTTCTGCACCGACACAACCTGACTTGGATTCTTGAGCCCTGCTCGGTTCATCTACAAGGAGGGGCCCCCTAGTTAGAAGTAGAGTTATAAGAACCCTAAATTGGGTTATAAGGATCCTAAATTAGGTTCGGAGTCCCTTAACTACAGTTAGTACAGTAAGGGGGCCCCTCCTTGTATCCTGGGCGGAGTTGAATACCACTGTCCACCGAGTCCTTTCGAAGCCTTGCCTGTCATTAGCGAGAGTGAGAGTCGAAAACGGATGTGCCCGCCCTGGTGGGTGCACTTCACCAAGAAACCCTTCGTCTTGAAACGTTTTGAAGCAAAAGGTCCCAGTGATGCATGACAAGGTCAGCTTCGCGACATCCTTGAACGACAGCTGGCTGCAGACCGCGGAGGATGTTCCCTTGGCATGCTTTGGGCTGGGAGGGGGGGGCGTGTTCAGGGATTCCAACAGCTCTTGATCAGAGATGTCTGGAGTAGAATAGATCCTGAAAATTAAGCCCTAAAGCCTATAAACCCTAACCCTAACTATTCCTGTTTCGATGACCGCCTTGGCTTCAACGGTGTGTATCCCTTTGACGTTCTTGCCTCCGGCTCTTTCAAAACCCAGCGTGCCACAAGGACTATGTCCAATGAATACTGTAGTTTCGGGCTTAGGCTTTAGGTTTCAGGGTTAAGGCTTTAGGGGTCGGAATAAGTACTCATAATCTTACCCTATGCTCCCTTTACAAGTATACCATATTATCCCCCCCAAAACCCCACTCCAATGCAGGCCCCTATATTACCCACCACGCCTTCATTACCCCACCTCCTGACTTATACACATACCGATATCGACCACCTGATTGTTGATATTGGGGCTCCACGTTCTATGGCTAGCCGCACATGAACTGCACAAGGTGTTTGATGATTCTCGGTTGCAGTTCCACGCAAGCGGTACCTTAACCTAAAACCTACTTTTGTGTAGGTTACCTACCAGTAGGAATCCTATAGGGGTTCCACAAGAAGAGCCTACAAACAAAAAATGGAGTTCTTGAGAACTTGGGATGTTACCCCCCTGTACTAACAGTCCTTAATAGGGATTATAAGAGGTGGTACATATAATCCTTATTAAGGAGAGCTGTCAGTATAAAGGGGGAACATCCCAAAAGTCAACCCGTGGCTGCCCACTTTCCGGCTCCAGCACAGTTTGCCAGCCGGACCGAAGGAAGCCCCTGAGCTAAACCCTAAACCCTAAACCCTAAACCCTAAACCCTAAACCCTAAACTCGCAGTGCTGTGGCTAGCCGGGTGCCAAAAAAATCCCTAAACCCTAAACCCTAAACCCTAACAATTTGAGGACCTCTTTGCACTATCCTATCTAGGCCAATGAACTTCGTATCTCGTAGTGACGGCCAGCTGCCCGCGCTCCAAGGAAAGCCCTTTTCAAACCCCCAAACCCCCCCCCCCCCCCCCAGGCAAACCCCCCCCCCCCCCCCCCCCCGGGCCCCCCCCCGAAAAGAGTTTCCTGGACTGGCCATGGCATGCTTTCGGCCACAGGCCCGCGAAGGTTTAATGCCCTAAACCCGAAACCCCCAACGGAAGTACCTCTTATATGGATGAGGTAATCGGTTTTTCCTAGACTGGTGTTGGTAATGGGGGAGTAGTGGTGATGTAGTTGGTGAGATGTAGGGGGGGGAGTATAGGAATAATCCCAAAACTTGCAAGGGATCGGCTAACTTATGCTACTACTATACTACTAGAATCATGTATAGAGTATATATGAACTATAGACCCTTTTAGGGCTGATTTGGTCCGCACGGTCCCTGTTTGTGGTTTCGTTGGCATCTGCTGGGCATCGCAGATGGCGGACATGAGTGGTTGCTAGTCATGCGTGAGCGGATGGTATGAACAAGAAGCTCCAGTGATCTCTAGAATATCCTTGGATTTCTTTGGCGTGCCTTCCACAGTCGCGGCTCAACTTCTTGCATCTTATAGCTTGGTTCAACTATCAGATGCATCCGAGACAGGTGCTGCTGGGATTTCCTGCATGCAAGAGGGCCATGCTCTGTTCAGAGATTTTCCCTCCTATGCCGCTTGGTGTCCTTAGGGTTAGGGTTGGGATCTTATCCTCTGCTCTTCTGGCCATGGCTGGCTATCCCCAAGTCGAGCGCCGCGTCTCCGCGCGGCTCCCCTCGCAAAGTCACCTGGCAGCCCATACAGGCCTGTCGATTCCTCGGGGGTCTACGGGGCTTTGGAGCTGGAGGAGGTTTGAGGGTTTAGGGTTTAGGGCTTGAAAGCCGTCTGGAGTCAGTTTAGGGGTTAGGGTTTAGAGTTTAGAGGGTTTAGGGGTTGAGGCTTGCTCTTCATCGGGCCAGCATCCCATAGGGTTGAACTGTAGATGCCAGAAGGCATTGCGTGGCATCCGGGCGCAGGTGTTTGGCGGAACAGCAAGTAGGCGTATGCGTGTGTGGGTGGTTGCCGTATGTTGGCATGAACACTCCACAGCTTTGTCTTTCCACAAGACCGTGCCTGATGGAAGTCAATGCATGCAGTATTAGTTGCTAAGAACGCAGACCCTTCCCCAAACCCTCGAACCCTAAATCCTAAACCCTAAACCTATACCCTATACCCTAAACCCTAAACCCTAAACCCTTCACTACATGCAAAGCTGAGATGGTTCGGGTTCGGCTTCCAGCCCCACGGCCGCGAAAACGGCCCCGTGCTATGGACCCAGCAACGCCGCCAACCGAGCCCAGGCGGGAAAGACCACGAAGTCTGAAAACAATTTAATATTTATATGTATTTTATATGTATAGTCATATGTATATGTATGTTTACTTATTAGTATCATTATACTTGTTTACTTCGTTGATATTTAATATCGGCACATAACCATACGCATGCATATTCTAAACCTGCGCTGAAAGCCTGGCGAATCTCTCCGCCATTGCAGTGTGGGCATTCCTTCTTACATCCTCAAATTTGACACGACTGTGCAGGCCCGCAAGCAGCGCGTCTCTGAGGACCAGCCATGTCAGCCACGCCAGGGGAAGGCGCCGCTCCAAAAGAGTGCATCCTTGCAAGCTGCCACCAGTCCCCTCAACAAGTCTCATTCCGCAACCAAGTTGGAGAAGGCCACACCGGCTGGCGACGTGGGGACACCGGTGAATCGCCGCCCCCAGAAGTTGGAAGAGCCTCAGAGGCCTCCCACCCCCATGAACAAGTCTCAATCTGCGGCCAAGTTGACCACACCGTCTGGCGATGCGGGGACACCGGTGAACCGGCGCCCTCAAAAGTCGGAGGATACTCACAAGCCCTCCATGTCAACTCGTGGCCGCGGCTCTTCCCGGTCATCCCCACAACTCACCCGACAGCACTCCGTTCCCGAGAACCTTCATGATGTGGCCGTGCGACTCATGTCCCCGCGCCGCTGCCGCTCGAAGTCGCCGGATGGTGTGTCTTACGCCCCTGTGCTGTCCGGCCGCGCCGAGAAGACGGAGACTTGGAATGCTTTTGGGCAAATGTTGGTCACCAGCTTCACCCATGAGGCATGTCGGATTTTTTAAAGACTCCCCTCCAGCATCATACCCGGTACTCCCCGGGCCTGTTAAATCAGGAAGCTGCCAACATCAAGGAGGTGCCAGATGTACCGATTGGCCCCGCCAGCACCAGCCGACCGAGCCTACAGCCGCGACAGGGCAACGTGGGCAAGCCAAGCCAAGGCATCATGCTTTTTTTTTTGTTGGCCGGGGGGGGGGGGGGGGAGGCAGAGGTTCTTTGGCGGTTTTGGAGGCTCTCAAGTTGTTTTTAGGCTCGATCCTTAAGTTATAGTTGGCACTCGTATGCTTGGGGCTTATGACGCGTCCTTGGGCTCGTGGCTGGCCTGGCTACCCTGCTTCTGCCCTCAAGCCCCGTAGAAGACCCCCAAAGCCGACGACATCTGGAAACCCAGCTTTTGGAAGCTCCAGTTGATAGGATTCCTGCAGAGTTTCGCATGAGTATAGACATACAACCCCTACTAGCAACTTACTGGAAGTTCCTTTCAACCCCAATTAAACCCTAGCCACACCCTGAGCCCTAAGCCCTAAGCCCAGAACCCTAAACCCTAAACCCTAAGCCCTAAGCCCTAAGCCCTAAGCCCTAAGCCCTAAGCCCTCAGCCCTCAGCCCTAAGCCCTAAGCCCTAGCCCTAAGCCCTAGAAGCCCTAAGCCCGAGAAGCCCTATAAGCCCTCTAAGCCCTATAAGCCCTAAGCCCTAGAAGCCCTAAGCCCTAGAAGCCCTAAGCCCTAGAAGCCCTAAGCCCTATAAGCCCCATAAGCCCTATAAGCCCTATAAGCCCTATAAGCCCTAAGCCCTAGCCCAGATTTCTTAACTTGGAGTATTGGGAGGCGGGAGCCGGCGCTTTTCGGCCCTGAACAGCGCTTCGAAGGCTCTGGGGCCCTGAAATGCGACTTGAGACAGGTGTAGGGTTCAGAGTTCAGGGTTTAGGGTGTAGGGTTCAGAGTTCAGGGTTTGGAGTTCAGGGTTTAGGGTGTAGGGTTCAGGGTCTATGGTTTAGGGTGCAGGGTTCAGGGTTTACGGTTTGCAGGGTTGAGGGTTTAGGGTTAGGGTTTAGGGGTTGCAGGGTTGAGGGTTTAGGGTTTACAGGGTTTAGGGTTTGCAGGGTTGATCTGTGATCTGCCGCCCGCATGCATCGGGAAGGAAGGAAGGAAGGTTCAGGGATAGGTTTTGGGTAGGATGAATCTCAGTGCAGGCTTACAAAAATGGAGAGGATGTAAGGGTGGTGGCGGGTTTCTGTAGCTTTTGATTCTGTGCTTCTCCTGGGTGTTAGGGCTTTTCGGTGTAGAGATGCCTTGCAGCTGCGAGTCCGGGGGGAGCTGCTAGTCCCTAAACCCTAAACCCTAAA
Organism: Symbiodinium natans; assembly: GCA_905221605.1. NCBI lineage: Eukaryota > Dinophyceae > Suessiales > Symbiodiniaceae > Symbiodinium > Symbiodinium natans. Next base: position 1,173,610 of record CAJNDS010002634.1, read on the forward strand.
CCCTAAACCCTAAACCCTAAACCCTAAACCCTAAACGTTTGAAGAGGACTATGGCTTCCATTCGCGCTCGCAGTCTGTGACACCAGCCGCCTGGCTTCACTGGAGGCTTCTTGGGGACTGGAGTCTCTCCCCTCCCCCGGTTTAGGGCTTATATTTAGGGTTTAGGGTTAGGGTTTAGGGAGAAAAAGATTGATGATCCCAATCTCAACTCCGTCTGCGTGGCATCGGTGCCAATCGAATATCATGTTCTGCCACCCTTGCCCACCAACAATCGCGGGATACCTCGCTAGCTGCAGAACTCAAGGTTGCTTTAAGCAGAGACACAGAGAGGCAACCAGGAAGCCCTTGCGGTCGGCAAACCTTTGCCCCTTTGCTCTACATACCTATAGACCTTCTAGCACCTAAAAAACTGTAGGTTCTTTGCGAAAAACCCGGTTTTGGAGGACGTAGCTAAGAAATCCCGGTTTCCTGCCGCAGAACCGGGTTTTGCTCTTGAGCAAGCGCCCGCAACCCGTATTTTACCCATACAAAACCCGCATTTTAGCCGTACAAAGCCCCGTATTCAAAAAATGGGTTCGGGGCTTTTGCCAAGAACCCAGCTTTCAGTTGCAAAACCCGGTTGTTTTCAAGAACCTACAATTTTTCAGGTTCTGGAAGGTCCAGGAGCCAGGAGTTGGTGGCATCGAGCTAGCACACAGCCCGCAAACTCGAAGACAGCCGACCGGCCCTGGGCGCTTGCATAGCTTGACATTCGCCAGCGCGAAGGTGCGAATTGAATTGCTGGAACAGCACACCAAATCATAGCAGCCTTCCCACGCGCGAAGTCTTCAGAAGGGAGCAGGGAGTAGTTGCCAGGAGGCTGCACCTTCCAGCTTGCTGGGCTTCCTAGCTGTAGTTCTAAACCAGCACCACCCCAGCTCCCTGAAAACCCGATCGCTCTGACCCGCCCAATCACAGTTCCCTCTGTTGGGTTCAGGCTTTAGGCTTTACGGGTGTTTCATACTCACACTACTCCGGGCGAGATTGGCTAGCCTGTGCGCAGGGCATCATACTCACCATCTAGTCCAGCTTGCCCCTGAACCTATGAGGACTAAAGGGGTTGCACCCACTTTAAGAATTTGCTATTATTACAAGGGGTGCTATACTATTTTGGGATGTCCCCCCTAATACTAGCAGTCCTTAATCGATTATAAAAAATAGATTATGTTAGGGGTACTGTAATCCCCATTACATAGAGCAAATAAGACCTGCCCCCTCTCTTAGTTTCTTAGGGTAGTTACATGGTCCCTTTGCATGGGGGCCCTTACCAAGGGGACCCCTTATAAACCCCTTGCGTACCCTGAACAACCCAAGGGCACATACCTCAGAACCCTTTAAGGAAGGTAAGGGGCCATATTAGGGGCCCATGAAACTACCCTGAGCTCCTCCCACATCGAGGTCAATGCCTCGAAGAACTTCTCGCTGAACCGTTTTACAGAGGCACAGAGTCCCGGCTGAGATGGGCCTCTTAAGAGCGTTGGGTCACGGTTTAGGGTTTAGGGTTTAGGGTTTAGGGTTATACTCTCTGGGTTCCGAGGCCAAGGGTCGGATGTACGGGGCGCCCGCAGCTGAGTCTTCTGACTTGAGTGTCAGTGCTGATCCTCGTCAAAGCGAGGACTTCGACAGGACTTGGGTTTAGGGTTTAGGGTTTAGGGTTTAGGGTTTAGGGTTCAGGGTTCAGGGTTTAGGGTTTAGGGTTTGGGGTTTAGGGTTTAGGATACACCACCTCACAGCGTGCGATTCTTTTCACCCCCCAGCCGCGCTTGAAAGGTGGTGGCCGGTTCAGTTCTTGCATGTCAGACTCGCAGAGCTCCGAGGTGGGCCAGGTACACCGCTCCTGCAGAAGCCCACCCCTCGAACCCGACTAACCTTGGCGGGTGGAAAACCGAAAACCTTGTCGCAAAGCCAAAGAAAAGCTAAACCGGATCCTAAACTCAAAACCCTAAACTCTGACCCCAAAGTCCAAGGAAGGAAACCTTTGCCCGGGCAGTCAGCGAGATCCGGGCGGGCCGCAAGAGCAGTTGCTGGATGTGGCGCTTCGGGCTCAATTCTGCTAGGAGGTTGAGGTTTTGGGGGTTTAGGGTTTAGGGAGGTTCATGGGACTTAATATCCCAATTATCACTGTAGTTAAGGGGCTTATACGTGTGTTTGCTTTAAGTACAGTTGTTCTTGGGTTATAGTATATACCATGAACCTCCAAGTATGGAGCCCTTGCATTCGAAAAATGTTTCTATTTCCAGCTTGACGAACGTATTTTTTTGGCGGCAGCATTCTTCAACAAATCTTTTCCAAGCGAGGTTGAGGCTGTATTTCGGGATGCTCCCCCTTAGACGAACAGTCCTTAAAAGGGTCCTTGTACCCTATTCCGATCCCTAATAGAGCTGTTAGTATCAGGGGGAACATCCCAACGCTAGACCTAAACCCTAAACCCTAAACCCTAAACCCTAAACGATCAGCTCGGGATCCAGGGCCTGGAACCGAAGATTCGCCTCAAGAAATTTCCGGTAAAAAGCACTTGGCTCGTTGTTTTTTTTTGTTCGGACCCCTCAGAGCCTTAGAGTAACATATCTTAGCCAAAATTATTTGTGTATATAAATGTATATATATATATATATATGGTCCCCTCCCCCCCCCGCCCCCCCAATGGACCAACCTCTAACCCCAATGGACCCACATCGACATGTCCAAGGTTCTCGAGACACTGTACCCTGCCATGCTTTCCCTGTCCACTGCTTTGTGCTTTTTGTGCTTCCTGCGCATTTTTTGTGTTTTTTTTTCGTGTTTTTTTGTGCTTGATGTGTTCTTATGTGCTTTGTTCTGTTTTTTTGCACTTTTTGCACTTGTTGCACTTTTTGGTGCTTTTTTCTAATTGTGCAATATTTTGCAAATATTTGTCCTCTTGAATGTGCTTTTCCAATCCAAAAAAACAAAAATCCAAAAGTCCAAAAATCCAAAAACCCAAAGTTCTCCGGACAATGTCCCAGGAAACTTTGGATTTTTGGATTTTTGGACTTTTGGATTTTTGGATGTTTGGATTTTTGGGTTTTTTTGAATTTTTGGATTGGCAAAGCACATTCAAGAGGACAAATATTTGCAAAAATATTGCGAAGTTAAAAAAGCACCAACAAGTTCAAAAAGCACAAAAGAGTGCAAACATTGCAAAAAAAGTGCAAAAAAGTGCAAAAAAGTGCAAAAAGTGCAAAAAGTGCAAAAAGTGCAAAAAGCTCAAAAAGTGCAAAAAGTGCAAAAAAGTGCGAAAAGTGCAAAAAAGCACGAAAAAGCACGAACAACCACAAAAAAACACAAATAAAACACAAAACCCAAAAATCCAAAATTCAAAAATCCCAAAATCCCAAAATCCAAAAATCCAAAAATCCAAAAACCCAAAGTTTCCTGGGAGATTGTCCGGGAAACTTTGGATTTTTGGACTTTGGACTTTTGGACTTTTGGACTTTTGGACTTCTTTCCATTTCGCGGTTGGTCCATTGGGACAGTTCACTAGCCCTGTATTGGACCCAAGCCCTATTACTGTCTTGAATTCTTCTGCTCAACCTCTTGTTGGCTTTTCGAGTAGGATATTTTCAAAACCTTCTTGGCTTCTTGAACAGGCTACTTAGATTTTATTGATACAGTTTTCAATCGAGTAGTTAAGACGTTAAAGCGATTCGAGCAGGCTTTGCTGCAATAATCACAGGGGGCAATGCAATATTAAGAGCTTGAATTAAAAGATCAGAAGAACTAAATAAATCGTTATCGCAAAGATAAGGGTGTTCATGAGATATAGACTTTTTCTTAAACAGCAGGTACTGTGATCCCAGAATGGTTCTTACTGAAAAAAGGATATTTCAGCTTCTTTCAAATGCACAAAGTTCGATATTTGCACATATAGGGCTTCTCTGTTAAAGCCTCCTTGGCAAAGGCCTGTGCATGTACGTGCCTTTCTCAGTGATTTGAATAGGCAAGACTTTACCTGGTCCTCATATACAGAAACATCATATTCAAAATCTTATTGAATATGCTATTTAGTTGTGCGATGAATGTAGTGTCAACGTTTCGAGTAGGTAGGACGCATTTGAAATTCTGATAAGGGTACATTTGAATGTTCGCCCTCCTTTCATTCAAAAAAAGGAGAACGAACATGAGCCAACCTCGAATGTGAAAAATCATCAAAAATCATCAAAAATCCAAAAATCCAAAAATCCCAAAATCCAAAAACCCAAAGTTTCCTGGGAGATTGTCCGGAGAACTTTGGATTTTTGGATTTTGGGATTTTTGGATTTTGGGATTTTGGGATTTTGGGATTTTTGGACTTTTGGACTTTGGACTTTTGGACTTTTGGACTTTTGGACTTTTGGACTTTTGGATTTTTGGATTTTTGGATTTTTGGATTTCTATGCATAAGACAAGCATAGAAAAAAGCACAGTATATAAAATATTGCAAAAAAGCCAAAAAAAGTGCAAAAGTGCGAAAAGCCAAAAAAGTGTAAAAAGCCAAAAAAGTGCAAAAGTGCAAAAAAACAAAAACAAGTGCAAAAGTGCAAAAAATGCCAGAAAAGTGCAACAATGCACAACAAGCACAAAAGCGCAAGCAATAAGGCAAAACGCGCAAGAAAACACAAAGCACGACAACAACCAGTTTTTCCTGTCCTTTTCATTTCGCGGTTTTTCCATTGGGGGGGGGGGGGGGGGTGAGCTTATATATATATATATGTATGTATGTATGCATGATATGATATATACATATACATATATATATATACATATATATATATATAGATAGAGATGCATACATATATATATATATAAGTGTGAGTAGAGCATATCGGCTGCTTCCAAAGGCCCTAAACCTCAAAGGCCTTCCTTAGGGGGACCCAAAATTCGCCCTTACCGTACCACGCTGGGCTTGCGGATCCCCCAGATACTACTATATGACAGGGTTTAGGGTTATAATGACAGTATTGGTTGGCGGTACTTACAATCAAACGATAACTGTACTTATAACCCACTTATAAGCCCCTCAAGTGCCCTAAGATGGTTCTATTCGTGTTAGTTAGAAGTACAGTTACAAGTGGGGTATGAAGCACCATATGAACCTCCACGTAAGGTGGGAATTTAGGCAGGCACGGGAAACACGTAAAAGAAAAGAACGTCGACATGTCTATGTATATATACACATATATAAATATATACATATATGTGTGTGTATGGATATATTATGCATTTATACTCGGATTTTGATCTAGATCCGCACGGCAGCTCCCCTACCGAGCCACCATCACGCCGGAGGTTCGTGATCCCAACGCCGCCGCACATGGTCCACGGCGTGGAGAAGGGGAGCTCAGTGAACCGGAAGTTTGCCTTGAGGCGGGATTGAGGGATTAGGTACCCTAAAAACCCTAAACCCTTTGGCCCTAAACCCTATAAAAACCCTAATCCCGTAACCCTTTTACCCTCAGTTTCGCGGACTTGGGGCAAAAGGGGTGGCAGGGCGGCTCTTGGCAGAACTCTGCTGCGATCCCAGTTAAGTGAGGGGCTCTCCAGTCCTCACTCCACCCACAGTTCACCTACAAACCTTGGGGGGACCAATTTATCTTTGTGGGTTCTTTACTGTAGCTTTAGATCCTTGGCCTTTTTGGGGTTTATTGGGTTTCCTAGTAAAGGCAGCTAAAAATTTAGTTTATAGCTGCCCTCCTAAGTGCAGCCAAGTTCTGTCCTAGGTAGGATAAGGGGGACCCTTAACAGGGAACCCTTCTTAACCCTCTTCTGGCTCTCTTAAACAGGGGCTTTATTCAGAGGGTCTATATCCCCAAGGGTCCCCTAGTCCTATCCCCTATTGTGAACCCTAACAGGGTTGGTTGGCTCATGTGTCTGGATAAGGGTTGTAGTAGTAGAGGGTGTTTCTGAGCCCTAACAGGGTTGCTGGTTCATATTACCTTAACAGGCTTCTCCTTCAAAATCTTGTGTTAATATCGCCTTAATAGGGATCATAGTAGCAGAGGCTAGATGACCCCAAACGTTAGGGTTCGGTTCCGTTTGGTCCCCCAAGGAATCGTTACAGTGGCTGCGAAAACACGACCTGTCCCCGCAACGAACCCTAAGGCCGGTTGCCTTTCTTCCCAATGCTCCAGTTCCTTGGTTTGGGGTTTAGGGTTCAGGGTTTAGGGTTTATAGGGTTTAGGGTTCAGGGTTTAGGGTTCTGGGTTTATAGGGTTTAGGGTTTACAGGGTTTAGGGTTCAGGGTTTAGGGTTTATAGGGTTTAGGGTTTATAGGGTTCATGGTTTATAGGGTTTAGGGTTTATAGGGTTTAGGGTTTATAGGGTTTAGGGTTCAGTTTTAGAGAACCTCAGCCTGCAGGTCCGACGACGAGGCGCCGGGTTCAGGAAAGTCTTGCTGCGAGGGATGGGGGTTTGGGGCTTAGGGGTTCAGAGGTTAAGAATCGCATGGATCTGTAGGGTTTAGGGTTTAGGGTTGAAGGGTAGCTTCTGTTCTTGTCACAGAGGGTCTTCTGGGGGATGACATTGGTAGACGTGGGGGCCCCTATATCAGTCCACCCTCAGAGTCCTGAGGCGAGGGCATACCTGACCTACGAACACGATGGCGCCTCTTGGCTTTGCACAGCACAAGCTGCGTAGTTGCGAGGGCACGAATGTGGTCGGCAAGCCTCATGCACTATCGAACCCGCATAGGCCCACAAAGTCCGAGAGTGTCAGTTTAGCGAGGGTTTGGGGTCTGGGTTTGTTTTAACCCTCATTGCGTACCGGAAGGTGCTCTTTTTTTGTGATAAAAGACTTGGAGCAGTGTCGGCCTTGTTTTTCCAGTATCCTGGAACCCTGTTTCTAAAGTGATGTTGTTTTGGGTGCCCCCACAAACATTTTTTTTTGGTTTTTTTTTTGGGGGGCGGGGGAGGGGGGGCAAGGCTCTTAAGCCCTGAAACCTGCACGGCCAAAAGGCCTGAAACTTTCGAACCTTCCTGGGCTGAAGCCACGGCCCTGGCAACCCGATAGAGTTTGGGGGAAGTTTTCTTGCCTTCCTCAGAATTTGGGGTTCAATGAGTCTTGAGGATGCTCAGCGAAGCAAAGGTCAACTTGCGGCAGAACTACCTTGCGATCATGACGGCCGTGCGAGATCAGCTTCGCTCTGGCAAGAGCAACTTGTCCTCCTCCCCCCAGCCCCCCCTCCCTCTTTGTTGAGGACCCAAATGGACCAAATGGAGGGTCTTGCGGTTCAGAGTGTGGTGTGTGTGGGGGGGCGGGGGACACTCGTTTCTGCTTACACTTCATCAAGAATTTGTGGGCTTCGAGAGTTAAAATGTCCAGTGGTGCTGGGCGATGGCTGGTCATTTCCTGCGCTATACCCAAGCGCCATCCGCTCAGATCATGGAAATGAACAAGAAAGAAACATGTTGACACATCGCGTAGTCTATGCTTCAGCGAGCATCAAGCGGCAGGATACGTGACCATGTCATGATGTGAAATACGAGCATCATTCATTTCAGGGGCGATCTGGAAGTCTCCACTCCACAGCTGAAAGCTACAGAACCACATTCTGCACATGATAGTGAAGGGCCGACTCACACACAACATAAAATTGCGAAACACCTTTGATACGGCAGATGTTGCCCAACATGCGCAACAATTGTAGTCACTTACAACAAGGGAGCCGCAGCACATACTTCATGAATCTTCTCCATGCAGCTTTACGTTCGCAGGCATTCTGCGGTCTTTCAGCAGTACATCACATGTTCAAGGTTCCCGCTGGTTCCCCGCGGCCTACGTGTGTTGTTTCGAGATGTTGGCTTTGATTGATGGGCTGGTGGGCTGAGTGATGCATTGTTGATTCGTTTTGCTGTGTTGATTCATGGTGCTTGCTGCGGGCTCCGCACCGCTGTGGTTTGAGATGCCCGGCACTTGTCTCGGCTTTGATTCACTCTCCGTACCCTAACATTTGGCCCGCATGCTCCCCGAGCAGGGTGTCTGGATCTCGGCAAACTACAGCTGACCGCTAACAGCCTTACAAACCCCAAAACGCCCGAGGAAGCACCCAAGAGAGGGAGAGCTCAGTTCTCAGAACAGAGAAGAGATATGGTTTAGGGTTTAGGGTTTAGGGTTTAGGGTTTAGGGTTTAGGGTTTAGGGTTTAGGGTTTAGGGTGAGAGTAGCTTGAAGACACACCCCAGGCATTCCGTCGCTGATGGGCCAGTTCGATGCCCCCAAGCTTACCAGTTCGGTGCGGTTGTTCGAGAAGCCCGGCTCCAAATCACACGAACCTATATGGGGCTTGTCAAACCTTTTTGTTGCTCTCCTGCTCTACGGCCCCGTGCAGTAGAAACCCTTAAAACGACCCAACACAAGGGACCCGTAATTTGAGGGAAGACCCATGTGTTTGCAGAACACATAGGTCTTATACCCGATGTGTAGAGAGACATTTTACCTCTGTTATCTATCAGACGCATGGCCTTCTCAAGATACACCCGAAAGCTTCTGCCTTGGGACTTCGATGCTCAGCGCCAGAAAGTTGAGGTGACCCCAAACCCTAAACCCTAAACCCCAAACCCTAAACCCAAGACCCTAAACCCGAAATCCTGAACCCGAAACCCTAAACCCTAAACCCTAAACCCTAAACCCTACAAACCGCAAACTTTTGAAGCTGAGGAGAGTAACCCGTGGATGTGACGATGAGCTCCATGCCATCCTCAAGGACACTTGGGCTTCCTCCCCTTGCGGTGTTAGGGTTTAGGGTTTAGGGTTTAGGGTCTAGGGTCTAGGGTTTAGGGTTTGGGGTTTGGGGTTTAGGGTTTAGGGTTTAGGAATATTGAAGGAAGTTAGCCCCGTAGCGTTGAGGGTGTGTTGGGTGGTGCAGGGTTTCGTGAAGCCTCTCGAACAAGTTGTTAGGGTTAGTAGGGATTCGGCTGCCTACAAGGTAACCCTTTGTTAAGGGCTAGGTAGGCCATCAGAAGCCAAGCAGACCTGTGGAACCGTTCGAGAAGGCTTTTGTTAGGAAGGTCTCGGGTTTCATGGGTTTGCGTTGGTGCTGAAGACTCGGCTTCTCAGCGCATCACAGAAAAAATGTCCTAAGCCCTGCACCCTAAACCGTCAAGAGCTGGCCATGTGCAACATGGCCGTTGAGCCCTCCTTGCCTCGATGTAACCTTCCAAGCAATGTGAAGACTTCAGCCTCAATCACGCTCCCCCCCAAACGGCAACGCCCTATCGACGTGCCTGTGCTTGTGCTTGTGTGCTCCCATTCCTAAACTAAATTCCGGCAAGCCCCGAACCTGCTTTGTGTTCGGGTAGGGCGTCCGCGCCTGAAATCGCGACTCACATGAATGTGCGTCGATTCGTCTGCCGAAATTGTGAGCAGTTAGGCCCTCAAAGTCCAAGTGCCTTCTCCTGGAGGAGGTAATGACGACTGCTTCCGAAGCCTAGGCCGAGGGGAGGTATGGGAGGCGAGAGGGGAGGGATGGAGTGTGGGTGAATTTTAGAATTATGTGTACTGTAGTTATTCATATTAAATGATGTGTAGTCATATTACGAGTACTGCATTCTATTCTTATGATTTGATGCTCTTGCGTTGTTATATTAATTTGATTAGGATGATATTTCATTTTTTGTGCTTTTTATGTATTACGTACTTTTACATAATATACTGTTCCTTTGATTTTCTGAGCTTTCATCCCAAGAACTCTGGACCTGCCATCTCAGTGACACTTGACCAGAGTATTCTCATGTCATTTGTTTTGTTTCCATACTTGCTGGCTATGTGAGTTGTGAACTTACATGTTTTATTATTATTATTATTATTATTATTATTATTATTATTATTATTATTATTTTGTGTCAAAAAGCGGGCATCCTAGAACAGTTGCGAAGATTCTTAACCCGTCGTGTCTGGCAGGCCCAGCATCTTGCAGGCCTCCTTGACGACGCGGCCAGAGGAGGCGTTTTCTGACGGCTCCTTGGGTGCTCCTTTTGTGGACTCTCCACGCAGTTCAACCAGCAGTTGGGCTTAGGGTTTTAGGGTGTAGGGTTTAGGGAGCTTAACTTGCCACTGTATGAAGCCTGCAGCAAGATTCCTGAAGAGAGGCCGCTGTTTTGCAGCACAATCCCGCGGACACCGCGCGATCCTGTGCATTACTAGGAATGGCCGGTGGGGCAGGTATGCCTTGCCTCACCTCGGGCCTGTTTTTGCCCAGCTGCTCGGGGTGTTTCTTGCTAACTACCCCAAGGTCCACTGTGACCCCTCCAGCTGTATCAGGTACAACCCAAAGGGAAGGTAAGGTCTGAAAAGGGTTTAGGGTTTAGGGTGTAGGGTTTAGGGTTTAGGGTTAAGGGTTTCGGGGTTTAAAGGGAGTTCTGGCAACCCTGGTTGTACCTCGAAGGGTTCAGGGGTGGGTATGGTTTATACATTCGGGACCCGTTGTGAACCCTAAAAGGGTTTACGGTTCCTATTACCTTAATAAGGATTATAGTAGTATGGGATACATATATATATATATATCTATGGTTCCTATTACCTTAATAAGAATTATAGTAGTATGGGGTACACATGTATATATATAACCCCAAATTTAGGATTCATTTGGTCCCCGAGGTAGGGCGTGCGAAAGAGTTTGGGGTTTAAGCCAGGGGCGAAATGCTCCAGACTGAGGGGATGGCAAGAGGAATCTAAGAAGAACCCACCCGAGGTCACAGGGGTTTAGGGTTTAGGGTTTATAGGGTTTATAGGGTTTATAGGGTTTAGGGTTTAGGGTTTAGGGTTTAGGGTTTAGGCTAAGCGCAGGGTTCAGTCCTGGCATGAAGCTTCCAGGTTCGAAAGGGCTTAGGGTTTGGGGTTGAGGCCTCCGAGAAGTTGCCTCAGACCTTAGGGATACTTGGAAATACTCTTTTAATCTTTGGGCACTATAATTCCTAAGAAACAGCTAAAAAACACATTTTATTCTTTGGGCACTATAATTCTTAAAACAACAGCTAAAATCATATTTTCTGCCACTCGTAGGGTTCCAAGCTCAGTATAGAGACAGCTGGGCAGGCTTGCTTGTTTTCTCTCAGCTGTTCGAAGCACAGCCGAGCTCAAGCTCTCCCCGCTTTCGTCACCTTAGCGACAGGCGAACAGTGCCCCCACGAGCTTTCTCAGGGATTTTCTTCTATGGTCTCCGCTTTGAGCGGTTGTCTGTGGTAACACCCCACCCCCTAAACATTCCTACAGTATATTTCTACAGTATTAGGTTTGCTTTAGGTGGCAAAAAACCTCACACTCTGCCCTGTGGTATGATGCGTGTGGGATCGCTTTGTTCACATCCGGCCTGGTCGAATCAATCTCTTTAAGCCGTTGATCTTTCCTGCCGACGGCCAGTGGTCGAACGGCGGCAAGGCCATGATGACGAAAAAAGACGCATGACAGGGTTTAGGGTTGTTAAGGGTTAAGGGTTAAGGCAAAAGAGGTTTTGGTAGTCCACCAACTCTTCCCTGGTTTTCATCAGCATGAGGGGATTTATTTCGCAGTGGCTCAGGTTCCAGGATGCCAAGTAGCATTTTACCCTTTTGGGGAAAGGACCCCATTATACCCCGAGGAAGCCTGAAATGGACCCTAAACCCTAAACCCTAAACCCTGAACCCTGAACCCTAAACCCTAAACCCTAAACCCTAAACCGCAGTCCCTTCCTGCAAGGCCTTGCGTGGTGCCCGCTGCCGGGCCAGTGGAGGAAGCGAGACATGCAGCCTTCCATCTCCAGCTTGGCCTGCGAGTCCAGCTAAGCTTATGTGCCAACAAGGTCTACGTAAGCTTGTGCTCCTGAAGCTTAGGTAGTAATATGATCTATGCATGGTTACAGCTTCAGTATATTAGATCATACAATATTGAATTACATTACATAATATCTGATAATATGTTTTATGTTATACTATTACATTATATTAATATTGTTTCAATAGTTTATTGATGGTCTGTTAATAGTATGTTTTTTGTTGTATTTAAGTGTATATGAATATTCTATGAATATCATAGAATATTATATTAATAGTATGTTGATATTCTACTCATATCATGTTAAATGGTTTTCGTGCTTGGAGATCTGAAATGTCCTCGAGCCTTCATAACTGTTCGTACGAGGCGCCGTCTCAGGTCCTGTGCCAGAATCGACTGCATGTCTGTAGTAGGCTTTTCGGCCTTATCGAGTTGCAGTGTGTGTGTGCGCGCGGCATGGAAAAGGCCCGAGAGAAGCCGAAGTTTTTGTGGGACTCGCTGTACAGACAGAGCACCTAGAGTTCCTCAGAGCCATGGCGCACCCGGAGAGCGTCGAGGAATGGTGCCACTTGCTGCCCAACTTGCTGTGGGAAGAAGGCCTCCCGCAGAAAGCCTTGGGGGGGTGCCCTATGACTTTATGACCCAGACAGTTTTCGCAAGTTTTCAGTTTACAAGGCTTTAAAGGCATTACAACAATGCGCACATGTCTGCGAAGGCTGGCACAAACTAGCTGTACAGCCCGCTGCCTCCCTTTCCTACTGCAGCTGCCCTTGGGGTGGAATTGCGGCGGCTTCTCCGCAAGGAGTTTGATTCCAGGAAGGACACTCAACAAAAGAGGCTGCGAGTGTTACTTTGGGTGGGACTCCAAGCAGAGGTTAAGGGCTTGTGGTTTACTACAGAACTTAGACATGCACTCCCTAAAGCCCCAAAGCCTAAGCCCCATTAAATCACCCGGAGTCCCCCCAAGCAGGCGTCATGGGACTTTTCCTTGGACCCCTAAGGTTGCACCCTTGTTTTTTTTAAAGCACCTTTTTAAGGATCCGTTAAGGGAATGTGAGGGCCATAGTTGGGAGTATACAAAGGGGAGCCTTTCGGGGTAGGGGTGCGAGTTGGGACGTTCCCCCTTATACTACCAGTCCGGAATAGGGATTAGAATCCCTATTAAGGACTGTCAGCATCAGGGGGAACATCCCAATCCTATACCCAGCATCCCAAGGTACGAGTCTTATCACATTGAACGGTGGCCTTTGTGCTCAGGTGAGACTTTCCGTGTCGGACGTCGTCGTTCACAACGCCCCTGAGGACCACCAGCGTGACCTTGGGACCCCGAAGCCTTTAAGCGCCGGTAGGGCGTTACGAGGTTTAGGGCTTAGGGTTTAGGGTTTTTGAGCCTGGTTTCTGGGGCTTAAGGTTACAGGCTGTGTAGGGTGTAGGCCTTAGGGAGGCTTTAGCCCCACAAGCCCAAAGCAGATGGAGGATCCATCCCGGGTCCTGCTGCGACCCGAAGCCAGAGCCTAGGACAACCTTCAGCAGATTTTGGATCGATTGGTGGTTGCAACACCTGTCTGCCCGTATTGAACCGCCCGACCCCACTCATCACTACCGCCCTAGTAGACACTATTCTCATAGTTCCCAAGAGCCGATCGCGAAGGGTTGGGTTTCTATGTCTAGAGGGGCCATTTGTCCCCAGAGCCACGGAACGAACTGGACTTGATAGTCTTTGTCTTGCTGGCTGGTTGCACGGCTGAGTTAATCGCAGAATTCCTTGACGCAATTAGCTTTTAATCATGGAGGTTTGGAAGTTTTTGAAGTTTGTTTGGGTGTTGGGTGGAAGCGGCCGTCGGTGGTTCTTCCTTGATTCTCCCTTCTCGGCCTTTCTTTTTTTGTTGAAGGGGAGTGCTTTAGGAGGTCCGTGTACCGCCAGGTAAAACCAACCCCTAAACCCTAAAGCAGAAGCCCAGAACTCCAGAAACCTTATGTTGAACCAAACAAAAACCCTATAACCTCAAAAAAGCCCTACATAAACCCTGTAAGCTCTACAAACCCTATAGGCCCTATAGGCCCCCGCCCCCAAAAAAATGAGGTAAAAAACTCACCCTAACCCTAAACCCTAAACCCTAAACCAATAAAGACCCTTCAAGTGGGAGCTTCAAGGATCCTGGGGCGCGCAAGAGTTCTCGGTGTCGAGCCCGGAGCGCCTCGGCCACTGATGGGCTCGTAGTTAGGGTTTAGGGTTTAGGGTTTAAGGTTTAGGGTTTAGGGTCTAGGGTCTAGGGTCTAGGGTCTAGGGTCTAGGGGGTTTAGGGATTAGGGTTAGTAGTATACTATAATCCCCCTTAGAGCTAACCCAAAAAGGAATTAGACTGGACCTTTCAGATAGGGTCCAGGGCTTAGGGTTTTTTGCGTTTAGTCTTGACCTTTGCGGGTTTGGCGCTCCCTTGCTTTCTGACTGCTCTCATGTTGTTCATTCGTGTTGACGGTGACGCAGGCTGTAAGTCAGGGATACTGGGAAATATTTTGATTTTTTTGTGTACTATAATTCCTAATAAACAGCTAAAATTCAAATTTTTGCGAAGGTTCCAAGTTCAGTAGTAAGGGAAGGCCTTGCCCGAAGGAGTGACTCTCTATTCGAAGGTTCCAATACTGGGGCCTTAATAATTAGAACAGGGCTTGGGGGGTCATTTTCGGAAATTCATATAAGGGACCATAAGGGACAGCCATTAGGAATTATTTCGACCCCTATATTACAGATCTCGGAATTTCGCAGGGACGCCCCTGGTGTTAAGGGTTGTACATCAGTCGTGTGATGAGAAGCCAGTGAAGGCCTTCCCTGGCCTTTGACGAAAAGCTTACGGATGACATACATCAGGTTCGGCGTTAAGGATTACTTACATGCTTTGGGGGTATATGAAGGGAATCCCCCCCCTAGTTTGAGAATGGCCGCTACAGGTTTTGAGTAGGTATCTTTAAACTTTTTATTTTTTTTTTGCGGGGGGGGGGGGGGAAGTACTACAAGCCCTTAGGGTTTCCTAAGGTACTTCGTCGTGAAAGAGCAGCTTGCGCCGGGAGACGCGATCGTGCACAGGTGTCTTCGGCATCGCTGTTGAAACTCTGAACCTGAACCGTGTAGCCTGAACCCTACACCGAGTGCTCTGAATGAACCCCCAAGATAATAAGCCCTCTACGCCCGATAGCGTCTCCAGACTCTAAACCCTATAACCGCAAAGGCCCTACAATCGCCGTAAACCCGAACCCCTAGGCGTCGAAGCGCTCGTACCTCGAGCCCAACTTCTTTAATTTTCCTTGTTGGGATGTTTCCCCTTATACTAAGAGCTCCTTAAGAGGGATTCTAGTAGGGGGTACTATAATCCCTATTTAAGGACTGTTAGTATAAGGGGGAAAATCCCAACCTCCTTGGCAGGTGGTCTTCCTTGAAGTTGTTGCGGCTTTTTGCGGTCTTGTTCGGCGCGCCCGGGCTTGGAGGCTATGGGTTCCTTCCAGGTCTCAAGCCCAGTTTGGGATTTGCTGGCTTCAAGCTGTGTGTTCGGGTTCAGGGTTCATTGGGCTAACCCTAAACCCTAAACCCTAAACTTGCCCTAAAAACCCTAAACCCTAAACCCTGGGCCAGGGTTGCGGTGGCTTAGTAGTTTTAAGGCACATAAAATTGGAGCTAGGACTCCGCTGCTTGCATTGGAGCTAGGACTCCGCTGCTTGCCTTGTGGCTCACCTCTATAGTCTTAAAGCATTAACCCTTGGATGTTCCCCTCTATACTAACATGTGCAGTCCTTGTTAGGATTATCATAGGGTGCACTATAATCATATTAAGGACTGTTAGTATAAGGGGGGAACATCCCAACATTAAAAAGTCAGAAAGCCCTACAGCTCAGGAGCACTTTCAGGCCCACTTCCACAATCCAGAGGTGGCAGCCGAGCTTCGCATGCGCACCCGGAGGAACTTCCCGCAGAGACGAGACCGCTTTGGGAAGTTGATCTTTGAGTTTTTTTTTGACAGTCTTTTTGCCGGGTAGAAGCATAAGGTAGTTTGGGAAGGCATGCTTCATAATCTTAGCTGTCTTCACTGGGTGTGCTTGTAAGAGGCCATCTAAAGATTTGTGAGGCTTTCTGACAGCAGAGCTGAGGAGAGGCGACTGCTCACAGACCATCACCAGCCCCTGCGGCTCCAATGGCTCTCTTAGGTCCTCCTCAAGGGTTCAACCCCAAGTTGAGGGTTGAGGGTTGAGGGGGTTTAGGGTTTAGGGTATAGGGTTTAGGGGCTTAAGGGGCGAGAGGGTGTTGGGGGGGCGGTTTAGTTTCGCCCTCGGGGGCTTTAAGGGGTTTAGTTTGGGGAGACAGTCGCACTTTGAAGCAATCAGCTGCATCAGCCACAGTACTGCTGGTTGTCGCCGCCCCCTAGGTTCCCGCCTTAAATAACCTTAATCATCCCTAAATCGCCTTAATTATGGGGGGGGGGGGGGGGGGTAGCATAGAGGGGGGCTAGTAGGGGAACCCACGAAACGAGGGTTTGTGGTTTCGGTTGCAGGGTTGCGGATTGCAGGGTTTTTCAGCATCAACAACGTCTTTCACAGCAGATGTTAAGGCTTTTTCGGTTGAGGGCTTCAGGTTTCCCAAACCCACCCTACACCCTAAACCCTAAATCCTAAACCCTAAACCCTAAACCCTAAACCCAAAAGAAGCCCAGGCCTCTCGGAGCCTTTTGAGTGCATGAACTTCTGCCGACCCCAACGTGAGCCTGGGACCCGCGCCTGTGTTTTCTACTATTTGCTTAAGAACCCCCCGAAAAATTAGAAGGTACTATTCCTTGAAAGGGCAGTATAGGGATTATTATTATACATTTTTTGGGGGGGTTCTTACGCAAATAGTTTTTGGAGGCATGAGGTCAGGTTGTTCCCTTGGTAGCAGCAGGTACAACCAAGGATGCCCAAGTTTACCGGTTTACCGGTTTACCGGTGCGGTGCAGGGTCTAGAGTTTAGGGTTTCGGGTTTGGGGTTCCCAAGACTACTGAGAGGTACTAGCAGCGTACTTTTAAGCCATGGGTGTGGTCGCGGAAGGGTTGAGGTTGAGGGTAGTTATATGGGCTTTACGAGGTATTTGCCTGATAAGATTTCGCGAAATTTAGAATTCCGGTGTGCGTCGGAATGCAGAAAGAGTCAGAATTCACACCTTCCACCCACATCTGGCAAGACCCAGTTGCGAGCACCTCAACTTGCATCAAGCTTCATGCTGGTACGTGGCTAAAATCGTGCGATCAGCTGTGGAGCCCAACCGACCCAGCAACAAAAAAAACGGCCTCAATCTTGAATGAGGATCCGCAGCTTCCCTAAACCCTAAACCCTAAACCCTACGTCAGGACCTTCACCATCCACCACATCTTTCGCACGCCCGGAGACCTCAACCTCTTCGAGTGGGCGACGTCCCACTTCACAGGAGCGCCCCGGGGCTTGGGGGCGCCTCAGGGCTTAGGCTTTTTGGGGGGTTTAGGGTTTAGGGTTTAGGGTTTAGGGTTGTTCAGTGTTTAGGTTCTGCGAGAGAAAGGGGCTCGAGGGTCCTGCGGCCTACAAAGGAGTGTCAGGGTTTAGGGTTTAGAAAAAAGGTTTAGGGTTTAGGGATTAGGGTTTAGGGTTTAGGATTTAGGGGTTAGGGTTGCAAAGGGTTTAGGGTTTCAGGGCATGGGCGAGCACATGGCCATGGAGATTGCCGGATGCTAGGGAGCTCCCAAAGTTTTTTCTGGATCAAGCCGAAATTCCATGAACCAGACCGAGGCCCTGGCTAGAGCCACGGAATCCTGCAGGAAATGTTATTAGCTCAGAATGAGGGTACTTGTACCGGTTTAGAGGGGATGGTAGGGGATTATAAGAGGGTTTACAGGGCCCCTTGTTGCCCAGAAGGCGGTGTACGTAGCTGGGGCGTGCGCGAGTGAAGCGCTTTTCGAGGTACCAATCCTTTGTGGCCTGGTGCCGGGGCTTGGTCTTCCAACCATGGGGGCAATGCTGCCCAAAGCGGTGGAGTCCACTGTAGTTGAAGAGCAATGGTCCAAAGGGTTCCGCATAGCCGCCTGCGAGATGAATGGGTGGCGGAGCAACATGGAGGATGCTCACGTCATGATCGCGCAGCCAGACTGGGGCTTCTTTGCCGTCCTGGATGGCCATGGTGGTGACATGTGCTCCGCATTTGTGGCCTCCAAGCTCAAGGAGCACTTCGGCAGGTATGGCTGCCCAAGAGATGATGCAGCTTTTAGGCAAATGTTTTTCGACATCGACGCAGCATTTCTAGCAACAGGGAAGGCTAGTGGGTCGACTGCGACGATGTGCATTGTGCAGAAGGGTATCGGTGGTAAGTGCCAAGTACGAGTTGCCAACGCTGGGGACAGTCGCATCCTTCTCGGCCGGCGAGATGGCAGGATAGTAGACGGCGGAGGAACTGACGAGGGCCTCACTACCGACCACAAGCCTTGCCACCCGGCCGAGCGCCAGCGAATCTACCGCTGTGGTGGCACAGTCGAAAAGGCGGCTGGAGGCATAGCGCGGGTAAATGGTGAGCTGGCGGTTTCCCGCGGATTCGGCGATGCGGAATTCAAGAAGACGGGTGGCCCCGGACCCGAAGATCGCCCAGTGACCTGCAATCCGGAGTTTGGCCGCTTTGAGTGTGATGACTCGCACTTCCTCCTGCTAGTCTGCGATGGCATATCGGAGGGAGAATTCCCCAACCCCGATGTCATCAAGCATGCCGCGTCAGCCCTGAGGGTCAAAGATGACCCAGGAATGGTGGCCGAAGCGGTTTGCGTGAAAGCCTTGGAGGCGAATTCCAAAGACAACCTCTCGTGCATGTGTGTGCTGCTGAAAGGTTCGGACGACCATCGTGAGCGCACTGTCTTTCGTCCAGGGCCCATCTATCGTCCATACAACAAAGGCTTCATGGACGCTTATGAATCCATGGCAAAGAAGGCAGGCCTCACGCTGGCGCAGGCGGCAGAGATGAGGTACGAGATGCTGCTTGAGGAGCTGGGAAAGCCTGGCAAGCCCGAGGTTGGACCTCGCTTGGAGGCATTGAAGGAAGAAAAAGCAACCTTAGGATCTCCTGCAGGTGCCACTTACTTCGCCTTTAGTTGAACTTGTTTAAGCTTTTCGGGCTTCCTTATTCAGTAGGAATATTAAAGTTTAACCCTAAACCCTAAACCCTAAACCCTAAACCCTAAACTTTTCCCCCCTTAGCTCTTGCAGATGTAAGGCCAAGGGAAGCCCGGAGAGGGCAGCTTGGTGGCGATCCTGGGAGCAGAAGCTCCCGGATTTGCAGAAGAGCGAGGAGGACGGGGACGGAGCCGACCCGGATGCCATCCTGATGCGAAGCTGGGTACGGCCCTTTTGGGATATTTTTTTGCATTTTTAGGGTTTAGGGTTTAGGGTTTAGGGTTTAGGGTTTCCCCTTCTAGGGTTGAAGGGGGTCATCTTCAGGGAAATGCTTCCGAGGGTTTTTGTTTCGTGGCCATCCTAGGAATGCTGATGTCGCGCTTTGGTGGGCAAGACCCGAGCCTGCTCGGCAGTATGATGGAGGCAGCTCCACCCGATGCAGGGGATGGACGACAAGTGCGGGTGCCGGAAGTTGGTGCACCTAGGTCGGCCCTTAAGGGACATTTTGTTTTCATATCTTCCCCCTTCTTGGGTTCCAAGAGGATCATATTCAGAGGAAGATATTTTTCCCCTGATTGGGTCATAGGAGGATCATAATTCAGAGGAATTAAATTTTTTCAGAGGTTTTTTTTCTTGCTTATAAAAATAAGGGGCATCTGAGGCGCTGAAGCGAGCTGTGGAGACCCACCCAGCCTTGCAGTGGGACGAAAGGTTACTTGGGTAGCCCAGTGGGTACCCTCTGCTCGTTGTTTTTTGGGTTTATGGGGCTCCCTTATACCCTGAACCCTAAACCCTAAACCCATATATAAGGTTACCACCCCAAAAAAAGGGGTGCCCTTCTCATAATCTGGGCTGGGCTACTAAGGTTAAAGACCCTTGCCGGTCAAGAGGGAACGGTCGCGAAGGATGACTCTGACGGAACCTTTTTGGGGATGTTCGGGATCATTTTTTGTTTTATGCTCTTCTTTGTATTCATTATGATTCCTATCAGAAACGGCTAAAAAGTGCCATTTTTGCCAGGGTTCCAAGACCAGTGTAGGAACATCTTCCGTCCGGTTTCCGCCGCCCATAAGCGTGGTGGCATGGCTGCCGACGAGCGTGCTTCTGACGAGCGAAGCGACCCGGGAGAGCCGTTCACCAGGTTTCCTGCACCTTGGGGATTCTTGGGAATATGTTTTAACTTTTTTGGTACTGTAATTCGTAAGAAGCAGTCAAAATTGTAGTTTCCCTAAACCCTAAACCCTAATCCCGAAATTGGCCAGTATAGGCACCGGTCTGCTGGTCGGCAAGCCCCTTCGCACCCCCATCGTCCCTTGCTACCCCGGCTCGGGCAGCGGCCTGCTCTTGGTGCCACTGGTGGACGTGGAGGGTCCCCGGCTGGATCAACTCCGAGCAGCCAGTCACACGGAAGCCAGCTGCTGGCCCCGACCGGCAAGTTTCATGTACGAAAGCCCAGATAGGGTTTAGGGTTTAGGGTTCAGGGTTTAGGGTTCAGGGTTTAGGGTTTAGGGTTTAGCGTTTAGGGTTTAGGGTTTAGGGTTTAGGGTTTAGGGTTTAGGAGCATCTGCTTCTTTTGCTATTTCCTTCGTCGTATCCTCCGAATTCAATTTTGCCACGAGGGATTCGATGAACAATGTTCAGCATGCTCGCTGCGATGTAGAACACATGGCATAGATGTACGTGTAGGTGGGTGGCTCTTGCAGAGAGTAGCACATCTTGGTAGCAACCGTGGTTCAACACATATGCCGTGGCGATGACTCGCTTTTCACCCGTTACTGGAAATGTTGTGTGTGGTTTCACTGCAAGCGATGTATAGTGTTCAAGGCCTACAGAGCTTCGGCTTCAGGTCCCAATTCTAGATCTGTAGATTCGCAAAATGTGACGAAGAAAACGGCAGCCTGCTGATCTCATGGCATGACTGGCTGCCTAGCTCTGATTCTCATGCTCTGTGTTCCGTGACTGTGCAGACGTGCTCGAAAGATTATCCTAATCGAGGTTGATCATCATTGTATCAGTATAGTATTCTAGTATTCTAGTATTCTAGTATTGTAGTATTCTAGTATTATAGTACTATAGGATTATAGTATTCAAGTATTAAAATATTTCAGTATTATAGCATTATAGTGTTCTAGTATTACAGTATTACAGTATTAGAGTATTAGAGTATTAGAGTATTAGAGTATTAGAGTATTAGAGTAATATAGTTTTATGGTATTATAGTATTATAATATTATGGTCTTGTCGTAGTCTAGTTTTGAAGTATAGTAGACTATAGCAAGATAATCGGGAAGCCATCCCATCGAGAGGCATGCTGGACTCCGCCCGGAAGGCACGAGCCCAGAAACCTCTTTGCAATCATTCGGGTTTAGGGTTTAGGGTTTAGGGTTTAGGGTTTAGGGTTTAGGGTTTAGGGTTTAGGCAGCAAGGAGTCCAGTTGCAAAAAGGGTTTAGGGTTTAGGGTTTAGGGTTTAGGGTTTAGGGTTTAGTAGCCTGCAGAGCCTCGATGTTTTGTGACGGGCCCTGAGCCCCAGAGCTACTTGGGGGCTTTTTCAATTTAGGCTCATAGGTTGAGATGTTCCCCCCTCTTACTACCAGCCCGTAATAGGGATTAGAGATCCCTATCAAGGACTGTTAGTAGTATAATGGGGAACATCCCAACCCTAAACCCTAAAACCCTAAACCCTAAACCCTAAAACCCTAAACCTTGGCAGAACATCCCAAGCCAAAAAGAACATCCCAATTCAGAGGGTTTGCAGGATTGTTTAGGGTTTTGGGAAGCCTGAAGCCCCTGAGGTGGTGCACGGCTTTCTGAACAGACCCGGAATCCAGCAGATGCGCCACCGCCTCAGTGCTCGTGTGGACGGTTGCTTTGTGTTTATAGTCTTCTAGGATTAGAGTATTATTGTGTTATAGTTTGTTTAGTGTGTTATAGTGTTACTGTTATAGTGTTATAGTGCTATAGTGTTATAGTGTTATAGTGTTGTAGTGTTGCAGTGTTGTAGTGTTGTAGTGTTATAGTGTTATAGTAGTCGAGTAGTATAGTATGATCGTATTATAGTATGATCGTATTGCAGCATTCGGAATGTTCAGGGGGTTTTCGGCTGTTGATTTGTTTTCGTTGGCTTGCCCACCCTCGGCATGCGGGGGTTTAGGGTTTAGCGTTTAGGGTTTAGGGTTTAGGGGGTTGTCTAGAAGTTGAACTTCTCCTCACCCGAGCCTCATGGTCCGGGCTTCCAACCGCAAGGAAGCCCGCGGAATATCCGACGGAGTATCCCTAAACCCTAAACCCTAAACCCTAAACCCTAAACCCTAACCCTAAACCCTAAAAACCCTAAAAACCTAAAGACCCTAAAAACCCTAAACCACCAGGGAATCCCGGAAAGCATCTCACAAGGGCATCCTTAGAGTGCCCCCCCTTTCAGAGACTCCCGCTGCAGGATGGCAGCTCTGGAACCCCTAATTCTTGCAGTGCCCATGAAGATAGTGGGCTTATGGATTGGGTTTAGAGGGTTAAAAGGGTTTGGGGTTTAGGGTTTAGGGGGTTAAAAGGGTTTAGGGTTTAGGGTTTTGGCAGGAGTGGGGAGGGCCCTATAAACCCCCAAACCTGAAGGGACAGGACAGGCTTGGAGGCTTTGTCGCCGCTTAATTTAAATCCTAAACTTGCGCCCCAAACCCTGTAAACTCCAAACCCTACCGAAAGCCTGGACGCAAAGCCTGAATCCACGTGAGCTCCACTTTGATGCTTCCACACCGTACCAACGGCTGGAGGTCGGGGTGTGTGGGCTATTAGGCCCGATAATCCCCATAATCAACCCTATAAAGGGCCTTTTTCAGGGGTTATAGGGTATAATAGCCCGTCCTGGTAGTAAGTGGTGGTCCCCTAAAGCCACGCAAGGGCTGGACAGTTACATTCATCGCCTGGGTTTAGGGTTTCGGGTTTAGGTTTCGGGTTCAAAACATGAACGAGCATGAGGAGATATACCTGCCCCCAGGCCAACACAGGGACCAGGCAGAGAAGTGCGGAGGAGGTCGGATGACCACGTAAAACTTCGTAACAAAAGTGCAAGAGATGATCAACGGGTCACAACCTGCTGGCCCAAAAAGCATACAGAGTATTGTTAGACTGCTACGTCGCTTCTTCTTTGCTCCAACTCCCGTCCCTCCGGCTCCCAGTCAAGTCAACTGAGGTGAGTTGGATCAGAACTTCTATGTCGTACTGACTATACAGAGCTTCAAGAGGGGGCTGCCGCTGCTCCCTGTGCGATCCGCCAACGGTGAAGATGTGACGAGAATCGACGCTGGGCACAGCATGGGCCTCACCAGCTGGATCCGCTACGACCCAGCAATGCTTGGTAGCCAGTCCTTCTACCTCTCTGAGTACCTCACACTGTTCGCAGAAAGCATCGGCCAAAGCTTGAAGGCCCGCAAGACCCTCCAAAGTTCGATGGTGACATGACCGGTTCTTCACTACTCTCTTTGTGCCATATATGCACATGTTCTTGCATGTAATTCGGGCTTGGCTGCCGGGATCCGTAAACCCTATACGTGCAGATTTCAGGCCTACCAGACCTTGGACGGACAGGAGCTGCTCTATTTTCAGTGCGCCGTCCGCTACAAGGACTGGTCTCGGGCCACTTGGCCTGGGTTTCGGGTCAGTGCAGGTTTGAGACCCCAGAATCCCTGACCCCTAAACCCGAACCCTAGGGTTTGGTCGCAACCCACGGCAGTCCTGGCGCAACAGGATGCAACCAATCCTGGGCTTTACGGGGCTTGAGGGCTTCTGAGTTTGAGGGCTCATAAGGGCTTTGATAATTTTAGGGCTTACCCATAAACCCTAAACCCTAATTTGCGCGAAATTCTGGGCCCAGGTTCGGGAGCACGTTCGCAATGCCTACCTGCTGCAGAAGACGGCCTACCGCCGTGCAAATGGCGGAGCTCAAGCCCCAGGTGCTCCGCCAGTTTTTAGGGTTTAGGGTTTAGGGTTTAAGGTTTAGGGTTTAGGGTTTAGTTGAAAGACCCGAAGCAAACCTTTGGGTTCTTTGTCGAACATCCCCCCTGAGACTAACAGTCCTTAACGGGGATTATTATAGGGGGGGACTGTTAGTACAAGGGGGAACATCCCAAGGCTAGGGTTTGAGGAATACAGGGTCAGGGGGTTTGCAGGTTGGGGCTTCTAGGTCTCTGAAGTCTGTGCTGGGACTTGGGATGCGCTGCCGCTGTGCAGTCCGACCGCCACCCTAACCCTAAACCCTAAACCCTAAACCCTAAACCCTAAAACCCTAAAACCCTAAAACCCTAAAACCCTAAACCCTTGATACTGATCCCTCCTGAACGAACCCAAGCCGCCAATTTCCTACGTACCCTGAATGCCTGTAAGGCGATATCCCATGCCAGTTGTAGCTGCTTGGGTGACGGATTTTCCACTCCTCCGACCAATTTACCCCGCATTGCTGTGGCTAGTCGGGTGGCAAAAAAAATCCCTTGACAACATGTCAGCCAGGATTGGTGGAGGCCACTGCGCCGAAGTTTTGCCAGGAGGACGTGCTCTCGGCCCTGGCAGACCGCATCCGGGCCACTGAGGCCTCGGGGTTTTGGGGGTTTTGGGGTTTAGGGTTTTGGGGTTTATAGGGTTTATTCAGGGTTTATTCAGGGTTTATTCAGGTTTTATTCAGGGTTTATTCAGGGTTTATTCAGGGTTTATTCAGGGTTTATTCAGGGTTTATTCAGGGTTTATTCAGGGTTTATAGGGTTTGTAGGGTTTGTAGGGTTTAGGGTTTAGGGTTTGGAGTCTAGAGCTTACTTGGCGGACACGTTCATAGTCCGGTTGCAAAAAGGGTTTACTTGGAGGCTCCAATGTAGTTCCTTCTTGGGTTTCTTATAGCGGGGTATAGTATACTACATGAAAAAGGTACGGCATTAGGAGCGTTTGGGTAGCACCCTGGCCATCAGAGCCTAAAGCCTCCTGCCCCCCTCCCCCCCCACCCCACAGGGTTTAGGGTGACAGGTCTATGGTGATAGGAGGTTTTTTGGTAAAAGAGGGCTTGGGTATCTAGGATGCCCAGTAGTACTGACCTTAATCAGAGATGGGGACCTAAATCAGAGAGGAGGACCTTAAAAGATCTGCCCCTCATCCATATTCCCCTTACGTCCAAAAGGGGGGGGGGGGGATCACAAAACACTCTTTATAGGTGCTTTGTGTGCAACTTTTGTCCCTATGGTACGCCACTGAAACTTCTGTAAGACCAGGGAAGGGTTGCGAGGTTCGGGAGGGTTCAGGGCACAGCCGCAGCGTTGGCATATCATCTATGTACTTGTTGTTGGTTAGTAGGGAATGGGGGACTGAGGTACCCTACATAATCCCTTAAAGGGTATATCTGGGTACCTCGTTCCCTCATACCTCGTTCCCTCATTCCCTACTAACCAACAGCAAGTATAGATTCATGTATAGGTAGTAGGGTCCACAGGGTTAGAATCACGAAGTAAGAAGCCGCCCAGTGCACTGCTTTGTGCCTTGGAAAGGAGGCGCAGCGCCAGCAGAAAATCCAGGTGCGCAACACCTTCATAGAGACTTGGTACAGTAGCCCAGTGGTACCCTTGGTCCCCTTTTTTTTTCAAGGTTCCCTTATAAGTTATCCAACCCCAAAACGGGTGCCCATATTATGATATGGTTGCTGGGGTACCAAGGAGCAGAGCGAGGACAGTGGCACCGATGACGAGGACGATGATCAGCTTGCCCGCCGGAACGGGTGCCGCCACAGGACGGCGATGCATCTCCGCATGAGCCGCTGCGTCCGCGCATGACACCTTTATAGCATCCTTTAGCAGGCACCCCTGGCGCTAGTTTGAGCGCCAACATGCGGCCTCAAAAGCTCGACCCGCCTTTGCCCGTGCCTTGGCGATGTACAGTGTTATTCGGCATGACCACATTGTGGTTCCCATCTTCGAAACAGCGGCAAGCGAGCAGTAAAGGCTCGCAGGCCGCCCCGTGTTTCCTTTCCGCAGAATGGCTCGGGTAGTTCTGCACCTGCATGATCTAATCAATCTGGCTTCGAGGAGCACATGAAGACTGCTCCAGCACCAGGAGACACCCCGAATTTCCGGCCAACGCAGGGATTCCACAAGCTTTCTCTGATGGTTCACAGCCATGAACTTGAAGCAGGTGCAGTCGCTACTGATGCCTTGACTAGGGTTTAGGGTTTAGGATTAAGAGTTTAGGGTTTCGGGTTTAGGGTTTAGGGTTTAGGGTTTGAACATGCGCGCTGAGACAAGCCTGTGCAAAAGGGTTTAGGGTTTAGGGTTTAGGGTCAGCTGATAGTGCAGAGCCTGGGTTCAAAGGGTTTAGGGTTTAGTCCAGAGCTTTCAATTGCTGGCGGTAAACTCCGCCTGCCGGTTTCTTTGGGGTCACGGGATTTCTGCTTTATGGGCGGCATTTGCTGTAGTGAAGGTTCGCGGTTTGGTTACAATGTAGGTAGAGTGAAGGGCTTTGGCTTAATTAGGGGTTGAAGAATATGGGTTCTGGTTCAACAAAGAGGGTGTAAGGGTTAGAAGCACGCTGCCTTGCCCTCCAGCGTCGAGCAACGCGTGCGCCAGCAAGACTGTATCGCGAGGAAGCTATTTCCAGCTGACGACCCCACTTGCCCAGAAGACACGCCCAAATCCAGCGCGGAAAAACCTTCGCGCCTAGCGCCTGCTACACCACAAGCAGTAGTCTCCAGCCTCCCCGACCTTTCCGCAAGTCCACGCTGCCCTTCCATCACCATCTTGTGCCGCCCATGGCCGCGGACAACATCCCCGACCCTGCCAAGGACTTCCCTGCTCTTGTCGGGCGCTTGGAATCTGAAGTTATAGTAGCGGCCAGGGTTGTCTGAGGATGCTAGATTAAACTTACTTTGCATCAGGGTTTAGGGGGCTTGTGTTTTGAGGTTGTGAAACTTTTAAAAGTGACTTCTACGGGGTCGGTGACTCGGATGCTCTGCGCGATTTCGGAGGCGGCTAGGGCAGGGGGTCAAGAAAAGCCTCCATGTTGTTAAAACCGCCTGAACCTCCAAACCCTCAAAAAAACCTAACCCTAAACTACCCTAAACCCTATAAGCCCTATAAACCCTATAAGCCCAAGTCCTAAGTACAAAAAAGTCCCCTAAGTACAAAACCTTCGCACGCGAAATGGGAGGACTCCGCGAGTGCGCCCTCCTCCCAGGCCCGGACCCCGAATGACCCCTGTCAGGCCTTGTATCAGTATAGTATTACAGTATGATAGTATTATAGCATTATAGTATTATGGCATCATAGTATTCTAATATTATTGTATTACAGTATTGCAGTATGATAGTATGACAGTATTATAGCATTATTGTTTTTTTAGTTTTGTATTATAGTATGTTCAGTATTTCAGTATGATAGTGTTGTAGTCTTATAGTATTATAGTGTTGTAGTATTGCAGTATTATAGTACTATCGTAGTAGAGTATTCTCGTATTATAGTATTATAGTATTCTAGTATTCTAGTATTACACTTTACACTTTTGGGATACGATCACCCCCTATGGAACTGAAAGTGTGCACTTCTTGGGGGGTTATGAACTCAGCAACTAAGAGGCCGAAGCAAATACCCATCAAGCCAGTGCCTGTCTTTCTAAGTTTTTGGGTGTCTATAGGGGTGTCGGGGTTTCGGATGGAGAGTTTTCAGGTCTATAGGGGTTTAGGGGGGTTAAGGATTGAGGATTTAGGGGGATTTCTGCCAAGATGGGGGGGGGGGGGGGGGGGAAGGGGGTGAGCTGCTGAAGTTGGTCATAGACGTTTGCAGTTATGACATGGTTTCTCAGTTCAGCTCCATGCCTGTGAGGTGAATGGCACAACCGGGGAGGAAGCTGCGCCAGCAGAGTCAGGCAAAGAAGATCCTTCTTCCAAGGCAGGGCCTTCTGCCAAAGAGGAGCCCTCCGCAGAGGAGCAGCCTTCTTCTATGCCTGAGGCATCGCCTCCTGGCGCAGAAGGGCAGTCTGGCAAGGAAGAGCCTTCTTCCAGGCCAGAGCATTCTGCCAAAGAAGAGATCTCTGGCAAGGAGGAGCCTGCGGCGAGGCAGGCGCCTTCTGCTTCGGCCATAGCAGAAATGTCTGGCAAGGAGGAGCCCGCAACCAAGCAGGCACCTTCTGCAAACGATGAGTCCTCTGCCAGGGAGAATGTCGCTGCCAAGGAGGGCTCGCCTGTAAGGGCTGAGAATGAGGCAGGGAGTAGGCAGCAGTTGGTTATGGTAGGGTAATTGAAGGTTCATGGGTAGTTATAAGTGGGGTTATAGTTTCCCTAAATAAGGTTATAACCAGTTATAGTTCTAGTTCGCCTACTCATAGCCCCACTTAGCACTCCCCATGAACCTCCAAGTAGGGGTGTGTGATCTGCGTGCATGTGCTCTTGCAGCTGTGGTTGCCAGGGCAGGGCAGCGTTTGCCTGTCTCTTGAGAGACTTGCTTGCCGACTGTGGGATTCTCTGCAGGTGAATGGCAAGCTGCAGCCGGAGCCTCCTACAGCCGAGGTGCCTCTACACAGAGTCCGTGCGCAGTTGAATGATACCTTACCTGGCCCCAGCCCCGTTTTTGTTTTTTTGTTTTCGGGTATACTTTAATGCTTAAGAAACCGCAAAAACTATCAATTTCAGCTAAGGTTCCAAGTTCAGTATAGGAATCATGACAACCCTAGCCTGGGCCGGAAGGCCTGGCTCAAGACCAAGCCACTCCCGAAAGTCATAAGGGCAGTTTCCTAAATCAGGTCCCTTTTGGGTACCCATTATAAGCCGGCACCCTTTAACAAGGGATCCCCAAAAGGTGACACTAACTTAAAGAAACCTAAACCCTAAACCCTAAACCCAAATAAGAAATCCACCGACTTTTGAGAACCCTACAAAGCTGAAGGCTTCCTCCGTGGACAAGGCGGGTCTTGCTAGGGTTTAGGGTTTGGGGTTTAGGGTGTTTAGGGTGTTTAGGGTTTTTAGGGTGTTTAGGGTTCAGGGTGTAGGTGAACTCTTTGCTCGCCACAAGGGGGGCATTTGCGAAGTCGACTTGTTCCGTGGTTTGTGGCAGCTTTCACCAGTGCTATGACAAGGAATCTGCAACAGTTGCCCTAACCCCAAACCCTAACCCATAAACCCAATATCCCTAAACCCTAAACCCTAAACCCCGGGGAGAGGTGAAGAGTTCTGAGGCTGGCCGAGTTTTGAACTGACCCGGGGGGATGTCAAGTACACGGTGCCTGTACTTTCTAGCAGGTTTCAAGACCTCCTTTGCATGTCTACAGATCATCCTTCAGGTGCATAAAGCCCGTTAAACCCTAAGCCCGAAACCCTACACCCTACACCCTACACCCTACACCCTAAACCCTAAACCCTAAACCCTAAACCCTAAACCCTAAACCCTATAACCCTAAACCCTAAACCCCAAACCCTAAACCTTAAACCCTAAACCCTATAAACCCTATAAACCCTATAAACCCGAAGAGTCCAAGCCCGAACCTGCCCCCTGTCAAGGCGGGCAGCGCGGAAGCAGAGGGGCCCCCTGTGGATGAGGCAGCCCCGGACGCTGCGCCTGCTGAGGCATGGCATGGTTAGGCTCAGGGCTTGGGGCTTGGGGCTTAGGGTTTAGGGTTTAGGGTTAGGGTTTAGGGTTTAGGATTTAGGGTTTAGGGTTTAGGGTTTAGGATTTCATGGCTCTAGGTACCTCCAGGCTCACGACTTTCCAGCTGCGAAGTACTGTCAACGCTGTGTGTCGACCGCTTCAGGCCTTGGGAGGATTTGTTTGGTTCCGGTTTGCCCACCTCTGGGGTTCAGGGTTCAGGGTTTAGGGTTTAGGGTTTAGGGTGCTCGGGGGCGAGAGTTTTAGGAGTCGTTGGGCTGGGGTGGGGGGTGTGCTAGGGCTTCATGGGGTTTGGGGGAAGCGGTCCTTGTTCAAGGAGGCCCTTTAGATTTCACACCTGGTGTGCTGGCTTCAGGGTTCATATGTATCCCCGTGTTACTGCACTTCAGGTCTCATGCCGATGCAACCCTGGACCTACAAACCCTGTAAAACCTTTCATAATCCCTAGAAACTTAAACCCTATCGAGCCCTTGATTATCCCTAGAAACCCGACCCTTGACCATCCCTATATATCCTATAAACCCTGAGCCTACACAAAACAGCTTACTCTATAATCCCTAGAAAACCGCATAAATCCCTTTTGTAATCCCTCCAATCCCTGGAAATCCCTATAAACCCTGAACCCTCCAAAAAGCCCAAACAGCTACCCTTACAATCCCCACAAAACCCTTTCTAATCCCTGTAAAACCCTATAAACCCTGAACCTACCCTAAACCCTAAACCCTAAACCCTAAACCCTAAACCCTAAACCCTAAACCCTAAACCCTAAACCCTAAACCCTAAACCCTAAACCCTAAACCCTAAACCCTAAACCACGGCCACGAGGCACAGCCCGCGAAGTGGATCTGCCCCAAGTGTGAAGAGCCAAACAAGGCCACGAGAGCCCCTCGGCCCGGAGGATTCCCCTTTGTTCAGGGTTTAGGGTTTAGGGTTTAGGGTTTAGGGTTTAGGGTTTAGGGTTTAGGGCCCGGAGGATTCCAGTGAGGGCTTTGCTTTTAGGGGGAACCCCTTTAATTCAGGGTTTAGGGTTGAGAGGGTTGAGAGGGTTGAGAGGGTTGAGAGGGTTGAGAGGGTTGAGAGGGTTGAGAGGGTTGAGAGGGTTGAGAGGGTTGAGAGGGTTGAGAGGGTTGAGAGGGTTTAGGGTTTAGGGCTCAAACAAACTTAGGGTGTCGAACGTATGCAAGACAGACCTGCCTCCTTAAGGTTGAACCTCGTTCGGTAAACCTAAGGTTTTTGATGCTTTGGTTCAAGGATAACCGGTGTTGTTGTTACGTGGTGCCCACCTTGTTTGGAGGGTCTTTTGCAGAAAGGGATTGGGCTAAATGAGGGGCCTTTTGTTGTAAGAGCAGCCATGAAAGGCACTTAGAGGTCCCATAAACTCAAGCACCCCCTGACCCAGCAGCCCGAAACGGTAAAGGTGCCCTGGAACCCTATACACCAAAAGCCCTTAAGTTTGGGGGTCCAGTGCGACAAAGGGTTTTTTAGGGTTTAGGGGTGTAGGGTTTAGGGTTCAGGGTTTAGAAGCGTCCTGGCAGTAGAAATCAGGGCTTTTGTCGCCGCACTATGTGTCCTGGGGCGCGGCACTACCATTCTCCATCTTGCTAGGAGAGGGTCACTAGGTCATTCTCACGAAGGGTGTGTTTTAGAGGTACAGGCTTCCTGGGAAAGAGCCAATGCCAATCCAGGGCTTGCCCTCCAACCGTATGTCCCTGAACATCCCAGAACCTTCAGGGTTGAGTCTAGGGTTTGACCGGAACCCTAATTTAATTAAACCCTCAAACCCCAACGCCCCCAAAACGACGAAGCTACCAACTCACCTGCTGTCAAGCTTAGGACGTGTGCAACAACTGCAACGCGTCGAAACCCAGCGCCGACGCCACTGCGGCCGACAAGAGAGTTTTAGGTTCAGGGTTTAGGATTTAGGGTTTAGGGTTTAGGGTTTAGGATTTAGGGTTTAGGGTTGTTGGAATTGCGAGTATACGAGAGCTCTTCGAGGATTCGAGGTGCCTTTCAAAGCCCCGAAACCCTGATAATAGGACCCCCCCCCCCGCCCCCACAAGGACCTTTCAAGGCCTTGATTTGGAGCAGCTTCCCTCTTGAAGCCTTGGGCCTTTGGGGTTTAAAGGTTTAGGTTTAGGGTTTAGGGTTTAGGGTTTATAGGAGAATTTTATACACTCGATCTTAAAGCCCATAAACCCGATAACGTAACCACCCACCTCAACCATTCTCAACTGCCGGACGGGAGGATTCCATTATCCAAACTCCTGGGCGAATGATCAGTCTGAAGAGTTCCCATAAGATACCCGAAGAAATGAGCACCGCTGGATTTTCTAGCTCCTCCCGCCAGGGTTCTGAATGACTGAAGTCGTAGCTAGGTTCTTCATTTTCGGGGAGTCTGACCGGGCCCCTGACAGTATTTGAGCCTTTAATCTTAAGGCGGGAGGCCGCATTAAGGCTTCCGGTAGTTTTGAGAAGTGCAGCACCTCTGAAGTAGTAGAGGCCTTGGCAGGCTGTGACGCGTGCGGTTTTGGCCCTGAGCCCGCAGCTCTTTCCTGGTCTCAGGAGTGTTGCTCCTCACCGAGTCAGAGAAAGGGAAAATTGCCATCAACTCCACCCAAAGCCCTAAACCCTACAGGCCCGCGGCTTAGGGTTTAGGGTTGAGGGTTGAGGGTTGAGGGTTGAGGGTTCGGGGCTGAGGGTTTGGGGTTTAGGTTTTATAGGGTTCTACAGTCCTTGAGCAGTCAGAAACTCAAGGCGGCGCCCGCGCCCGCAAAGTGCAAGGTGGCCAAGGCCGCACCACCTCCTTTGGCACGCTCCGTGTCTGTCAAGGGGATCAGGGTTTAGGGTTTAGGGTTTAGGGTTTAGGGTTTAGGGAATATACCTTAACCCCTTCTTGGTAGCCCAGTGGTACCCTTTACCCTTTTTTTGGTTCTGGGTTCCCTTATAAAGTAACCAACCAAAAAAGGGTGCCCTTATGATGAGATGGTTACTGGGCTACCATGAAGGGATCGAAGGGAGTACTTCAGATCCAGAGCTCATGTAAGGTTTAGAAGAGGATTCGCAGGGTTTCGAAGAAGTGCGAAGAGTTTAGAAGGGTTTAGAAGGGTTCTAGAAGGGTTTAGAAGGGTTTAGAAGTTGAGGTCAGGCAAGCAGATGGGTAACTGGAACTCAGGCAAAGCTTATTTACTTGCGCCCTCTACTTTGCGGTGGACCGCACAATATCAGTCCATCCAGTCATGAATCCTTGATCAACTTGTTTGTGTTCAAGCTACTTGGGCAAACAGGTACAAGGCTTGAATTTCTTTACGTGCATCCATTTTCCGACGACGCCACAAACGTACCATGGTCATGCCGCCTTTACATCGTACCAAACCTGCTTCATGTCAAGGCATTCTTCATATGTTGCAATACATTGTTATACGTAATTATGCATTGTATGTATATATATATATATATTCTTATAAACTAATATGACGAAACTGTTCTTATGTTGCTATTCGGGCCTAGTTGCTTAGGGTTTAGGGTTCAGGGTTGAACCCAGCCCTGAACCTTGACCCCTGACCCCGAAACCCTGAGCCCCAAACACATTTAGGGTTTAGGTTTTAGGGTTGAGGGAAACCGTAAACCCTAAACACCCAACACAGTTAGGCTGGGTTTGCCCCCGCTGCGACGAGCCCAACAAGGGAGAGCGGACGGTGTGCAACAGCCACCTGTCTTTGTGTGGGAGTGCTCTAGATTACAAGGAGTCAGCTACACAGCCGTAAACGGCCCGATAATTCAGGCAGCCTCAGAACGCACTTGCGGTGCAAGGGGTTGGTTTTTTTTCTTGCCGGGATGGGGTGGGGAGGGGGGTTGGGATTGTCGAGCTTTGAGCTACTAAAGGTGAGGTCAGGGTTGGCAAGGTTTCAGGCCCTGTTTTTTTTTTTTTTTTTTTGTGTTGGGGGGGGGGGAGACGTGACATATGATTCCCATGTGGTCCCACATTGTTTTCTGCAGGAAGTTGGATGGCGAAGCTTGACAGTAAACACACACGTCCAAGAACGGTTTCTCAAACGAAAGAGTGCTTCACACCACCTTGGTGTGGAATCACTCGGTCCGTCGTCAGGTTATACAAAACTAAAGCCTTCGAGAGAGCTCTGCAAGCTAAACTCCGAATTTTCATCTCAGGCTAGACGGCCTAGGGGCCTAGACAGGAACCGCAGTTTACAACCATTGTGATGCAAGAGCATGACCTGTTGCAGGATGATCAAGGCACGGCGGCGCACGCTTGCTCATATCGAGGTACCTTATTGGGGTCCTTGCAAAAAGGGAATCCCACTATTTGGGGGGTCTATATGTCGCTTGTTTTTTGTAAATTCCCATATGGGTGTGGTCAGTATGGCCACGGGACCATAAACCCTAAACCCTAAACCCTAAACCGACTTACCAAAGCAGGGCGAAAGTGCCGACATGCGCCTAGGCTGCCAAGCACCCAAGCCAAAAGACAAATGGGCTCCTCGGCGCGGGTGAAGGGATTAGGGTTTAGGGTTTAGGTTCACAAGGGTTTAGGGTTTATAGGGTTTGGGGTTTTAGGCGGTTTAGGGTTAAGGGTTAAGCTTATGCAGGCTTGGGTTGTCATTGAGTTCGAGCGTTGTGCCGTGGCGCCTTGTAGGATGGACAGGCCTGCAGAGCAATGCAGAGAAGCTTACCTTCAAACATCAATGCAAACCTTGGGGACAAAATGAACCCTAACATTGGGGGGGTCATATACCTCTAATCCCTAATTTGAGGCACATGAACCACAAAAGCCCTTTCCGGGTTCATTTGGTCCCCAAGGAAAGGGTGAGGTTTTCCAGAGAGGGACTCGCAACAGGCCGAAATGTAAAAGCCAAAGGGTTAGGGTTTTTCTTGTGCAGAGCACAGTAGCGATGGCCGACTTCCCCTAAATTGGGTTATAAGGATCCTAAAATAGGTTATAAGCCCCTTAACTACAGTGAGTATAGTAAGGGGGGCCCTCCTTGTACTCAGGATCAGAGCTGGATTCAAGTAAACGGGTTCCCACAGGACTTACTAAGAACCATAAACACCCTAAACCCTAACCCTAAACCCCTAACCTGGACTCTGAGTCTCGCAAAAGTCAGTGAGGTTTGCCCTCGCTGCGCCCCTTGGCAGAAGCAACTACGCCCCGATGCTCCACCCCAGCGCAGCAGCATTTGCCCAAATTGTTGGGGTTCAATTACGCTTCGAGGTTTGTAGTTCTCAGCTAGGGTTAGAGGGTCGATAGGTGCCCGGCGATTTGGAGTCTGAATGAGGGGATGTGCAACATGATAAAACCTGATTGCTTGAAGACTCCCACCATAGAACCTGAAACTCGCTCGAGCACCGCCCCCATCCCTCCTCGATTCCTCAGGACGAGCCTAATAAAGATGAGCGCGACGAGTGCAACAATTGCGGTGCCTGTGACAGCAAAGAAACCCTGCCGGGTGCTGGGGGCTAAGTGTAGTCGAGAGATATTGTGCTCCTGGAGTACTGACATGTTTGAGGTACGTTCTTTCAGAACGTGCGGAATTTTCATGTGGTAAAACTGCCGCGGCACCGAGACTATGTTCAGGCGCTTAGCCTTGTCCAATGAATCCAGAGACAGCATGTGCACCCAGAAAACACGTTCAAACTCAGCACCCGATGCCCTCACTAGCAGGGTTTTGGGGCCAGTTTTGCTGAGTGGGCATTCGTACGCAGCAATTCTGTGTCGCTGACTCTTGCTCCGGGTGTCTTTCTCCTGTGCACCCCTCCCCTGTGCCCTGCAAGGCTGGATCAAGAGAAGCAAATCTGCTACTGAGCTGAATGCTTTAGCACTAGGTGGTTTACATGCTTTCTTCACTGTTATGCCTTGCATTTGACACGCCATGTCTACACGCGCAGTAGATCTGGGTGCCGCTGCCCTAAACCCTAGAGGGGGGGGCGGGGTACCCTTGTGTGGGTTCCTAAACGAGGGATTATATTATTTAGGGGTATATTAGGGGCAGTCCCCTTGCAGTAGACGACCGATGTCTTCGTGGGATCTCAGACTGAGTCGACTTACAGGAACAACTGACAACTGAGGTGATCTCACTTGGGGACTCCTCTGACGAGGGAAAGAAAAAGGCCTGGGAAGCACTAAACCCCAAACTCTAAACCCTAAACCGAAACCGGGACACCTACGCACGATGACAGCTTCAACAGCTCTGTCGAAGTCATGTCTGTCGCTCTCCAGATATGGGGGTTTCCGAAAATAGGGTCTAGGGTTTAGGGGTACGCTTTTGTGGGTTCCTATTCTAAGGATTACAGCATTTGGGGTATGTTAAGGGTAACCCCCTCCCTACTTGGGGAAATGCCCATATGCTTGTAGCAACAGCTCTGCGCTGGCGCTTTGAAGTTCGTCATGCCTTAGGGGTACTTGGAAACAAGTGTATACATATATACATATGTAAATACATATACATATATATATATATATTTATATATTTATTTAATTTGGTTACTGTAATCCCTAAGGAACCGCTGAAATGATATTTTTTTGCTCAGGTGCCAAGTTCAGTATAGATGCTATTGTCGGTGGCCATCTGAATTGTCACATCTTACGGTGGCACGTAACACCGCCATGCGCCACGGCACAGACGAACCGATGTGTCATTGGAGTTTGGAGTACTTCGTATTATGTAAAGAGACTTTTAAAAAGGGAGAATGTTTATCATTGGAACTTGGGTAGTTCACATGTACAAGTTCGTAAACACACACACACACACAGAGATAGATAGATAGATAGGTAGATAGATCGGTAAATATATAAATATATACATACATATATATATATATATATGTATGCGATCCGGTTGCGGCCGCCAACCCCCCGGGTTTGGGGGGTTGGGTCTTAGGGGAAGGGAGGGGGGGGGGAGGACCGGCGAAAGAGACCCGGGATTATATATATTCATATTATATATCGGTACAATATATATATATATATATATGTTTATATTGTGTTTATTTCATACCCATAGACTAGACTATTGTGTTTATATATACATATATATGCAATAATGTATATGTACGTGTGTATGTGTATATATATATATATATATTATGTACAGAGACTTTATAAGGAGAGAACGAATTCTCTGCAGGCCAAAGCTGCAGCCAAGCCAGCAGCCGCCAAGCCTGCGGCCGCCAAGCCTGCGGCGGCACCCACGGCGGCCAGGGCCCTGCTTGCCTGTACTGGAGCTTGGTGTGCTTGGATAGGGTTCAGGATTTCGGGTTTAGGGTTTAGGGTTCAGGGTTCAGGGTTTACGGTTTAGGGTTTAGGACCTAAACCCTAAACCCTCAACCCTGCGATTTGGGGATGTCAATCTACTGTGAGGTGCTGAGAGGGTGTGGAAGTGAAACTCACCGGGAGCGATGGATCTCTGTGGGCTTTGTGCAATTGGACGGTTTGCTTGTGTTGCGTAGGTTTCGGATCGTGCAAAGCATAGGGGTGGCATACATACGCCCGCCTGTTCCTGACCTTGATCGTTTTGAACCCTAAACCGTTTAGCCAAAACCAAAACCCTAACCCTAGACCCTAAAGATTCCTGTCGGTACCAGCAACCTGTCTGTCGACTGAGGCCTCCAATGCAACAGGCCAGAGCTCGGCTTTGGGCAACCAGGGGTTCAGGACCTGGGCCATTTTAAACCCTAAACCCTAAAGCCCCAAACCCTAATCCCTAAGGAAGCCAGAGTGCAATAGCTTCAAGCACAAAAGATTCTTTGAGCAACGTCCCAGTTTGCTTTGCCGATGCTTGAAGCTGCTGAATCTGCAGATGGTGCTGCAAGATCCCTGGTCATGTGCATACAAGGAGGGGCCCCCTTACTATACTAACTGTAGGTAAGGGACTTACAACCTACTTTAGGATCCTTACAACTAAATTTTAGGGTTCTTATACCTCTACTTATAGCTGGGGGGCCCCTCCTTGTACCGTGTACCCCGAAAGCAAACCCTAGACCGAGAGGACTAAGATGAGAGTCAAGAGAACCTTGAAGGCCTTGTCTTGAAATGGGCCGGAGGCTGGCAAACATAGCCGCAGAGCCTGAGTATTTCTCATACAGCTCGTTCGAGCAAGAACGTTGGCAAGAACGTTGTGGGTGTTGGGTTTCTCCATTTCTCAGGCAATTCGCTTTTCCTAGGAGCACCCCAAACCCAAACCTTGCTCTTGCCAGACTGTGTAGATGATTATAATTCCCCGACAGTGGACAGAATTGGAGACCGCATTATACCCTGCAATGCGTCGTGAGTGCCGGCTAGGCAGGTGACAAAACAGAACCCGGAACCTGCTTCGTGGGAGAGTGAGCGTCGAAACACTAAAACCCGAAAGACTAAACTCCAAAACCCTGCAGTGAAACCCTAAAACCCTTAATCCCCAAACCCCTAAAACCCCAAACCCCACCCCTCACCCTCAACTAAACCCCCCTTTTCCCCCAGCTTGTAACTTCCAGGTGCGGCTTCCAAGCGCAGCAGCTCATCGAGCTCATCAAGCAGCTCTTCGAGCTTCTTGGCCGGAACTCCCGCTCCAGTTTTTAGGGCCGGGGGGGGGGGGGGTTCGGGTTCAAGGGTTGAGGGTTTAGGGTTCACATCTTTTTGTGACTGGCTTTAGGGTTTATCGGGGGGTGACTGGGGGGGTGGGGATTCAGGGTTTTGGGGCTTCTAGGGTTTTGGGGTTCTAAGATGTTTGGATGTTTTGGGTTTCTACTCGTAGGGTTTTGGGATTTATAGGGTCAAAGGGCTTTGAGGTTTCGGGCGTAGCGGGTCCAAGTTTTAGGGTGCTTCGCTGCTACGCATGTGCGAGTTAGCCTAACCAAAATTTAGGGGTTCAAAGTGCAGGCCTCCAACCCATTACGTGCCTTAAACGGATTTCAGGGTTTCGGGTTTAGGGGGATTTTCGCATCGCCGGTCCAGGCAGCAGTTCCTCTGCGGAGAAGTTCATCGGCAGTGCAGCCGAGCGAAAGCCACGGGGACACAAATGGCAGGGCCTAGCCAGGGCGTGCTTGGAGGTTCAGGGTACTTCCAATTACTGTACTTATAACCCGCTTGTAAGCCCCTCAAGTGCCGTAATGTGGTTATATTTGGGTTATACGTGCAGTTATGACTGAGTCCTCCAGTTCCGTACGAGCCCAAGATACGTACTGCTGACATGCCCAAAAAGCGAAGCCCAAGCATCAAGCGTAGGGCGCTTTGTTTCAGGAAGAGGGGTTTGAAAGCTTCGCCTCATTTGGGAATGCGTGTTTCCGGCCCATGTCATGTGCTCGAATCTAGGCAGGGTTCAGGGCACACGGCAATTGCAAAGCCCTGGATGCAAAAGTAGCCCGGAGCTTACACCAGAACCCAAAACCCTAGTGGGCTCTACTTCCCGAAAGTTCCGAAAGTTGCTTCGCTGTCCGCTCGAAAGTTCCAGCTTCTTACAAGAAGAGACGCTTCGAGCTTCCAAAGGCACGCTGTTCTGTTCTTGTTTTGGTTCGCCGGAGTTTTGCTACCCGAGCCTGCCTACAGAACAGGACTATCCAAGCATAAAATTCTGAACTCGTCCTCTGGACTCGGGGGTACACGAAACAGAGCGTTCCTTTGGCTTGCTGTTTTTTTATCGAGTCATGATTCACGCAACTCAACTGGGGTAACAGCACTAGATTGTTGCCTCCTAGCGTGAAGCCGCGCTTGTGAAGCCTCACGAATGCAAAACTTCAAGAACCAAACCTTGCTAAGCCTTTAACCACAAAGGTCTCCCTCCAAACCTTTGAATAAAGCAACTCCGCCAGAATTCCTAGTGCTCGTGATAAGCCCTGAACCCAACAGTCAGCATCTGCAGTGCTAGAATCATTACTAATAGTATTCCCTTAGGGTCCCTTTATAATTATACTATTCCCCCCCCCCCCCCTCCCCCCTCAAAGCAAAAACGCCTATTTTAATTTTAAGCTCCCTAGATTATCGAATGGTGCTAGAATCCAACCCTGCCAACAGCGATCCCCTGAGTCTGCTTGCCTCAGGCTGCACCCTTTCGAGCGCAGCCGGCCTGCATGATCCCTAAGCCCTAAACCCTAAACCCTAAGTAGCAGACCGAAGTTGTCTGCAGCAGAATGCCGAAGAAGACGACTAAAGGATAGCTTGATTCAGCTGCGCACCCGACCCCATGCTGAGAAGAAGGAGCGCTTACCTGACATGCACAAAAGGAAGCACATGCCACGCGGTCCTCATGTTCCAACAAAGTCTTGGGCGCCCTCGGCTTACGCTTGGTGAATCTTACATTTTACTACGTTGGATTTTGTTATCATGTATCTTACATTCCATCTGTTCTTTATGTGTTCTGAATGCGAGTATCTATTTTCTAAGGCACCGAGGAGTTCTGAGCCCGACCTCTAAACCCCTACTCATGAGGCCTAAAACCTTTCCATTTCAAAAGCTTGAAGGGCCCCAAAGCTTGAGCCTGTGCCTCGCGTCCGAAACCCTAGACCCTAGACCCTGAACCCTGAACCCCTGAACCCCTGAACCCCTGAACCCCTGAACCCTGAACCCTGAACCTGAACCCCTGAACCCCTGAACCCCTGAACCCTGAACCCTACATAAACCCCAAACCGAGATCAAGGCCGCAGCCCCTCGGACTACCGAAGGCCGTTCGCCCGACGCCGCCCACGCACCTCCGGCTGCTTAGGGGTTCGGGGTCGCCTGGGGTTGTAGGGTTTCGGAGAATTTTAGGCTTCGCACAGGATTGAGCACGCGGGAGAGAGAGAGAGAGGGAGAAAGACCCTTCTCATGCCCAGCAGAAGAAGAAGAAGAAGAAGAAGAAGAAGAAGAAGAAGAAGAAGAAGAGGGAGAGAGGAGCGCGCCTCGACCTGCGAGGTCTTGGCAGAAGCCTCGTTGAGCGATCCCCCCAGCCCCGCCCACATCTCAACCTCACCAGGCTCGGATACAAACCACGACTACAAGGAGGGGCCCCCTACTAATAAGGAACCGTAAATTGGTTTATAAGGATCTTAAATTAGGTTATAAGTCCCTTAACTACAGTTGGTATAGTAAGGGGGCCCCTCCTTGTAGTTTCTGCTTTAGCTAGTTCCGAACCTATGCCGGCATGCTGGGATCACACACACAGACACTCGCAGACACGACTAGTATGGGCTATCATACCCTATGACCGCTGATAAAGGCCCTTTACGCGTTTGAGTATGGGGATTATCAGGCCTAATAGCCCGTCCTGGTAGATCTTCCTAGAGCCCGAACTGAACCCTAGGAACAGTTGAATTCGAGGCAGCCCCCGGATGGGGATGGGCACCGACGTCCGCGACCGGCGAGACCGTGGAGGGCGCGATGGTAATGCCACGAAGTCCAATCCAGAGATTTGAATCAGATCTGAGTGGTTCTCTCTCTGTCTCTCTCTCTCTCTCTCTCTCTCTCTCTTATGCGTGAGTCGCCCTAAAGCCCTGCATGTTGAGACTTAGCACTGAAATTTTGCAACGCATCCCAACCAAACCTGTCTAATTAGCTGTCTGAGGCTCGAGACTGGGAGCAGCGTGATCGAAGAGACTACTCGGACAATCGTGAGAATCGGGACGGCAAGGACCGAGACCGAGACAGAGATAACCGTGGCCGCGACGACAAACGGGACCGTGACCGGGACAACCGAGACAATCGGGACCGGCGCGATCGACGGGAGCGTCGGGATAGCCGTGACAACCGCTCCGGCCGAGACACTCGAAGGTCACGCTCACGCAGCCGACGTGTCTCGGCTAGCAAGGAGCGGCGGATTGTGGTTCCAAGGTTCAGAAGAGTTGTTGGGCGTAGCATGTTTGCAAAACTGCAGCTTTGAGACCCCATTTCACTAGCACGAGCTAGCCCCAGCCCTCACCAAGAATGCAGGTCGCCTGCATTCAGGCTTTAACTAGGGCGTAGGGATGCTCGGTGAACAGGCGACGCCTACGCATGCCTGCGCCATCTGGAGCTCATAAGAGTTGTCGTGCACAGGCAGAACTGTCTTATGAGTTTGAGCCTCTAAACCCTAAACGGCCCTAAACCCTAAACCCTGAATTTCACAGGTCCGTCGGGTGCGGAGCAAGATGGCCAGCAGGCCGGGGGGAGTGAGTTTCCGGACGCTGCCCCGTGTGGATGTTGTACTACTACTTGCTTAAGAACCTCGAAAAAAAGCAAAACAAGTCTTCGTTATTGAGGTAAATGTAGGGGTTTTTTGTTTCTTAATTCTTTTGAGGTTCTTAAGCAAATGGTAGTGTGTGGTTTTTTGTATACAGTAATTACAGTTCGGCAGGGCTTGATGTGATATGGAATCCTACAAAGTTGCTGCCCCCTTCCCTGCCACCCCATGCCACCCCCTACCCAAGGGGGGGTTGCACGATGCTGAAACTCCTATGTGTCCAAAGTCCCCCTAAAGCTTCCTCCAGCTGTGGGCCACGACAAGACAACTTTTAGGGTTTAGGGCCTAGGGTTTGTGAAACTCTGATGTCTTGAGGTGGAAGGTTGCAGCAGGTTGGATTTGTCGCTGGCTACGCAAGTGTCAGTGTGCTGCAGGGGGCAGTTCACCATCACACGGGGGATATCAACACTAGGCCATCAAACTGTCTGCCCCAAGGTGTCCCAAGCCCTGCAACTTGTGTAAACATCTCATGGCGCGAAGGATGATTGGCAATGGCGCGACAAGCGACGCACGGCAAGTGTTGGCTTGTAGAGGACGAGGCATTGCTTTGGTTGGCTGACCCCTGGAAAAATTAGGGCAATCAGCGACAAGGGGCTGGAACATGGGGTTTCTCGTTCTTTCCGCGTTTCCGAGGCTGACTGCTCCCCCCCCCCCCCTCTTTAAGCACCATGCCCAAGCAGCGCGCCGAGAGCCGAATCCATGGGGTTTGTGGTAATAAAAGTAAGGTCTACGGCTATAGGGTTTAGGGTAGCGGTTTGCAGGGTTGCGGGGGTTTTTCGGGCTTTTGGGTGGGGTGCCCGCGCACGGGTGACAGATGATGCAGGTCTGCAGGAGAGGAACCGAGAGAGAGAGAGAGAGAGAGAGAGAGAGAGCGAGAGCGTGTTGGAGTTAAGGGCGTTCGTAGGTTGGGGGATGTTAGGGGTCGAGCATCTCCTTTTCAGCTCTGATTTGCTCTAGGAGATCTGCCCCAACGAGGTGCGGAGGGCAACGGCAGCTGGAACTCGGCTTCCCAGGCCGTAGTGGCGAGCAAGTCATGTTGGTATTTGGCATTTGTACGTTTTTTGGGGTCCTTGTTATAAGGGTCCCGTATTTTTGAAAACCTCCATTTAGCCATCTTGTGGTTCGTGAAGTTTTAGAATAGGACAAAGGGACGCGGCGCTCGTCTTGTCATTTTGGTGGGATACACACACCCACGTACACATAATCACACACACACACACACATGCACATGCACACATATACCTATCGTGCCGGGCCCTATAGGCTCCTTGGTCGTGCGAATGGCTGCCTTTTTTCGTGTGGGGCTAACACGGACAGCGCTTCATCATCTGTGAGCTCCTCCAGCAAGCGCATTTGTTAATCCGAATTCTGGTGCTTGCAGGCTAGCAACCGGGAAGGACCGGCGCCAAGGGGGCTTTGAGATGTGTCACTACAGTCATGGCAGGTCCCGGGTGATAGCATGCAGGGTCAAGTGGGGATCTGGCAGATGTAAACGAGGAGGTGCCTGGATATTGTGGGTGATTGTTTCAGGTTGTAGGCAGCCTAAGGCTGAGAAAGAGGGAAGCAGGTTGGATGTTCATGGTTTGGGCTGGCCAGTGAGGTTTGGCTGTAGAGGATGTCCCAATGCCCACCATGGCACTGGAGCTCGGGGCATGAGGCCATGTCCTACTTAGTGGCCGCTCTCCCCATTCTAAGGGTAGAAGCATGGGCCCGTGGGTTGTCTAGGGTATATGAGGGTGTATAAGGGGGCCCCATGTAACGGCCCATACTAAGGGACCAAGCAACTAAACTCAGAATTGCACAAGCTGTCATGAAAGCAGATGCTTCTGTTCCAGGACAAAGCTGGAACAATCAAAGGCCTGGACCTGGATCATGGGGTGTGCTTTGTTTGGAGGTTCATGGTTATATACCTGTACTCATAGCCCACCTATATGCCCCTTAAGTGCCCTAATGTGATTATAACTGGGTTAGAAGAGCAGTTCTAGTTGGGCGATTAAGTACCATGAACCTCCGAGTGTAAGGCATCTGCATGACCCGCAAAGTAAGGCTTCAGGTTTCTCAGGCCCCCCAGCACATCTAGCATGTCGGGTTCGAAGCTGCTTTTGGGTCTTTCAGGGTCCCTTTGGGGGGTTCCTTCCTTTAAGGTGCCCTACTGTATAGGAGCATCCCAAAGAGGTACCCTGATTTGGAGAATTATCTAAGGCTTCCAGGGTTTAGGGTTTAGGGTTTAGGGTTTAGGGTTTAGGGTTTAGGGTTTAGGGTTTAGGGTTTAGGGTTTGGCTTTGCAGCACCAAGCAGGTCTGAGACATGGGGCCAGGAGGAGGCATGGAACCAACAGAGCCTTGGCACTGTTGAGGGTTTTGGGTTTGAGGGCTTTTGTGTTTTGGGGTTAGGGTGTCGGGTTGAGGGTTCAGGGTTTAGAGTTTAGGCTGCAAGTTGTCTGGCTGATTGGCTCCCGCAGTCCAGATGCCAAGAAAGGGTTGAGGGTTGTTTTCTTCGCTGAGTTGCATGTCTGAGCTCTAACCATGGAGAGTTT
The DNA here is from genome assembly GCA_905221605.1 of Symbiodinium natans. Lineage (NCBI taxonomy): Eukaryota > Dinophyceae > Suessiales > Symbiodiniaceae > Symbiodinium > Symbiodinium natans. The sequence continues at coordinate 1,217,869 of CAJNDS010002634.1, forward strand.
GCACAGGCTTGCATCGTAACCGCACCGAAGTGGCCGAGATGTTGCTGCGAGGGCTTCATTGCATGACTCCAGGAGTTTTTTAGGATCATGTGCTGCCCTAAACCCTAAACCCTAAACCCACATTGCCGCTTCTCCGGCCCAAGGGGAAAAAGTCCCCTCTCGGCCTTTGTTGTTTGACCCCTTCCTGGATTCCGCCGGCCCATGGCCACCTCACATCTGCCAGATTCCACGGGTCCTTGCAGGCATAAGAGTATCCCAGGGTCAACTTCGAAAGAGATATTTACTGTGCGTATCTTTACGTTTCTACACGCACATATAGTTGAAGACACACACACACATACACATACATACATCCACATAAATATACATATATATATATATGTATACTTAAATAATTTGCCTTTGTTTCCGGTGGACTTAACAGAGACTTGGAGGTTGGAGGTCTCGACTCCCGGGCGGGCCTGGCACCCCTCTGGACGGTTTCGACTCTTAGGCGCATGCTTTGGAGCCCGAACAAATACAGCCGGAAGTCCCCGATCCACCCCACTAAGCCCGACTCCCTACTCCTACTTACAGTAGACCCTAAGAGACCAGTTTTGACATATCTACCGTTTTTTCGTGTAGAACCCTTGGGAAATCCCCAGGTCTAGCCTCAACCCAAGATAGAAAAAACTCAAGACCTGCCCGAAACCAACCTTCGCCATGGGAAATGGTGCCCCGCCGCTGTGCCGGGATGGATGGCAGTGCGACTCACGCCCCTTCCAGGCCACTGGGATTTTGGGGGGCTTTGGGTGCTCTACTTGAAGGCTCATGGGTAGTTAGAGGTAGGGTTCTGAGTGCCCTGAATAAAGTTAGAGCCAGGTAAAAAGTATGGTGTAGTTACCCTACTTGGAGGTTCATGGTACGTAATAACCGAATTGCAGCTGTACGGAGAACCCACTTATAAACCCCTGAAGTGCCCAAATGTGGATCATAATTGGGTTACAAGTACAGTTCTAATTGGGTTGTTAAGTACCATGAACCTCCAAGTACTTATAGCCCCCACTTACAAATGCCCATGAACCTCGAAGGAGGGGTTTAGGGGTGGCTGCCTTAGAGACTCAGACAGGGTTGAACCGTTTACGTTTGGGGTGCCTGCAAAAAGGGTTTAGGTTTAGGGTTTAGGGTTTAGGGCCTCTCTTCTGCAGTGCTCTCTGTCTGGAGAGTTCAAGTTTGGTTCGCACGCCGCGCCTTCGACGCTTCTTGGGTACGGGCCGCCAAAGTTGTTGGGATTCAGGTACAAGGAGGGGCCCCTAGTTAAAAGTAGAGTTATAAGAACCCTAAATTGGGTTAAAAGGATCCCAAATTTGGTTATAAGTCCCTTAGCTATAGTAAGGGGGGGCCCTCCTTGTATACCTACGCAGTATGTCGGGATCTCTGTTGAGCGCCAGTGCAGTGCAAGCAGTCGAAGCCAGTCTGGTCTTGCTTGCGGCATACAAGGAAGGGAGCCGGGACTATCTTCGGTTCGAATCCCAACCCGGCCACATGGTTTAGTTTCCAGACCCATTACATTGCATATATCATGCAATGAACCCAACATAACTTACTTCAACACACCCTGCGGCCCATCAGAGTCCGAGTTTAATGGGGTCAGCAGAAACAGAACCTTCAGCGAGGGTGCAGGAATTTTGACCAACCACTACAAACCCTGTGGCCCTGACGCCCACCCCCCCCCCCCCCCCCAAAACCTTACACTTACTGGTGGTTAGCAGGGAATAGGGGACTTAGGCCCTCGATATATATATATATATATATATATATGCCCTTTAAGGGATTTTATAGGGAACCTCATTCCCCCATTCCCTCCTAGCCAACAGTAAACTACCTCCGAAAACTGCGCCGCTGGCAGGGCTACTCCGTGGCACCGTGCGTGAGGCCATCCTGGCTCGATAGACTTTGGATGGTTCAGGGGTTTAGGGTTTAGGGTTTAGGCCTTGTGGCTGGTTCAGGGCTTAGGGCTTAGGGTTTAGACTTTCGGGTTTGTGGCTGGTTCAGGGTTTAGGGTTTAGGGTTTGTTCCTCCTGGGGTTTGGTAGGGTTGTGGGATCTGCTCCCATTCTACCCTTAGGCTCTCCGAAACTCAAATACCCATCAATAGGGTTTAGGGTTTAGGGTTTAGGGTTTAGGGCTTAGGGTTTAGGGGTTTAGGGTTTAGGGGTTTAGGGTTTAGGGTTTAGGGTTTAGGGTTTAGGGTTTAGGGTTTAGGGTTTGGGACCTCGGTGTTTCTCGCGGGGTGTAGGGGGTCGAAGGTAGGCCTCCGACCTCAGCAATTTTTTACTTGGGGAAGAGTATTTTGGCTTTGGTCCTTTGGGCCAAAATGTAGGACACGAGGGGTTGATGGTTTGTGTTCAAACACGGCGGGGTGTTGGGACGTCTGGGTCGCAAACAACAGGTCAGACCCAGATATCGGATACCAGAAAAAGGGTTTGGTCCGGACGAAGATATGGCGGAGTGACTTATCGACAGAACATTGCAAACCCTAAACCCTAAACCCTAAACCCTAAACCCTAAACCCTAAACCCTGCAGAGTGTCCGACAGGTCAGCTAAGCGGGTGGCAAAAAAAAAAACCCTAAACCCTAAACCCTAAACCCTAAACCTGAGGGAGCTTGGCTTCGAAAGGTTGTTGGGAGTAGGCCTCTTGAACGCTGAGCCCTAAGCCCAAAAGCCCAACAAAAAACGCTGAGCCAATGCGGGCCTTCTAATTCCTAGGTTGGGCAACACAGAAAACCCTAAGCCCTAAACCCTAAACCGACCTGAATCATGATCCCGACCTCCGCTCCTAAGGGCGGCGGGTGGCTGCGGGGGCTCTAGTATGTTTAGGCTTTGCGAGCCCTCTGCCTAGGATGAATGACCCCCTCCCCCCCCCCTTACACCAGTATCTCATTTCATGATGGCCATGGAATATTTCGTATTTAGTATCGCCCCCGCCCCACCAACCCCTACATCGGGCAAACGCCGGTCCAGGCCTGTAGAGGCCCCACAAAACCTGCATCTTGACTCCTGCTGCGCGTTGGCTTGGATACTTGGGACCGGAGTTTTCAGCTAGGTTTAGGGTTTAGGGTTTAGGGTTTAGGGTTTAGGGTTCAGGGTTCAGGGTTCAGGGTTCAGGGTTTAGGGTTTAGTGTACCTTATTGGGGGTCCTTATCATGAGGCGCAGTGCCGCGCAAGCATTGACCAACTTCCCCCCGCGTAGTGCAGGTTTGAGTCCGCGGCTTTTTGTGTCGAGGGCGTTGCGGGAAAGGGATCTATAGGACCTAGAAAACCTAAGCAGAACAAGGGTGTTATAGAAACTGCACAAAACATCCGTTCTCCGTCAGAACAATGCCCCTAAACCATGACCCAAAACCTTTGGGGTTTAGTAAATGGGCCCCTGTACTCAGCTCTACCAAGAGAGGCAGCCTGCTTTTCATCATACGCTCAAAGGCAATATCCCTTTCAGAAGACCGAATGCCCAAACACTCAAGGGGTGTAAGGTTTGGAGAGGGAAAGGGCTGCACGCAACGCACCCTCAACCTTAAACCCTAAACCCCAAAGACTAAACCCTAAACCATCACCCTAAAGAAGGCACCTTATTTCCATAACTCCCAAAGGACTTCAAACTACCAAGCCGGGAATCGCTCAGAACCGTGAAGCCATCGTGAAGCCTTCGGGGCCTTAGGTTACGAAAGCCATGAAAGGCGGGCTTTTCTTACTTCATCGTCAGTTGGGCGCTTAAGGAGGTATCCCCAACAGGTTCCCTTCATATGCTCCAACTATGACCCTTGTATTCCCTTAGAGGATCTTGAAAAGGGTCCCCAAACCCAAGGGTACAACCTTAGGGGTCCAAGATAGAGTCTCATGATACTGAGGGCAGAGAGGGCTAAAGGGGTTTTTGGCCTTAGTGTCCCACCGGTGTTTGGGACTTGAGAAGTAAGCCTCAGGTCGAGAGTTGTCAGGATCCTAAGGTTTTGCAAGTTTTTGTTTGCCCTTACCTCCCAACCCTAAACCCCAAGCCCTAAACCCCTAAACCCCTAAACTCCTCAACCCCTAAACCCCTAAACCCCTAAACCCCTAAACCCCTAAACCCCTAAACCCCTAAACCCCTAAACCCCTAAACCCCTAAACCCCTAAACCTCGAACCCCTAAGCCCCTAAAGTCCCTCCTTCGCGCTGAGGAGCTTGGAGCCCGGCACCCACGAGGAGATCAGTGCAGGCCCACTTTTTTCTTTTTTGTTTTCGGGGGGGGGGGGGGGGGGGGGGGGGGGGGGGGGGGGGGGGGGGGCGGGGGGTTAGGGTTTAGGGTGCGCCGTGGAGGCTTCGGAATTTCGGAATAGTTTAGGGTTTGGGGTTCAGGGTTTAGGGTTATTCGGGTTTCGGATTTAGGGTTTGCATATTCTAGCAGTCATTCATATTCTAGCAGTCGTGGCATGATGAGTTGGGGCATTCGGGCACGGACGGGGAGGGGGGTTGTAGGTGGTGATCATTCCCTGTTAGCATACGGAGGGAACATCCCCACGTAAACCCTGAAGCCTCTCACCAACAACCTCGTAGATGAACTTCACTGGTCTGTGCGTGCCAGCAGCGGTAGGTCAGCTGGAAGCCCTCCACAAGGAGATCGTAAAGCATTTGATGCCCGGCCGGGATTTCCGAAACTAAGGCTGAGGGCGCTTGCACATGTAATTGGGGGCGGGGGGGGGGGAAGGGGGGGGGGGTCCCTATCTTGGGAAATACCCCATTATGGCGTACTTAGTGTGGCAAAGAAAGATATGATGGGATGGAATTTCCACGCCTCAGGAGTAGAGAGTTTGAAAGCGTGATTTTGTGTAGGGTCTTGTATGCGGGTGGCATCCGGTCCAAAGCACTCATGTGCTCATTGAGATTAGAACTGCACATGAGTTCGGAGGGTGTTTGCCTGTACCTGCAGTGTCATGTTGAAGTACCATAGGGGTCGGAATAGTTGCTCATATTATTCCTTTAGGGTCCCTTTATCATTATACTGCATACACCTCCCAAAAACCCTGTTCTAACTATTCACGCCCCTACACTCGTTTGCCATTGTGCAGGAGTCTTTCGTGCTTGGCTTGGTTCGCACATGCACGTGAAATGATTCCTGCCATGTGCCGGTGAAGGCAGGCAGGTGTTTGGTTCTACCCGCGTTCAAAGCTACCACTTGGGATGTTCCCCAGATACTACTAACAGTCCGTAATACGGGTTACACTACCCCCCTTCCCCCCTGCTAGTATAAGGGGGGGGACATCCCAAGTTCTACCCAAAAAGCCACCACAACAGAAATCTGCAAGTGATGACGCAGCGCACATTGGCCTTGCTTGCGTGTCTCAGCCTATCTCTGAGCCTCTTTGCCTCACAGACCGTATGCTGGCGCACATTGCTGCATGATGGGAAGGGTGGCCAGGCTCTTGTGACGAGTTGTCGAAGACCCAGCAGCCATAGCTACAACTTTATGTCCTGCCACACTGACCCAAACACCTCCCTCAAGAGCTTGCCATGTAGGGTTTAGGGTTTCGGGTTTCGGTTTTAGGGTTTCGGCCTTGGGGTTTAGGGTTTTTGGGTTTTGGGTTTTGGGTTTAGGGTTAGGGCTTCGGCACCTCGATGACACTGCCTGAGGAAATTCTTCGGAGCCGAGTTGGTCGTGGAAGATGCCAGTAGCGGGAAGCACGGCCGGTAAGCCTGAACCCTAAATAAACCCTAAGCCACTATTATCTTGGTCATAGTTGGGTATCATTTTACATTTTTGAGGGTACTTAAACCCAATAAGGAATATAGATTAAAATGTTTAATACGATCCCAGCCATGAACTAGTATTGCTGCCACTCCTTCCTACTCTCCTACTCTTACGTACTTCCGCTTCTACTGCTACTTCCATTACTGCTACTTCTCCTTTCCTTCTCCCACCGCGACAAGGACCACCGGGATTGCTTATTACTGTGGGTGGGTTCATCGGAGGGTGATCAGAAAGTTTCTTATGGCTTGGCTGACTTGCAGCACACCCCCCCCCCCCCCCCCCCTCCCCCCATGAAAGCTCGGACTCGGGTCTGTACTCTTGGAATCTCCATGGACCCCAGCTACCTGGTACCCCAATACAATACATGGTAGTGCAGGACCCTGCAGGGTTGCATAGATAAGGGCTTTTCGGGCGGAAACAGGGGGTTCATGGGACTCAGCTATTCTTTCGAATGCAATAAGGAGGAGGCCATGTTATTCCAGGGGACCCGAAAAAGGACCCCAAACCCTGAACCAAGCCAAAACCCAAACAAAAAGCAATGAACCCCAAACCCTAAACCCTAAACCCTAAATCCTAAACCCTAAACCCTAAACCCTAAACCCTAACCCCAAACTCCCCAAACCCTAAGCCCTAAACCCCAAACCTTGCTTGAAGCCAAAGGCTCGTCCTTCAACAGTCGATCACCGGCGCAGACTCTCTGGTGCGGATGGCACAGCTCCTCTCAAGGCGGGGTTGAAGGGTTTTCGGGTTTAGGGTTCAAGGCGGGGTTGAAGGGTTTTCGGGTTTAGGGTTTAGGGTTCAGGGTTCAGGGTTCAGGGTTTAGGGTGCGACAAGTCCGGCTTCAACCAAATGGGTTTAGGCTTGAGGGTTCGCCACAACCATATTTCAAGCGCACTTGCTGCTTTCCTTGGCATGGTGTTCTTTAAACCCTAAACCCTAAACCCTAAACCCTAAACCCTAAACCCTAAACCCTAAACCGCCTAAACCCTAAACCCTAAATCCTACACCTTTCCAGCTCAGTGGGATACGCCGAGCCGTCATAAAACGGTCTTCACGGCACAAAAAGGGCCGGAATGCCAAGTAGGGTTTGGGGTTTAGGGTTTAGGGTTTGGGGTTTAGGGTTTAGGGCATGTGTGGTGGTGCTCACTGCAATAGGCCGCACCCTCGCACACCTTGCAGGAACAGCAGGCCACCTTGTTTAGGTTCTCGAACCTATTTTGATCCAAACCTAACCCCCCCAAATTCGAAAACCTATCATCTCCCTAAACCCTCGCCCTGAAAGCTAAACCCTTAAATCCCCCAACCAAAGGTCCCCTGAGCCCTCGAACCCCAATCGGCAACTAAACCCCTAAGTCCTCAACCTCTAGCGGCCCTCGAAACACCTAAAAGTCCCCAAAACACAAGTAATACTTACCCCATGTCCCCCTAAGCCCTCAGCCCTAAGCCCTAAGCCCTAAACCCGAACCCTATCAAACCCTAAACTGCAGCAGGTGGGGGCTGTCGCAGTCCCCCCGGGTGGACCTGAACGTAGGCGCGGAGAGGGGCGGAATGGAGCAGGGTAGACAAAGAAAAGGGTGACCGCGTGCTTCTTCCGTTGCTTTCTTGTTGACATTGTTTTTTGTGGTGGGTGGAGTATGCTGATGGAAGAAGTGAGGCAGAAGGGCTTAAGGTACAGCAGCATAAGGCATTTCAACTCTATGCCCTCTGATCCCTACAAGCCCTCCTCCTTCGTTCCAGTGCTCCAGGAATCTTCGTGCTTCGAACTGAGACTTCTCTGACCCCACGAAAGTCTAAGCCCTTAAGCCCCAGCTCCGTTTTCATCTGAAACCTTTACACCCTTTGTAAACGTAGAGCCCTTGAACTTTGCACCCTATAAACCCCAAAACTGCGTTCTGGCCCTAAACCCGAAACCCAACATTTGGAACCTTGAACGACTGGGCTCATCAGCCCTGGCGTGTTGTGCAGGGCTGGACTTTGGCAAAGTTTCCTTCTTGAAGCTCCCGTCGGACAGGCAGGGCATGTTTCAGAGGGCAAGGGTTCAGGGTTTAGGGTTTAGGGTTTAGGGTTTAGGGTTTAGGGTTTAGGGTTTAGGGTTTAGGGTTTACGGCTTAGGTTTTCAGGTTACTCCAGAAAGCGCAAGCCGTGATGGTTCCGTGCACCCGAACACCTTCATGTGATGACAAAATCCTCAACTCCGGGATGCAACGTTCGCGCTAGAGAGTACGTTACCAGGCTCGAGCACAAACCTAAAACAGTGAAGGCTGAAGGTTCAGGGTTTGGGGTTTGGGGTTTAGAGTTTAGAGTAGGCCTTCAACCCTAAACCCGAAACCCGAAACCCGAGAATCCTAGAAGTTGCGGACAGCTGCCGGCTCTTCCGAGGCAGCGATCTTCCTGCTTCGGCCCCGTCATTGCGGGCGCCAGGAGGATGGCGAGCAATTCGAGGTCAGGTTTCGGAGGGTTTGGGGTTCAGGGTTTAGGGTTTCACGGTTTAGGGAGTTTAGGGGTTAAGTGTGCCGGGCGTTCTTGCTTTCAACTGCAAGCGTGTGCACTTGCTTCGCATTGAAAAGGAAGCATTGAGCCTTATGAAAATGCTGCATGCGCAGCATGACAGCAGAAGCATGTGCGCACACTGAAATATACACATGCTGCTCATGCATGCAAGGCATGTGTACATATATGCATACACATATACATATATAGGTGGATATGCATATGTGCATGTGTGAGTGACCCTGTGAAACAGAACGGGGCGAAGCGAGCGCCCGAGCTGCCAGGCGTCAGGGCTTCGTGCACCTCACGGGTGCTGTCCGAGAGCAGCAGCCTGGTTCAGCAAGGTGGATGTTGGGAATTTGTTTTTTACGTATTCTAGATTATGTATTATACTATATTATATTATATGTTATATTATTCCCCAAACAGCGAAGCTATGGAGTTCTCGATTTGAGTAAGGAAAGGGATAGTGTGACGCACTGTCTGGGATCCGTAGTTCCTCTTGTCACCTTTGTCTCCCTGGGAGCCGGATGCTGTGAAAGGGGCAAGATATGTCTCCCTTCATATTGTCTCCCCTCATGTCTCGTTGTCTGGTGTACAGGACGGGCAGCCGGATGCTGTGACGCGCTATTGGGGACGGGCAGGATTTGTCTCCCTTCACAACGTGCTATTGTCTCCCCCATGTCGCGTTTTCTGGTGTCCGAGACGGGGTGCCGGATGCTTGGCCTTTGGGGTGGGATTGTGAAATCCCTCGCGTGGAGTATTCGCTGGCTGTTCTTTAGCATTTAAGCAACCTGTAACGTCCTCCTTTTTGTTGTTTGTGCTGTTTGGGGCCGAGGCCGGTGCAATATTATAGTATGTATTATCACGGAGTTCAGGTTAGGGTTTGGGATTTGGGGTTTGAGAAGTAGAGCTTCAGGACAAAGGCTAAGTTGGAGCTGGGCCTTCTGTAAGGCAGTGTGGGAAGTGGGACGCGATCCTGATGCCTTCGCTTCTGCCGGTGTGTTTGTGAGTCCCAAGTTGAGCCCGACAGATCTCACCACCTTGCCTTGTCCTTCAGCCTCCCTGAGTCGTATCTCGATTCAGGGGTGGTTTGGGTCTTTTGGTTTTAGGGTCTTGGCCGAGCAGGACGGGGGGGAGCGGGGCAGGGCAAGTTTAGGGTTTAGGGTTTAGGGTTTAGGGTTTAGGGTTTTACTTGTTGGATCCTCAACTCTGGAAACAGCCTGAACCAAGCCCAAGGCTCTCAGCGCTTCGGTTTCTTCCGATGATCGTGAGCAACCCGGTGGCACTAGCGGTCCTGGTTCTCCCTCAAGCCGTGTTTGTAGCGTTTGGGGTTTAGGGCTTTCAGGTTTTAGGGCGACGCCCTGGAGCAGAAAGGGTTTAGGTTAATGAAGAAGCCAGATAATGATGACTAGGAGGATTGGGCAACTCGAGCAGCGTTCCGCTTGAAATGTTGACGATGACGGCTTGACCTGCTCGCTTGACACGTGCCCAGGTACCGGCCAGGGGTCCTACTACCTCGACCCCTTCCGAGACTTTGAAGCAGTGCAGCCTTTGCTTTGCTTTCTCACGCCAAGCGCCGGTCGTGTCACTGTGGCATTCATAGAGCACCACCTGTCCCTAACCCCCCCCCCCCCCCCACCTAAGGCCCCGCCAAAAAAGCTTACTCGCTGTCATCATCTCACATTGGCAGCCGCATTTCTGTGCTAAGGCTTTTCTATCTTGGTCTCTGAGATTCTGTTGCGAGCTCTCTGTCCCTCGAAGATGGCGCTTCCCAATCTCACCCCCCCATTTCGAGAACCTCCTGCAAGTTCACTTCCCCATCCCCCTAGAGCCCGCCAGCTCCCCAGAGCTGGCTCAAAGTAGACCTACCCTAAACCCTAAACCCTAAACCCTAAATCAACCCGCAGCCATGGAGAGTATCACCTGGGCCCAAGCAGCGAACGGGCTTCAGAGAGGGACCTTTGAGACAGAGTGAGCGATTCAACCCTGCCAACCCGACCCCAAACCCCGCGACAGCCCTAAACCCTTTTCCCTATACCCTAAACCCTATAAACCCTATAAACCCTAAACCCGAAGAAAGCCTCCACGAGCCGAGGGGAAGTGTGGGACGCGGAACTCCAGGTGGACCACCTGAAGTCCGATCCTTTGATTTCGAGCCGCTGTGGCCGCAGGGAGTTAGGGCAGTTCGGGTTTCGGGTTTGGGGTTTAGAGTGCTTGTGCTTGTGTGTGTGTGTGTGTACAAAAGTCAAGGACATGCTTCATTAGGGTTCTAAGGGGGGCATAGGATTAGAGTCTGGAAAGTCTCAAAGTTTAGGGCGAGGGTCGGTGAAAGGTTGTAGGGTTTACGTGGGGCGCAGGGTCTTATGCGGTGGAGCTTCTGGGCATGTTTTTTTAGCCCCCACAAATGAGTTTCCCAAACTGTTCCCCCCACGACGCTCTCTAAGGCAGCATGCCCCGGCAGCAGACAGAAGAGGACCTGCGGCTGAAGAACATGCCCTTCCTGAAATTTCAGGACTGAATGATGGGCTGTGCTTTGCAGGGTCGGGACCTTGTCAGGCTGTGCTCGTTTGCTTATTTATTTTTTTTTTTTTTGGGGGGGGGGGGGGGAGGATCCTTGGGCATTCTTGCTACTCTGAACACACACGGGCTTTTGTCGCACCCCCATCCCTAAACCCGAATCCCTAAACTTCCCTAACCACGAAACTGTGCTGCTTCTGTAGCTTTGCCGGGATTCTAGTATGCCAAGCCTCAGAGGTCTTTTTAAGTAGGGCCCATTGAGTTTACAGAGTTTTTAGGGGTGAAGCCTCCGCTTTTCATGGCTGACGTTCAGGGATGGGTGCGGATAGTTCTGCTACCTGACTGGGCAGCAGACTTCTTTGAGAAGAGCCCGTATTTTAGTATCGTGGTCACGGGTTGTGCATGTCATCATGTTCTGCCACTTCTGCAAGAACATACTCGTACCAGTTTCCAGCGTTATCAGCCGGAACGTTGAATTTGAATGCGCGTGCCTTGTTCATGTAGAGCATTCTATTTCAGATGGACTCTGTACTTTAGGAAGTTTGCATGATAAGTAGAGGCTCTAAGGGGAGAACGTTGGTATTTCGTTTCGAAGGAGGGGTTTGCCGGGGGCCGTGTCGGGTTTGAGTTTGCTGCTGCATGCAAGCCGCTGAGTACGTGCATTTGGGCCTGTTAGGATCCCTTTCAAGAAGTCCTGCTTAAACACCTTCGGACCGCCACGAGGAGCTCTTGGTGGCCCACCGAGTAGATCTCAGCAGGTTTGGAAAAGGCAACGCGAAGACGCCCCCCGGGCGCAAGTTTAGGGTTAAGGGTTTAGGGTTTTCGTCCCTGGCAGGCAGTGCAGCAGTCCTAGCCGTAAAAAGGGTTTAGGGTTTAGGGTTTAGGGAGCCCTCTCTTCGGGGCATAGGGTTTAGGGTTTAGGGTTTATACGGTGTCATTACAGGGTTTTGGACGCGCCCCCCCCCCCCTCCGCACGCACGCAAGCTGAGCCCTCTCCTCGGGGGGGCCTAGGGTTTCGGGTTTATAGGTTGTATTAGAGGGTTTCATGGGTTTTGCAGAGTTTTCTAGGATTTGATAGGATTCTGTAGAGTTTGTAGGGTTTGTAGGATTTATAGGTTGTGGGGGTTTATGGGTTTTAGGTTTTACGGTTTTCTTTTCCGGGGCTTTCTGTGTCAATGCAGGTTCGGAGTTCACAATTTTTCCACCTACAAGTACAAACTCCAACCCTCTGGGGTTCTTAAGACGCCTAAGGCTTGGCGACTCTTCTGTCATTGCGAACTACTGAATTCAGGGGCTGCTACATGCCGACAGGGGCCGTGTATTCGGGGGTTTAGGGTTTAGGGCCTAACCTTATAGACTACCTGCAACCTGCACCTGTAGCATCCCGTATCATTGTATCAGTTCACCCTGCACCCGATGCCTTAAGCCTTCAACCCTGATTTTAGGGTTACCTTGTGAGCACCATCCAGACAGCAGCTTTTGCCTGCCGTTTTAGGCGACCTGCCAACCCGGCCTCAAGAAAATCTTCTCAAGACCATATTCAGCATTGCGGCATTGCATTAGCCGACGTCTTGAAGAATCCAAGAAATCCTCTTTTGCATAGAGGGCAAAAAGACCAAACTGGCAGAACATCACAGACGTGCTCGCCCTCTCTTGGCTGAAGGTTGCAGCAGTTCTACGACTCGGTAGTTCGAGACGAGAAGTGCTACTTGCAAGTAGAGGCGCCATGCGTTGCATGGAGTTGGCAGGGCCGGCCTTTCAGCACTTCGGGCTCATGAAAAGTTAGGCTCAAGAGCCCTGGCTGTTTGAGTTCGAAGGCGCGAACACGCAATGCAACCATGGGATGTAACATGATTGGCAGGACGGTCGGCTGATTCGCTTTGTGGAGCTTGTCCGCCACTCCGGCCCCAATCTTCAGGTGTTTTGAGGTTTTTGTTGGGAAGCGCCTGGAGGCTCTGAGCACCCCGGCAACTTGAAAAGGATGTGCTTCATGGGGTGTCCGGCCTCCGCAGCTTCTACTCTGTCATAGTTGGGTATAACATATTTACATCTTTGAGGGTACTTAAACCCAATAATACAATCCCAACCCTGAACTAGCCCAAGAATACTATCCCAACCATGAACTGTAGTCTAAGACCTTCGAGGAGGGTGACGTCAGTATGCTCCTCTTGTCCTTATCAGGTCAGTCTAGCTGAGAGCCACGTCCGATGACACCTTCCGCTTGGGCATGTTCGCCCTGATACTGACACCTTAACAATCATAATAATAGTGTTAATAATAGTAATAATAATGATCATAATAGTAAGAGTAATAATAGGGATCATAGTACCCCCCCCCCCCCTGATCATTCCTATTAAGGAGCTGTTAGCATCAAGCGTAACATCCCAACCTTCCACCACCAAGGAATTTCCCTTCGCTTTCGGGACACCAGCGGCCGCATCCGCGAACTGCGAATCAAGAGCCAGGTGAACGCGCAAGGCTGCTTGTGCTTTGAAGGTTCATGGGGTAATTAGAAGTAGGGTTATAAGTTATAACCAGGTGTAATATATACCTATAACTACCCATGGACCTCCAAGTAAGGATAGCACCAGTGCCGTTGCACAACCGGGCAAGTTTGGTGTTTGAGCTTGCATGCTCTGGGCTTTTCCTCTTGGTTGAACTGAGCCGTTTCCCTGTTCCTCTGCTTATGAGCTCAGGTTCCGTGAGAGAGCCTCGGCTGCATTGCATGCCATGCTTGCGTGTCTGTGACGGAACCCTTTGGCCCTAAACCCTAAACCCAAAATTACCCTAAACCCTAAACCCTAAACTAAACCCTAATTAAACCCTAATTACACCCTAAGCCCTAAACCCGAACCCTAAACCCTTGCCCTGCAGTGCGTCTCTCTGAGTCAGCTAGGCGGGTGGCAAAAACAAAAACCTAAAGAGCCCTGGTTGGGCCGCTCTACGTTCTTTTCCATTTGAGTTCCACCTCTGGGACCTCCCTAGGCTAGGTGCAGTGGACCCTCATATTCCATTCCTACTTAATGCTCCCTGGTTGGAAATAAGTCGGCGTGGAAAAATTGGTGCGGGATGCTGTGAAATTGTCCGTGAGCCCTGAAACACCAAACCCAAAAAAGGATTTAATGTAGGAGCCTAAGTAATTGGAACCGGATTTTTGGGGGGGGTTACCACAGTTTTTGGGGACCATCAGGGAACACTATTGGTATATATTCGACCCCTAAACCCTAAACCCTAAACCCTAAACCCTAAACCCCTACATGAGCGAGGAAAGGAACCAACCACTTGCTATGGTCTTGGCCTCAGGGACTTGAAGACGACGCAGAGTGCTGGGCTTGGGTCTTTCTGGCTTGGGATGTTCTGCCAGGGTTTAGGGTTTAAGGTTTAGGGTTTCGGGTTTCGGGTTTAGGGTTTAGGGTTTAAGGTTTAGGGTTTAAGGTTTAGGGTTTAGGGTTTCGGGTTTAGGGTTGGGATGTTCCCCCTTGTACTAGCAGTCCTTCATAGGGATTAGAGTACCCTCTATGATAATCCCTACTAGTTTAAGGGGGGAACCTCCCAAGCTAAAGGGCGGCAGAAAGGCCCACATGAAAGTGCCCAGTCCCAAGAGTTGAATCAGAAAGTCTGAACGTATAGGAGGCAACTAGCATCCTAAACCATATGCCCAGAAACTAAACCACCCGTAAACCCCGTGACCTCCTCGGAAACTGGGTTTGAGCTCCCAAACCTACAAGGAGGGGCCCCCCTTACCATACTAACTGTAGTTACGGGACTTGTAACCTACTTTAGGATCCTTATAACCCAATTTAGGGTTCTTATGACTCTACTTATAACTAGGGAGCCCCTCCTTGTATGTCTGTGAAGTTTACGAACCCAATCCATTGTTCATGCGGCCATTCTGTCGAAGAGATTTCCTTCCTACCAAATATGTGGAGAAATGTTGGAATCGAAGGTCTCTGCCCTTATACCCCAAACATAGTGACATAGTAGAAGCCACATGAGAGGACCGCTGAAATGGAGCCCTAAATTTCGGAACACGTCACAGGCCGCGAGAAGTTGGCAGCAGGAGGAACGGCCGTTAGACCCGCATGCTTGAAAATCGCACATCTGAACCCTCTGAGGCCCACACAGACCCTCAGCCCTGACTCTAAACCCGACCTGGAACACTATTTACCTCCGACTCACTACCTGGGCAGTTGCTACCTACCACGCTGGAGTTCGAAGAGCCCTGAACCCTAAACCCTAAACCCTAAACCCTAAACCCTAAACCCTAAACCCTAAACCCTAACCAGAGCCCAAGGTCCTGCGCATTCAGGAGCAAGGTCGTTGGCGGGACCGGTCTTGGGAAACCAAGCTGTGCCTCACCCCCCCCCCCCCACAGAGGCTTTTTGGGGGAAAAGGAAGCCTGAGCCCGAAACTCCCTTCGAAACCCGAAAAACCCTGAAAACCCTAACCACCCTACAACCCCTAAACACCCTAAGCCCAGGTCTAAGGCCTCAGCACTGCCCCTGAGTTTCAGAGCGATCGGGCCTTCCCTGTCCCTGCAGGAAGCCATCGAAGAATGTTTTGCGTCGAAATTTGGCCTCAGCAGTGAGGCGGGGGAGGGTTTAGGGTTTAGGGTTTAGGGTTTAGGGTTTAGGGTTTAGGGTTTAGGGTTTAGGGTTTAGGGTTTAGGGTTTAGGGTTTAGGGTTAAGGGAGCAGTTGGGGGGGCACTTGGGATGTTCCCCCTTATGCTAACAGTCCTTGATAGGGATTATCATAGGGGGCACTATGAACACATCCCAAGGGGACACCCTAAACCCTGAACCCTAAACCCTAAACCCTGAACCCGGGGGGCCGTGGCTACTAGGTGAGGCTTTCGAGCGCCGAAGGGTGCCCAGTGTCTTTTAGTCACGGCAACTTCGGGTGCCCATCGGCCCCTAAACGCCCTGGAAACCCCAGAAACGCTAGGAAACGCAAAAGGCTTCAAAAGCTCCAGAAACCAACGAAACACTGAGAAAACCCTAAAAAAATCCTTGAGCCGGCCAGGTTCAGAAAAGTTGTTTCACCGTTTCCACAGACAATTACTCTGTGGAAGAGCACCTTGGTAGTCTAGTGGCACCCTTTTCCTTTTCTGGGGTTCTTAGGGTTTAGGGTTTAGGGTTTAGGTTTTAGGGTTTAGGGTTTAGGGTTTCGGGTTCCCTTATGAGGTAACCAACCCCAAGAAGGGTACCCTTAGCGTTTCGGGCTTAGGGTGTAGGGTTGAGGGTTTAGGGTCTATAAGGCTTAGGGCTGTAAAGATATGGGCTACCCAGGAACACCGCCGAGTCTGACACCGTCCCAGGGATTGTCACAAAGTACAAGGCCGGCTGTGACTTTTTGTTTTCTTTGCTTCCTTTACAGCCTATATCAACCCTACTCGTAGAGCCAAGACGTACCATAACATGAATCGACTGCTTAGGGTTTCGGGTTTAGGGAGGCCCTAAAGCCCGCCTAAGCCCTGCATAAACCCTGTGTAGAACCCGTAGCAAACCCATCAACTTTTGCGAGACCTCAACCTCCAGTCTGCAACCTTGCTGCTTGCGCCCCCGGCTCAGGCTCACAGCATCATTGTCACCGTCAAGGCATTCGAGCTGGCTGTTGACGGTTTCTTGGGGCTTTGGGCACCCTATAAACCCTAAACCCTAATCGATCCCACGAGCCGCCTCGCAACCCGAAAAGCCTTCAGAGGCTACCGAAACATCGGCCGCCAGGATCGCACACGCGAGGAGCTTAAGAAGATCGGGCTCCCCAGCGGTGCGGACTTCAGCACGGACATGAAAGGGACGAACCTGGGCCGCAACCCTAAACCCCTAAACCTGGGGGGGGGTTCATGGTCAGGCTCCCTCAGCTTTTGCAAGGTTCCCTAAGTGCCTGCCCCCCCCATGAACACCCTCCCTTAAGGACCCTAGAATAACGGGAATAACCCGTAAACCACTTGTGGCTGCAGGTACCAGCGGCATGTAGGGAGTGTGTGGTCCCAAGTTTTGCGGCTGGATCGTACGATACTGTCAAATATATCGACCTTGTTTTTGCATTAATGCCGCTTCCCTAAACTTTAAGCCCGAAACAAGCTTGCCCGCATTCACATTAATTAGTATATATATATATATATATTTTTTTTATTTGTATATATGCATATATGTATATATATATATATTGATATTGTCCCCGAACCGCACGAAGTGGTGCCGCCAAGAGTCCCAGACAGCTGCACAAAGCGCCTGAGCAGGAGGGACACAGAAGTCCCATGGAGCGCTTGGGGGGTGCTAGGATTTAGGCACTGTGCCCGGTAGCCCTAAACCCTAAACCCTCTAAAGCTCAGGCGAAATTGGGCCTGGGTTCCGGTTGCTAACGACAACAAGGACCAATGGCTTCGAGCTTTGTTGCGCGACCTTTGCCAGCTGCGCTTGTTGGGGCTGTTGGGGTACCCTAAACCCTAAACCCTAAACCCTAAACTCCCGCATTCCCTAAATCTTGACTTCCTGGACTCCTTGAGCCCGAGTCCACGCAGGAGGATGAGTTGATGGATCTACTTCAAAAGTACGCCATTGACGTCACAGAGCCTCCCTGCGTGCAAGCTTAGCTGTGTCGCTGCAAAACAACGGCCCTAAGTGGACAGTTTTTTGTTGGTTTTTCTGTGTTGCTTTTCCACTCCTTCAATATGGGGTCGTTAGATTCTACAGCAAGGACGCGACATCCCGACTGTCTCCACGAATTTGCTTAAGCCTTCCTGCGTGGAGAAGGGATTAATGCAACACTGCCATGTTTAGGAATAATCTCAATGGACATAGGAATCTCAATCGCAGTGACAATCGACAACCGTAATCGCACCAACAATCATAGCAGCAATCTTGATATCGCAGCCGTAATGGTGATCGTGATCGTGGTAAGCATGGTGATAGTAATAGCACTTGTAGTCGTCGTGCTGGTAGCAGTAGTCGTGGTCGTCGTAGTCGTAGTAGGTAAAAACAGGAGTAGAAGTTTGGTAAGCTATCTGGGAGGTAGAGTTTAGGTGTTTCTCGATAGACCTGAAGCAGTTGAGTTCTTTAAGGTTCTTACGACCGTGAGAAGCTGCTAAGGTTTTCATGGCAGAGCTTCGCAGAACTGTACGACGAGGTTTGGGGCTGGGGGGGGGGAGTGGGGGGAGTTGGGGGAGGGGGGGGGGGGGAGTGCTCAGGATTCAGCGCTTTTTGGGGAGTTGTGCTTGGAGGTTCATGGTACTCAACAACGCAAAAAAACAACTGTACTGACACCCCAACACCACATGGGGGGGGGGGGGGGGGGGGCAATTGAGGGGCTCGCAAGTGGTTATAGGCTATATGTACAGTTATAGTTGGGTTATTTAGTGCCATGAACCTCCGAGTGGTTTTGAGGAGGGCATGAGGGGTTGAAAGCTCCAGCTCCGCCCCAGAAGAAGATCGACGCTGTGGGATTCCTTCTGCACCCAGCCCCTGAGACCCTAAACCACGGCCACCTCTCAGGATGAGCCTGGCCCCTAAACCCTAAACCCTAGACCCTCAACCCTAAACCGAGAAAAAGGAACCGACTTGTTCACCTTGGATCCTTGCAATCTTACAGTTCTTGTATCCTGGGAAGCTCTTTGCAGCTCGGGCAGCTTCTTCTGCATGTCGGGCAGGGACCCCAGAAGTTGAGAGAACTACGCAGCTGCGGGCAGGTCTACACGAATCGACTTTCAGAGTTGCAGGAAGTAGACAACGAGCTGCTGAGGACCACTCAGGGCGTTCCATGGGAGATGGATAGGGTTTAGGGTTTAGGGTTTAGGGTCACCAGTGCAGCGACTTGAGCGACATCAGGGGTGGGTTCCTGGCGTGACTTTGCAAGCCAGTTGCAAAAGGGTTTAGGCTTTAGGGTTTAGGCAAACGGGTTTAGGGTGTAGGGTTTAGGGTCTATCCCCCAAATCCCTGAACCCTAAACGCCCTTTCTCAAAGCAGAACTGGTTCCTTGTTACAGTTGTGTTGCAGGGTTTGACGTTGACCTGTTGCAGGGATGAAAGTTGATGCTGTGCACGGCCACCGTAAACAACCACTAATTGCTGAAGAACCCCTCCAAAAAATATTCCTGCTAAGGGTAATATAGGGATTCTTGTAGTAGCTAAAACCAGGACGGTCCGGATCGTGAAGGTGTGGCTGTCAGCAGACATATTGAGCTGCAGGCAGGTCGGCGGAACGGCATGTTGCGGCAAAATCGTACGACGTTCCCCAAGCACAGTGCCAACACTTGGGGCCTCTTACGTGCAAAGTAGAAGGATCTTAGATTCAGTTGCGTTCGCGGCGCCCGCGATAATACGCATGCGATTTGCAGACGATTTTCCTCGAGCGGTGGTCGAAATCGTGCTCTCTGCCTATAGGTCCCGTGCATTTTTTGAGGCTTGCATCATCGCTCCGCGTCCTGAAACCGCGGCAGGCCCATGGATTCCTGCGTTTTGGCCGTGGGATGGGGTTGCAGTTCGCGCCAGACTGGCCTCCCCCATCTCCCACCTAGGCGCCGTGCGCATCGACGTCGCCATGCTCGCACATGTTCGCTTTTGGCATCTGGGTTCGTGAAATGTGAAGTTGTCCTCGCTTTTGGACGTCTGGGCGCACGACATGTGAAACAGTCGTCGTTGTTGGTGCTTCCGGGGGACATTCGGTTGAGCTCGGGAGCTCGAACCTCGAATGTGAAGTACAAACGTAGTATGCCGAAGATGTCTGGAGGTCCAGTGGCTTGAACGCCGACTTTTGTAGTACAAAGGTCGTACGCGGGAGGACGTGCGGAGGTCCAGTGGGTAGAAGTCGACCTTTGTAGAACCCCAGTGCCTCAAATTCGGCTTGTGCACCACAAAGTCACGGAGGATGTCTGGAACACCAGCGTCTTCAAGTCGAACTTTCGTGTCCCACGAAGCATAGTCTTTGAAGTGTTCTTGGGGAGCTCCTGGGTGCTCTTGGAGTTCTCTTGAGCCCTAAACCCTAAACCCTAAACCCTAAACCCTAAACCCTAAACCCTACACCGTGTGGAATGTTGTCTGGAGCACGTGGAGCGCTCGTGGTGTATGGTTTGGAAGACCCTCGGATTGCTCTTGCGTTTTCCACATGGTCTCTCACTCTCTGGGGTCTACGCTGGCATGTTTTTTTCTTCCATTTCTAGACTATCTATGCTATACTGCTATTCATCGTTTGTGGAAAACCTCTATCTTGATGATCAGATGAGGATGAATATGCTGATTATGTCATGACAAACTTTGTGTCAATGCTGCAGAAACGGCGATGGACAAAACTTCTGGTACGAGCACTCCACTCAACCCAAGCTGGACAGGCACGTCTTGGTGATGAAGACCAAGCAGCAGAGGCGTCGAACGCTGGAAGTTCCAGGCACGGACCAAGCTGCATTTTTGCATTGTGTGTGTGAATGCTTCCCCCTGTGCTCCCTGTGCTGCAGTGTTTTTTGTCTCTAACTGCTTGCTAGGCACGCGCCATGTCTGTAGAGCTGGCTTACGTTTCCATGTCCGTCACTAACCGACATGGCATCTCTTCTCATCCGGTGTATTTGTGCCAGTACTCAAATCACAGGTGTTCGGACAAAAAAGGCTTGCCACCAATGCAGGGATAGAAAGGAAACCCGACAAGACCTGACGCAGGAGTGCGGGCCCTCTCCATGCGCATGCGGGCGTCCCAGACATGGGACGACGCTGCCCGGGAGGCGCAACGCATGTGAGTTGCACGTTGCCTGCGTGCATGGCTTGTATCTGTATTCAGACTTCTAACCTCGCCCTTAAACTTCCCTCTCCCTACCACGTCAAGGCCTATGAAGCCCACCTTGAGGTCTCAAATGACTCCTACTAGTAGAACCCTAGAAGGGTTTATGGTTCATATACCTCCTAGAATCCTAGAAGGGTGCAGGGTTCATATACCTCAGTGGGGATGATTCGTACTTAGTACTATATGGGTACGTTTTAGCAGTGAAGGTGCTGTTCAGCAAGCTGGGCATCGAGGAGGCCATGGGTTCCCCCCCTCCTTGCAGAGTTTAGGGTTTAGGGTTGAGGGTTGAGGGTTTAGGGTTTTAGGGTCATAGTTTCCAAAGAGCGTGCGTGTCATGCTGCGCGAGTAGTTCCCTAGCCACGAGTGCTGGGTTTGTGCTTCGCGCCTGTGTGTCAGCATACTTACCCGGCAGACTTCAGAGGCCTGGATGTAAAAAGGGTTTAGGGTTTAGGGTTCAATGAGCCCGGTTGCAAAAGGGTTTAGGCTGGGACAGCCTTGCATTTTTGGAAGTGAAAAGGCCATGATTCAGGCAACTGTCCACATGTTAACACGGCGGCAACATTAGAAACTTCCACTCCGGCCAGGGTTTCGGGTTTAGGGCAACTTGCAAGACTCTAAACCCTAAACCCTTTTGCATCCAGGCTTTGACTCAGGCTTTGAGCCGGGAAAGAGCTCATGGGCACTAAAAGCCTTTCACGTCCTTTTGAACCCGGAACTGAGTGCCGCGCCGGACCAGGGGACCACCCTAAACACCCAAACCCCTAGCCCTAAGCCCTTTTGCACAAGACATGTGCGATGGGGGGGGTGGCGCAAACAAAGCCGCCCGGAGAGTTTTGGTCGTTGGCCGTGCTTGCATGGGCGGACGCCTGGGCCCGAAACCCTCAATAAAGGCTCTTTTGGCATAGCCGAGCGAACTGAGGCATGGCACGCCAGAAACCACACCCAACGACAATCCAAGCCTCCTAACTCCCTGCAGCCATAGAAGCCCCATACGACGAAGCCCTCGAAGCTTCTGTGACTTCTGCACTCCCCGCCAAAACGTCTTTCCAAACCCTAAACCCTATAAGCCCTAAACCCGGCTGAAAAAAAGACAGCTGCCCCCTGAGTTCCCGAAAGGTTTCAACTCCCTTGGAGCTTTTTTTCGGAAAGGTTTCAACTCCCTCGGGCTTTTTGGGGTTCAGCGTTTCGGGTTTACGGTTAGGGGAGTACATTGGGTCCTGAGCCTCTTTTAGACTTTAGGTTGAACTCTAGAAACCCAAACCTAAAGCCATCTAAAGCCTACAAAGTGTACCAAGTCAAAACCCTCCACCCCAAACCCCAAAACTTTCGGGCGAAGGCTCTGCTGAAAGTCTCGGGCTCGCTTGCAGGTGTGGATTCGGGAAGGGCTGTCGGTGACTCTGGCGGACCAGTTCCAAGAGGCGATCTACTTAAGGGTTTAGGGTTTAGGGTTTGGGGTTTATGTAGGGTTGCTTTAGGGCTTACAGGGTTTCTAGGTTGTTTAGGGTTTAGTAAACCCTGCATAGTTCATCTGCGTACAGGCCGACTGGCTCGTCCGAGTTCACTTAAAAGCCTTCAGGGTTTCATGGACTCTGGCCTCTCACTCCAAAGGGGACCTAGTATCCAGCATGGCGGTTTCCTGTAAAGTTTTGGGCTTTTTGTGTTGTGGTGAGATTCGAAGACCTCTTGGGCACTAGAAGCTTCAGTTCGCTACTGAACTATAGAAACTGACTTGTCGTGCCTGCGTTGGTGGTGGTGGTCGAGTCCTCGGTGTCCTATATTTCGCGTGATGTTGAAGAGAGGACTCATGATGCCTATGTGGCATCTGACATACAAGGTCCGTTGGCCCCAACTCACCACAGAGGCTCGACACTAGTCACTAGTCCAGGCCTGCACGTAGCTCGTAGCCTTGGCAAACACCAGCCCAATAACTGCAAACCGCAGACAAGCAGCGAAGGCTTATGCATTTTTGAGACTGAGTTGCAAAGCCTACTTGAAGGTTCATGGGTAGTTATAGGTAGGGTCATAAGTACCCTAAATAGGGTATACGTATAACCCACTTCTATCTACCCATGAACCTCCAAGTGGGAAAATTGCCCATGCAGGTTGAGCATTCGCAGTCGTTCCCTGGCCTGAAGACGGTCTACGTCATCACAGCGCCTCGGAAACTAACGAAGGGCCAAGCAAACCTGGACCCATCAAGTACTGTGCAAGATACCCTAACATTAAGAAGGTTCACAGAGGTCTGTACGCATGGTGTACCAGAGGACTTGATTTGAGGCTTGTAAAAAACCACCTCAAACTCTCGGAGTAGTAGGCTGCTTTGGGGTGTCGATTATGGTATGCTACATCTAGTTGAGGGTACCAAAGTAACGCCAACCCTGCCTAAACCCCACCAAATATATCCAAAATCCCAAGGCCTAAGACGCTGAGGAAGCCTCAGCGTCGAAACCCACCCTAAACCCTAAACCCTAAACCCTAAACCCCAAAGCCCCATTCAACTCAGGAGATCCTTTGCGAAGTGCTCAACGCCCACGACCCGAGATGGCAGCTCCTTGGCCCAAAGTCCGAACGATGCGCTGGAGGCACTAGTTTTGTGCTTGAAGGTTTCGGGCTTCGGGCAAAGGACGTGAGGTACTGGGATGCTTCATTCAGAGGAGCAGCTCTTCGGAAGCATCCGATCTCACTCGGCAGAGCCCGGATCTGGAGAGGAAGTTTCAGCTTTGTTTGGTAGCTTCCCTGGTCTCATGATCCGGTGGCTGCTTCGGGGCTCCCTCTGTTCCAGCCTTGACCTGGAATACCGCGACAACGTGTAAGAACTACGTACAGATCATCTGACCCGAATCCTGCCAGCTCGACATACGGAACTCAAAGTCGAAGCTCCTGAAGGCTGTCTGAAGCATATATATTATCTTTGAACATGCTGGCTTCCCCTAAACCCTAAACCCTAAACCCCAAACCCTAAACCCTAAACCCTAAACCCTGGATTCTTTCAGCCCCGCCTGTGCCAAGAATCATCGGGCTGCCTGGCGGCGTCGATTTCACCTTCGCGCGGCAGCGGCCCGTGGGGCAGTCCGGAGACATCGACACCGCGGCTGGGTGGAACGTAGGGTTTAGGGTTTAGGGTTAGGGTTTAGGGTTTAGGGTTTAGGGTTTAGGGTTTAGGGTTTAGGGTTTAGGGTTTAGCACTCCCGACCCAAGGTACCTCCAAGCCTCTCCTTTTGTAGATCGACACTTCCTACATCTCACTGGATCACCATGATGTTTTTCTGTTGTTTAGTTACGCCCTGAACCCTAAGCCCCTAAACCCTATAAACCCCAAACCCGAAACTCTCTATACCTGAGCTCATCTCAGGTTAAACCCTAAACCCCTAAACTCCATATACCCCAAACCCGAAACTCTCGAAACCTGAGCTCTTCTCAGGTGATCATCCGATGGGGCTGGACCAACGCGCACGACGTGGAGCATCAGCGGCTCGAACCAGCACGGGCGACCCCAAGTTCCCGTCACTGAAGTGGGCTCGTAGAGGCCTTTATTATATACTGCATTATAATTCTCAGTTTTATTTTCACACACACACACACGCATATATATATATATATGTATATTGTGGAGTTTTGCCGAAACAGGGCCTGGGGACTAGCTCGGACTAGCTTCTTTTCCAGGGGCTTTGAGAAGTTTAAGGCGATTAGGGAGTTTTGTGAGGGAAGCTGTCCAAAGACACGAACACGAGAAGTGACAGAGGTCCGCAAACCCGCTCGTCGTGTGACGTAGGCCACGAAATGCCCAAGTCTTCAGGTTAAGGGTTAGGTTTTAGGGTCTAGGGTTTAGGGTTTAGGGTTTAGAACCTTCAACCCTAAACCGCTCAGGATTGCCCTCCAGGGCCATCGCTTCCTGGGCAAGCCGCCTCGCCTAAGAAATGGTCGGGTTTTCTGTTGTTTCTATCTGGGTGGTTGTCAAAATCATGGTCCCTTTTTGGATCCTTATTATAGTACGGCACCTAATATTTAGGGTACCCCTAAAGGCATCATCATTTTGACAACCACCCATCTAACGTATCAGATGTCCGAGGCAGTATGTGTACTGCTCTGGAACCACACACGACGCAGGAGCAACACTGAATCAACCAGGGTCCCATACTGTCCAGGGGAGGCTGTCCAGAGTTTGGTTCAGGCTGGACAACGTGGTTTCGACAGCTATCTAAATCTGTCAGTGGCCAGCTCCAATTTCGAGCATGTTGACACCCATGAATAATATGCTTTGAAAGGTTGGATGTGTTGACTCTTGCAGTGTGATCTGACAGTAGCCCTGCTTTGCTCAGGCTTGTCCACGGACAGAAAAAAACCTAATGTTGAAAGAGACTGCATCCTCATCTGCACCACGTACTCCAGCAAAAACACTTAACCTCACTGGTCGATCAGCTCCCTAACCCGAAACCCTAGACCCTAAACCCCCTGGCCTTTCCGAGCCCGTCACTCGAGGCGGCCTAGCCTCTTCGACCAGAGCCTCGGCGATCAGGCCATGCAGCAAGCTTGGGATTTAGGGTTTGGGGGTGGCCACGAGAGCTGTCCCTGGCAGGCTTGACGTTTCGAATGCCTGAGAGAGAGAGAGAGAGAGAGAGAGAGGGTTTAGGGTTTAGGGTTTCGCTCTCAGTCCGGCTGCAAAAAAGGGCTTAGGGTTTGCCCAAACCCAAATGCAGAAGGGTTCAGGGTTTAGGGTTTAGGGTCACATTCAGCCTGTTCCCGTGTCGAACCTCCTGTCAGTGCTAAATCGGCCCCAAGTCGGCTCCACACGGGACAGAGAGCAGTTTAACACCACAGCCTATTCTAGCTTCATCAGCTCTTTGTAGTAGTGGGGCGAAGAGATGGGCAGCCGGCTGTCAGTTGGACATTTCATGCTGCCAGGTCTCGCAGAACATTAGCAACAAGGCCAGGAGGGTCACATGTAGCATTGCTTCGCTACCCCCAAATGCAGCGGTGTTTAGGGTTTAGGGTTTAGGGTTTTAACGTGCTACGCAAGTTCGAGCCACCAAATGCTCTTTCCTTGTTGAAAGTATACGCTGTCTGCGCCCATGGTTCTCTTCTGCAAAAAGTGGTTAGACAGCAGCCTAAATCATTCCCACGTTTCGCCTTAACCCCCACCATCACGAAAACCTGAGCTCCCCAACGCGCCCGTTCAACACCAAAAGTGACCCAGATGACAGTTGCGGAAAAAAATGCATGGGGAATGTTGGGCTCGAGGCCGATGCTCAATATCCCCGATTCTTTTAAAAGGCCTGAGATTACCAATCGGGACATCTTCGAACCTTAAACCCTAAACCCTGTGCGCCATCACAGACCCGAAGCCCTTCAGAAACTCTAGAAAAAGACAAAACCTTGAAAACCTTATGTCCTAGACCATAAACCATGCGCCAGTTGGGAAAGTCGAAACAAACCCCAAAAAACCAAAAAATAGACAATTTCCGCAAACCTTGGAAACCCCAAACCCGAGAACCCTAAGAAGATGCGCAGCGGAACGGCAAGCGGATGCGCACCAAACCTTCCTACCGCCTTTGGTTGGGATCTCGTTTCCCGTATATGAGAGTTTAGGGTTCAGGGCTTACAGCCCTAAACCCAAAAAAATCCTGAGAAAACAGTAGGGGCGGTGGGGGGGGGGGGAGGGGAACCCCTAAACCCTAAGCCCCAAACGACCACGCATGGGTCCTTCCTGACTGTTAAGCCCCCCTGCGAGGTGCTGGCTCCCGAGCCTTTGCCCGTGAACCGGGGTGATGAGCTGAGACCTGGCCCACTTTCGCTTTAGGGATTTGGGGTTTAGGGCTTGGTGTTTAGAGTTTAGGGTTTAAGCGCTTGAGTCTCACTTCCAGGCATCCCAGCTCCTGGTTCAGGGCTGAGGGTTTAGCTGACAGGAGAGGAGCCTGGGTTGAAAAGGGTTTTCGGGGTTTAGGGAGCAGGGTATAGGGATTTCGGGTTTATAGGGTTCTTTAGGGTTTGGGGCTCAGACAAAAAGACCAACTCTTGCCTCAGGGAGAAGGGTGTAGGGATTTGGGGTTCATAGGGTTAGGCCAAAAGGCCCACTTTCGCTTTGATTTGGTTTAGGGGCCGAGACTACGCAAGCCTGATGCAAAAGGAATAGGGTTTGGGGTTTAGGGACGCAGGGATTTAGGGGCCAACAAAGGGTTTGGGCTTAGGTTTGGGAGGTCTTGGTGCCCACTAACCCAGGTTTCGGTTGAGTGTCAGCATGACGGTGGTTCCCCCCTTGCCAGCCCTAACACCTAAATCCTAAACCCCCAAACCCTAAACCCTAAACCCTGAACCCTAAACCCTAAACCGCAGGAGTGAAAAAAAAAAAAACTTAACCTAAACCGTCAAAATGCGTTCAGGCGCGGCTTTCGGGGCCCTTGAGTGCATTTGGGTTTGGATGTCTAGTGGTGTAGAAGGTGGATCCGGTCAGTAGAGCCGTTTGCAGAATGTAGGGTCGCATCACCTAGTGAGTCTATATGTATAGTATCTAAGATTCAGTTTTTTTGTATATACACAGCACGGGTTTGATCTATACGATGTGTGGGAGCGCTTCGGGCCTCTGAGCTTCTGAAAGCTGTAGAGGTCTGTAGGTTTGGGATCTGAGACCATTGTCCAGCACTGCACTTCGCCTCATCCCTTCCTATTACCCCAAAAAATTCCTACACCCCCGACCGCACAGGTTTGATTCGCTAAGCCTCCCAAAGCTCAAAAACCCAGGCTCATCAAGCGGATCCTCGAGGGGCGCACCACCGACTGGGTCCGGGCCCGCCGTGCAGCCTCGGAGATTCGAAGCCCGAACTACAGCACCAAGGACCCCCCAAAAAATGGGCTTGGGGCTTCGGGCTCAGGGCGCAGGGCTTAGGGCTTAGAACCTGGGGCTTCGGATTCCACTCAACTACGCCTACCGTCAGCTCGTCTTCGGACCAAGGCCCTCCAGCGTCTGAGGAAGTATGCAACGAAAGCATTAAAGCCATGCTTGGAATCGCCCCAAGTGGTGTGCCCTCGTGAAGGTAATATTGATATAGGAGCTCCACTGCAAGGATCCATGTGTTCGCGATTATTTCCTTCAAGTCTTTTCCCGAATATCTGGTGCATTAGGAACATCCAGGGTATTGCAACTAAGGTCTCAAGGAAGAGAAGATTAATATAATTACGAAGAGAACCCTATACAATAATTGCAAACGAATGCAATGAGTGCATGAATCAAGATATTGAGTGAATGAAGTTATAATGGCACCCACAGACATTATAATTATGGGCCGTTCATGAAGTACAATCATATCCACATCTTTTAGTACCTGTATAGTTATAAGGTCTGAAAGAAACATCATGGATATCTTTCCCTTGGAACGAAAGAAATATTTCAGGTGCATGAGAGTTCGAATAAGACACCAGAAAATGAGAAGACAATCATGGGATGCCTACACTGGACCCCCCATACCCTATAAAACCTAAACCCTAAACCCTAAACCCTCTCAAGAATGCGGGGGGCAAGCGGCTTCCTGGACAGGACTTCTACGCGGATATCAGCGCCTCGGGCTCGAACTCAGGCAACAGAACTCCCCAACACCCGATAACACCCCTGCAATAGCCTGTAAGGTTTAGGGTTTTAGGGGTTTTAAGGGGTTTTAAGGGTTTTTAGGGGTTTTTAGGGGGTTCAGGGTTTTTTGGGCTTCAGGCGTTTGGGGTAAGGGTTTAGGGTTTTGGGGGTTCATGGGTTTAGGGTTAGGGGTTGAGGTTTGGGCTCTTTATGGGTTCGGACCAGTTTAGGGTTTAGGTCTCGACTTTCGATCCCAAGCAGCTTTCCTCCCACCGCACCCCCTTTTCGCCTGCTTGGAGATATGGCGATAAGCCAGTACCTCAAGAAGCTCTGAGTGGCAGGCCCCATGGCCAGAATGGAGCGCAGCCTAAACCCTGAACCCTAAACCCTAAACCCTAAACCCTAAACCCTAAACCTAAACCCTGCAGTGCGGGCTGCGACTCATGATTGAGGTGCAGCGTTTCCGGAGCTGCGGCTGTACCGTGTGGAGCGAGACAGTGGCAAAGTGATCCTGGGACTGAGCCGGGTTTAGGATTTGGGGTTTAGGGTTTAGTGTTTTAGGCTATTTCTGTTTGAGGCGGTTGCAGATATGCAGGCTCAAAATGACCTCTGGGTTTGGTTAAGTTGGTGTACGACCTCCAGGGAGGCAATGCGGGCATAGGTGCCAGTGGTCTTTGTCTTTCAGGAATCGGGACTCTGATGTAAAACAATCCCCAGGTAAAAGCCAAGAACCTCTGTCTTCAACCCAGGAAACTCGGCTCTACGTCGGCAAGCCGCACGAGTGACGACGAGTATCAGCGAACCATTGGCTCCCGGGCGGCAGCCAGGGCGTGGAGATAGATGGCTTGGAGACCAGTGTTCTAATTTCGTAGGGTTGAGGAAGAAGTGAGTGCAGGGTTCCATATAGTGGAGATGTCATTCATGGTTCTCGACCCGGCCCCAGGTTTAGCGGGCACCCTAGGTTTAGCCCACGCGGCATCATAAGCCCCGCCATGGCACACTGTTCTGCAGGAAGCCGAAATAAGGCGTCTAACGTGAAGTTTTGGCGAATGAGATCATTTCCAAAGCCGGGAGTGATAAACAAACCAGCCCATGGGGCAAAGTGCTAGTGACAGCTGCTAGTGTTTGAGAATGGTGACCTGGTTTCCGGTTTCATCGGACAATAAATGTGGGACAAGTTTTCTAATTGCAAACCCCCCCATATTAGCCAACTAGTGAAAGGTCAGAAAGCCTCCATGAGATTCCTGTCAAGGGCCTTCCGCCACCTGCCATTCCCTTGTATTCCTTATTCTATATTATTCAGGGTACCCAAAAGACAGCCGAGGTGCATTGTTTTGCATCTTCTGGATGATGCGCCTCCACCTGGATGGCAAGGCACATTGGAGTGGCAGAAATTGCTTCATGAGTGACCGTAGGCAGGCTGCATGGTCCCTGAGCCGTGTCTCTTTCTCAGTTCGACAAGAGAGGGCCGAAAGTAGGCAAAACAAAGACACACGGGGTGTGACGTTGGAGCCTCAACATTGCCACGGCTTGTAGGTTTCCGGATTTCGAGCTTCGTCTCGTGACCTTACAGCTTCCCCATGCCCTACACCCTCTGGCGCAGGAGTGCTTCTGCTTCGGCCTCGACGCTGAGTGGAAGCCATGCCGGCAGGAGAGTTTCCCTGAGGTTCGGGAGGCTCGGGCCGGGGAGTCGGGTATTGCAGGGCTTCCACAGATGCATCATGTGTCGGATTGCGTGAGCCCAAACTCTGCGAGACCCCGCCGGCCCCCCTCCCGGCTCAAAGTGTGTACCCAACACCCCGAAGCCCTGAGCTGTGTACCCAACACCCCGAAGCCCTTGTTTTAAAACAACCCTTTTTCTTTTTGGGTTTTGTAAACAGGCAGAGTTCCGGAAGAGGAAGGCCTTCTACGACAACACCAATTGGGATGCCATGGAAGAGTTGCTGGTTGGAGCCGGTCTTTTGAACCAAGCGCCTGGACTGCAGGTCTCTGCTGATGTTAGGTTGAATTTTCTCTCTCACTCTCTTATCCCTCCCTCCCTCCCTCCCTCTCTCTACTCTCTCTATATCCCTCCCTCACATATATATATATATATATATATTTAAATATATTATGCAGACATATGTATGTACATGCATGGGTATGTGCATCTGGTAATTCTGTGGGATGGGGGTTGTAAAAGCCAGGGTTCGAGTTCAGGGGTTCGAGCCATGTGTCTTAGGCGCGAGGCACATTCCAGCTTTAAAAAAAGTATCAGGAGTTGTGAGTTCCGTTTTTCTCTTTGTATTGATAACCATGCAAGCAGTACGAACTTTCTTGAACATGTAAAAACGTATTGCTAGTAGGGACAATGATAACCGATATTGTCATTCGTATGCGCCAAGGACCGCATCACTTACGACGTGGATGCTTGGCTGACCTGGGTACTCGACGTTTGGAGTAGAATTTTTGCTGGAGGTGTTATGCCTATGGTTTAGGGTTTAGGGTTTAGGGTTTAGGGTGTAGGGTTTAGGGTTTAGGGTTTAGGGTCGTTCTGTCCCAGCGTTGGTGTGCAGCACTTTTGATATTGCGTGGCTCTGTGCTCTTCCGGTATATACACTCGCTCAGCCGGGTGTATGGTGCACGGACGGCTGTGACCGTACTAGAGTGGAAAACATCGTCATCATCGTCGTTATTATTCTCAACATCTATTTGACTATGGACACTTGAGGGGTGTATCTCGCCGGCGCCTAAGCCGGGAGGCAATGCGTGTAAGTGGGAGAGCGCCTTGGCCGAAGGACCCTTCGTCCAAATGTGTGTGTGTGTGTGTGCGTCTCTCTCTCTCTCTGTGTCTTCTGCAGTGTCGAAATTTCGAGACCCACCATAAAACCTACCCGTCCACTCCCTTGAAACTTGACTGCGAAACGCTGCACTCCTGCACTTGTGCCTTTGAAGCTAGACCACCAACAAAGCCCACACAGGACAGAGCCTTAACCATGTTGGTCCTGATGTCCATCCACGACATCATGAAGCTGGACCTGCTAAGGCAAAGAATCGCACTAGTACTATGACAGAGTATGACTATTACTAATACTGATGCTGCGAACCCTTACTATTGATGCTAATTGCGAAGTACAAACTATCGAGTTGTGGTGCTCAGTTGCTGCAGCTTTTTGACTTCGTGTCTTAGGACTTGCAGGGTGTAGCTTCTAGGTCATATAGGTCGTAGAGGTCTTACAGGGCTTACAGGGTTTATAGGGCTTTCACTGTCTAAGGGCAGAGTCCCAACACCAGAGACATGCCCTTTGGCTGCTCTCTGCCCAAGAACTCTGAACGCTGTTCCCCAACTGACGCAGCCCTACAGGGCTTAGGGTTTAGGGTTTAGGGTCGTTTAGGGTTTAGGGTTTAGGGTTTAGGGTTTAGGTTTAGGGTTTAGGGTTTCGGGTTTAGGGTTTAGGGTTTAGGGTTTAGGGTTTAGGGTTTAGGGTTTAGGGTTTAGGGCACCTCAAGCCTTGCCAGGCCGATTGCCACCGAGGACTTCCGAGGCTACGAAGCAGGAGATCCGATCAGCCCCTCCGGCCAATTCTCAGATTCACAGCTTGTTGCAAGGTACCTATATCCCCCCCTTGGGAATTTCTTTGTGTTTTTGTTGATATAAAACCCAAGAGGATATTAGAACATATTATTTTATTAAGGTTCTAAGGGGTAGTATAGGTACAGTAGGCCTAAGGCTTTAGGGCTTTAGTGCAAGGCAAACGTTGAGTGTGGAAGGTTCTGCGATTTAGGATTGGGGGCTGTCTTACCAATGAACCTTCCTTGAATGACCCTGGTACAAGAATGCACGGGATGCGCCACCGGTTAGCCAAATCGAATCTTGGTCTGAACACCTGTGAAGAAGGGCGTCGCGAGATCAATCAAGAGAAGTGTGAGAGTAACATCTCGTGCGAGCTCGACCCGAGCGTTGCCCCTAAGGACCCTGGAGCGCGGTCTGTCCAGCCATGCGAGAGCGAACGCAAACCCTAAACTCCGCTGGGCTGGCTTCAGTTATAATCTTCTACTTCGGCAAAGGCGGCAAAGGCCAAGGCCCCCAACGGAATATGAAACACGTGGGGGCCGATCTAGATTTTTGGGTCTGAGTCTCCACTGAATCACTGAAATATCTTCAGCAGTTTATAAAGGCACAGATTTCGGCTAAGGTCTTTCGCATCAGCTAGTTTCTTCGGACGTTGCTTGTCGAGGTCTTTTTTTAAGGGCGTCGATGTGCATGGGCTCAGGCGACCACGACGTGGCGCTGAGCTACGTCCTGGAGAGTGCCTTGGCGAGATTTTTTGGAGGGCTTGGGATGTCGGGGTTGCGGGTCGAGTTGCGGGTTTGGAGGGTATGTGCTGGCTCCATGCCTCAAGCCGAAGTTGGGCCGTGGATTCAGTCCTGTGCCAGGCAATGGACCAGCATGTTGCCGACTCGTTCCAAGTAGCGTTGAAATCCCCACAGCCTCCTAAACCACCAAGTTCGCCCAGTCACGCATTCAGACTCCCGAACTCTTAACGACTCAAACAGGAAAGCTCCAACCACATAGCCATGGGCGGTGCATCCGAGGATACCCCAAGGCCTTGCCGTCCTTCGCAGGCTCACGACACTCTTGTTGCGTGCACTGAAAGGCTAGTCTGGTCATCATCGGATTCTGGGGGGGTTAAGATAAGGGCCTCGGCTTTGCATGCGAATCTCTTTAGGCGGACTCAGTTGGGCAGCAAGAGACTTGTTTCTTATGTTGCCGGTCATGATCCGGGCAGTGTGGTGGCGCTTGCCAAAGAGGGGCCATCTGCATGAGTAAGTCTATGCCTCTAAGGCTTTACTGCTTGTGCAGATGTGTGCAATTCTCCAGCAAAATCTTTATCTCCAACACCACAAAGTCGTGGCCTTACGAGTTGAATGACAGCTGTTTCGGGCCTGAACAGCGTCCCGCAGGCTTGAGCTATGAGCAGCAGTCAAGCATCAAGTTTGCCCACTGCCTCTGGGGCGGCAGAGGGCGGAGGAGGGCAATTGAAAGTGCACCGAGAACCCCTGAAACCGCTTTGTCACCTTAGCACAGCCAGAGTTCTCCTCAGTCGCGTTTCTTCTCAACCCTACACCCTGCCTGAAGTTTGCTGGGTTCATGGGTACGTCCCTCCTTAGGGGGTACCCCTAAGGAGCAGCTAAAATTGTATTTTATGCTAGGGTGCCAAGTTCAATATAGTAGCTTTTATCATATCTCTACACACGAGCCTTTGACGTACACCCGAAGCTCACCCCACTTAGGCAAGCTCGAGTACAACATGGGCTGGCTGGTCCAGGCCAGGACTCCTGTTTCCTAGGTAGGATAAGGGGGACCCTTAAAAGGGAACCCTTCTTAACCCTCTTCCGGCTCTCTTAGACAATGAGAGGGTCTATATCCCCAAGGGTCCCCCTAATCCTATCCCCTAGTGGGACCTTTGGGATGCAGCGGCAGAGAGAGAGAGAGAGAGAGATTGTTAGGGAACAAGAAGATGCCTCTCAGGGCCCAGGTCTCAGGGGTATTCAAAGGTCTGCTAAGTTTGGTGAGCTCGGGTTTGTTTTGCTGAGAGGAACCTCCACAAATCGGCAATAGTTGCTCACATACCCTTGTACCTGAACCCTAAGCCCTAAACGCCCTGGAAACTCGAAACGAGGCCACGAAAGGCACAACCACGCAGATCTTTCAGGTACAGGCGGAGATGCTAGTCCCAGAAGATTTTGGCCTGCAGGTGCAGGAATCATATGGAGTATGGTACCCTTTATGGTACCCTACTTGGTTCATGGGCAGTCCGAAGTGATGTTACAATCCTTTCAGGGTAACTATGCCTATAACTGGTTGTCACCTGTTTTAGAGTACTCATAACCCTACTTATAACTACCCATGAACCTTCAAGTAGCCCTAAACCCTATAAACCCCTAAACCCTAAACCTTAATTGTAGATGGTGCCTTTGTTCCGCTTGCAGAAATTATTGTTCCCTCCCAAGTGGGTCCCCCGATTTCGCAGGCGGAAGCACCTCCAGGTGCTCTCTTCAGCTCCTTCCGCGAGGTGCAGGGCTCTGGGTTTAGGGTTTAGGGTTTCGGATTTAGGGTTTAGGGTTTAGGGTTTAGATTGACTAAGTAAGGGTTGTAGGGTTTAGGGCTGCATTCACTGCGGTTTTGTTTATCAAAGTTGTTACTGCAACCAAGCTTCGGGGCTAGTGCAAACTTAACAATTTCTAGACCCCCAGACCCTCAAGTCGAAGCCCTCAAGAACCTAATCCCTAATATCCCTGATGCCTGAATACCCTACTACCCTAACACCCCGAGACCCTAAGACCCAATAGACCCTAAGACCCGATAGTCCCCAATAAGACCCTATAGACCCTCTTGACCCTGAACCCTGAACCCTAAACCCTAAAACCTAAACGACCCAAGACCCTAAGAGCCCCAACACCCTGGACGCAGAATGTTCTCGAGAGCCCCAGGTGGTCCTTTCTGGTGAAGCGAAAGGCCGCCAGGCGCTGGCAAGCAGCGTCTCCAGAGGGTTTAGGGTTTAGGGTTTAGGGGTTTAGGGCATTTCAAGAAGCTCACTCTGCCATTGGTTTTTGTTTCTTGCTCTCTCTCTCTCTCTCTCTCTCTCGCTCTCACTCTCTTGCAAA
Organism: Symbiodinium natans; assembly: GCA_905221605.1. Classification (NCBI taxonomy): domain Eukaryota; class Dinophyceae; order Suessiales; family Symbiodiniaceae; genus Symbiodinium; species Symbiodinium natans. The sequence continues at coordinate 1,252,616 of CAJNDS010002634.1, forward strand.
CATACACACACACACACACATATATATATATATACATGTACATGTGTGTATATACATTTGTATGTAGGTGTAGTTGCTTAGATCTGCACACACACATGCACACACAGAGCAATGCACATGCGTGTGTGTGTGTGTGTGTGTGTGTGTGTGTGTGTGTGTGTGTGTGTGTGTGTGTGTGTGTGTGTGTGTGTGTGTGTGTGTGTGTGTGTGTGTGTGTGTCTGTCTGTCTGTCTGTCCGTCCGTCTGTCTGTCTGTCGAGGTTGGTTTTTTGTTTTGGTCCATCATCGTTCAATTTTGTATACGAATACGAACCCATGTGTGTATGTGAGCATGTCCGTCTGTCCGCCTGTCTACCTGTCTCTCTCTCTCTCTCTATATATATATATATATTGTTTCACAAGTGCTCGTCGGACGACAGCACCCGCGCCTGTTTCAAAGCAGCCTGCTTTCCGGTCGGAAAAGTCAAAACTGCCGCCAGGCCGCCTCAGACATAGCTCCTTGGCTTCAACTTGGCGACCTTGTGGGCCTAATCTACGGGTCGGAAGAATTACCAATAGTATGCCCTTATGGTCCCTATATGGGTAGACTACAATAACCCCGCAAAGCCCTATTCTTCAGGCCCCTGGATTAGGGCTCCAGGAGCATTCCTGTCTAGGCTTGCTTGGAGTTCGCGAAGGAGAGAGCGCACAAGAGATGAAGGGATGTTGGGTTTAGGGTTCAGGGTTTAGGGTCCAGGGTTTAGGGTTTTTCAAGGATTGGCCCGGTGGGGCCGGAGTCCGCAAGTGGCGGAGAGCCGATAGAAGCCCCAGGGCCCTTATGGCATTCTATGTAAAAAGCACTACATCGAACACGACGAGCCCGAGTTGTCATAGGTACCCCTAAACCCTAAACCCGAAACCCTAAGCCCTAAGCCCTAAGCCCGAAACCCTAAAGTGACTCGGGCTGCCTGAGGTTGCCCTTTGAAGCAGGGGTGGGGGGGTTGCTGTTGCAGCGTGAAGCCTGCTGCTGCGGAGAGTGCTTGCACCCTAAAGTCGAAACCCTAAACCCTAGTCCCTAAACCCTAGTCCCTAAACCCTAAACCCTAAACCCTAAACCCTAATTCCGAACCCCTAAAGCCCTCAAGCATGAACCCTTAAAACTAAACCCTAAACCCGACTTCCTAAAACCCTAAACCATGAACCCTTAGGCATTCTATTTTTGCCACTGGTTCGCCGACCTTGCCGGTGCCGAAGCTTCGCCAATGCAGGGTTGCTACTCGGCGGGCTTTTGCTTGGAGGTTCACGGTTCTTCATAGCCCACCTATAACTGTACTTCTCACCCAAAGATCACCACCTTAGGGCACTTAAGGGGCTTATAAGAGGGTTATAAGTACAGGTATAATTGAGTTATGAGTACTCTAACCCCCTAAACCCGCCTAAACCCTAAACCTAAGTACTTCAACCCTAAACCCTAAACCCCTGTGCACTTGATGATGGCTGCTTGGATGTACTAGAGCTACTAGAGGCTTGCATAGAGTTTTAGGCAGGCCCTTGAGCTTCATGTCTTGTGCTCGGGTATGAGGATTAGGGTTTAGGGTTTAGGGTTTAGGCAACGCGAAGCATTTCCCGCAGTGAATGCCACTGCGCTCCACCAAACCACACGCTGGATGCCCAACATTCCACTACTCTCGTGGGGGGCGTTCCAAATGGTTGTCGCTTCTTTGCGGATCTGCGGGCGTGAAAAACTCTATCATGAAGGTCGCTTTCAAGGTGGCCCCTAAACCTAAACCCTCAGCCCTACTGTAGATCGACCCTAAACCCTAGGACTCAGAGAAGGCCCCGTGAGCCCCTAGTTCTTTTTGTTGGGGTTTAGGTTCCCTTGCCAGCCCCTGAAAACCCAAAAGGGTCCTGGGTTACTCATGGGTCTAGAACTGTAAGGGTAGTTTCATGGGCCCTTGTTATTAGAGAGTATATCAAAAGAATCTAAGGGGCCCTCAATTTAAGGGCCCCTACTAAGGGACCAGGGAACTACCCTAAGAAGAACCCCCCAATAACAACCCTAAACCCTAAACCCTAAACCCTAAACCCTAAACCCTAAACCCCAACATCTGGGGGTCGGCTCTAAGTGTGCCCCCGAGGCGAGAAGTTCGTGTTGAAATTCCCGCAACATGTCGCGTTCTCAGCCTTGCCTGCGGACAGCCGGGTTTTTGTGGGCTTCGGGTTTCTAGGATTTGCGGTGACGGTGGTAGGGTTTATATGGTCTTTTTGTTAAGGATGTGCAAAGTGATGTCGGTATCAGCTCGTGGTATTTGAGTTGCCTTGGCTGCCAGTGGACGCACACGACACTCGAAGTTTCAAAATCGTGACGGAGGTCACAGGCCAGATCCTCTTGGCTGCGGCTCATGGTCTACATCGTTAAAACCCGCGGTTTAGGGTTTAGGGTTTGGGGTTTAGGGTTTAGGGTTTAGGGTTTAGAACTCCAAGGCAGGAACCCTCCTAAACCGCACGGGTAGCTGTAGTGCCCTTCGTTTCAGAGGCTACAAGCAGAACCTGGGGCGGGATAAAACGGATGGGCCCGTATCCGAAATAAGGAAAATCCTGGGCTCTTGCGTCGTGATCTCGTGCTCCAACGCATGAGCTAACTGGGCATTGTGCAGCTTTATGCTCTTCAGGGCTGTGCATGTACTTTACAGAGTCGTGGTGCCACTTGAAGGCGGCTCGACGAGAGAGATAGTGAGGGGGAGAGAAAGAGAGATAGAGAGAGATATTCTGAAGAAGAAGAGATAGAGATAGAGAGAGAGAGAGAGAGAGAGAGAAAGAAAAGGCGAAGGGCCTAAAGGGGGGGGGGGGGAGAGGGCGGGGGTGAGGGGGTGGGGAGGGCGAAGCATTGGGCACTTGCAGAGTAAACTGAGATATTCCCCTTCTCTACCAGCAAGCACGCCCTAAACTCCTATAAGTTCCTGAACCCCTTGAAACTATACAACCCGAGAACCCCTAAAACCCGAAACCAAAAGCTACCTCGGTCTACGGGTTTAGGGTTTTAGGGTTTCGGGTTGAGCGTCTCATCCCCTCGCAGCTAGGTCCTGGGGAACTTCCTGGACTCCTTCCCCGTGGTCTGGCAGCTCGGGCCGAAGACGGAGACGGAGGCGGCCGGCCTAAACCAACAGTCCTTAATAGGGGGTACGAGAATCCCTATTGAGGACTGTTAGTATATGGGGAACAGCCCAAATTGTTTTAGTACGATTCTAGGACTCAGAGTAGGCCCTTACTCGCTTTTTTTTTTGGGGGGGGGGGGGGGGTTAGGTCCCCTTATAAGCCCGTTTAAACTAAGAAGGGTACCCTTTTTTTTCCTAGGTGAGCCAATTTCTACTTGGACGGCTAACGAAGAGTCGCTTGCAAAAATGATTTCAGGAAGTGGAGAATGTGGAGGAGATTTGAATTAAAGTCTGGGAGCCCCAAACACCGAACAACGAAGTGGACGAGAGTTAGGCAGCAGGCAAACAGTCAGCATTTTAAGCCTGGAGCTTGTGAATCCACTAGTCGAAAGCCCAAACCCTGCTGGTGCGACTCTGGTCAGCCATGCGGGAGCGAAAAACATGCTAAGAACGGGGAAGCATGTGTTCCCAGTTTACCCCAAAAAACCCTGAAACCCCTGAACCGTATACTCTTGTGAACAAATTCTTACTTCTCCAACAGCTGAACTTTAAACTTTTTGGGTTTCCTTATTTAGTAAGAATAAAAAAGTTTAACCTTTTTTCCCCTTGATTATTGGAGAAGTAAGAATTAGCCAAGACCCTAAACCTTCACTGGCAGGTCTACGAGGACTACCTTTTGTGGCGCTGGTCACAGCTTGGCATCCCTGGTGCTGCCCCGACAGGCCCCGGTGAAGGGTCCCCCGAAAGGTTCAGGGCTTAGGGCCCTGCAACAGCCAACAGCCCGTTGCAAAAGGGCTTAGGGACGTCTATAGTGTTTAGGGCCAGTTCAGGGTTGCCTAAATTTCAGGCCGCACTTTGTCTTCATTGTAGCATTTCATCTAAGGTCCCAAAAGGGGTTCACATGTTTCAGGTCCGTCCCCGTGTAGGTGCTCGCAGCTTCGGCTGTGGACAGTGGGCCTGGGGTGTTCAGGACTTTCATTTGTATTTCCATGTCGGCACTTTCCAACGATTCGGACAAACATTCATACGCCCTCAACCCTATGCCCTAGACCCTGCGGAGTGGTTCGTCCAGCTATGCGGGTGCCAAAAAGACGCTGGACCTCTAGGGGTTAGGGTTCAGGGTCTATCGCCAAGAGAATCACTTCACATATGGCTTGAGCGGCTAGAAGCAGCAAAGCGGATATCCAATGAACAGGAAGTGGGGCGGTCGCCCAGATCCGGCTGGCCATGATGGCTCAAGGTGACAGCGTGGACGCTCAACTTGTTTAGCTTGGTTTGTTGTTTTGTGATTGTCATTACTTGTCATAGTATGAACAAAGCAAGGGCCCTCGCAAAGCCTTTTTCATAAGAATAGGTATCAACAACAAGTTCTAGCAAATAGTTCTGAACAGTGAATGAGATGTAGTTTTGCGAAATAACAATGAACAGTGAAAAACAAGAGCCATGACAACTAGTGGTATTGTCAATACATCATCATGAATGTTGGTGAGTATGTATAAACCCTAAACCCTAAACACTAGCAATATTAAAAGTCTATTTTTCCTAGGTGGGATTAGGCAGACCCTTCAAAGGGGACCCCTTCTCAACCCTTTTCTGGTGCTACTAAGGAGGGACCTCTTGAGAGGGTCTATATCCCCAAGGGTCCCCCTAATCCTACCTCCTAATTTTTGCAGTGGGGTTAGAGAGAGCAAGGTTTAGAGTTCACCTTCAGGGTCTGGCCCGAAAAAAATAGGGAGAACGAAAGAGGTGGGTTCAGGGTTGAGGGTTTAGGGTTTAAGCAGCCTGAATCTTCAATAATCTTGGCTTCTAGTCGCTGCCCTCGACCGGGTCCCCGCAACAGGGTTGTGCTGCGTGACACTCGCTGGCCCCCCCCCCCCCCCCAACAGCCCATCCCGACTGCCACCCCGACCCGTTCTCACGACAGCATGACAAGTTCAGGAGATTCTGGACCAATCTACTGACAGCTCAATGCCCGAGGAAGCTTTCTACTTATATCTTGTGGTCATTTCGCCCAGTAGCCCCGTAGATTATGGACAACAAATGTCACGGGTGGGCCTGCATTTTGAGAGGTATCAACTCCTAGACTCTTCGGCTTCTGGGTTTCTCACGCATCCCCCAGCCTTGGTTCTGAGGAAGTGCTGAAGCAGCCTCTCGGCCAGCAAAAGAAGGGGGGACTTTAGGGTTGTCAAGGGCTTTGGGCCCCTGAAGAAGGCCTCAAAACTCATGCCCCCCACACGCCCTCAACCCTGAATGCCCCTCCCCCTCCCCCCTGGAAGCTTGGCCTTAGGATGTCTTAGGGTTTCGGGTTCCTGGAGCTCCACGACATATCCTCAACCCCCTTGAAAGCACCAGTCATGGGACCTTTGAAGTTTCCTAAGAGAGTAATAAGGGACATATGAGGAGTATAGTAAGGGGAATCTTTGGGGGGTACAACCTGAAGGGTAGGAGGTTTAGTCGAACCCTAAACCGTAAACCCTAAACCCTAAACCCTTGAACCAGGTTCCAGCGGCTGAGCCCCTCGGATCAGATGGTTCTGAGCCAAGAGCTCGCGCTGACAGGCGGGGGTCGGACATATCAGCCGCACATCATATCCTTAAACCCATTAGTCCCCTTCCCCTAATCTTAAATTCCCCCCCCTTACCCCAAATATCCAAAACGCCCCATATACTATGATACTACTACAATGGGAGTATTTAAAACACAGTGGGGTAGGGGGGGGTTTATATGAGGGGGAAGGGCTTTAACCCAAAAGGCCCGAACCCTAAACTCTTGCGAAATTTAAACCCTATCCCCTACACGCGGAGCCCAGGTTTAGGGTTTAGAGTACCCCCAAACCCTAAACCCCTAAACCCCTACACCCCTTAAACCCCCTCAAAACCAGACCCATTCGAGCTTTCAACCCCTTTCAAGCCGACGAGCCCCCGGCAGCCCGCTGGGCTCCAATGCAAACCACAAGATTCCTCAGCCCTAAGCCCTAAGAACCCTAGGCCTTAAACCCCAAACATACTAAGCCCCAAACCCTACACCCTGAACCCTCAATATCCTAAGTCCTACAAACCCTATAAACCCTCAAAGTCCAAAGCCCCAAACCCTAAGAAGCCTCGACCTTAAACCCAAGCCCTACACCCTGTACCCTAAATATACTAAAGGCCTAGACCCTGCAAACCCTATGAAGTCCGAAGCCCTTCAAACCCTACACCCTGTACCCTAAATATCCCAAGCCCTAAACCCTATAAACCCTCAAAAAACCCTATAAACCTCATAAACCCTATAAACCCTATAAACCCCATAAACCCTATGAACCCTCCATAAACCCTATAAAGCCTATAAACCCAAAAAAGCCTCAAAGTCCAAAGCCCTTCAAGCAGGCTGCAAGTCTCAGAAGTTCCGCATTGGCGGCTCGGAGTTGCTCGGCCCCGCGATGCTATTGCCCCCTGGCCCTTGTGGTACGCATCTAGGGTTTAGGGTTTAGGGTTTAGGGTTTTGGGTTTAGGCCCAAACATAGACCCCCAAATAGTAGGATCCCCGTATAGTAAGGACGCAATAAAGTATTTCTGAGATCTGAGCCGTAAGAACCCTGGCTGGCTTCGGGTTTGCAGGGTTTGTAGGGTTTAGAGGGTTTAAAGGGTTTATAGGGTTTTGTGGTCTGTAGGGTTTATAGGGTTTGCAGGGTTTTGCAGGGTTTCTAGGGTTTCGAGGGTTTATAGGGTTTGTAGGGGTTGTAGGGTTTATAGGAGGGTTTGTGAGGTTTGTAGGGGTTGGAGGGTTTATTGGGGTTTACAGGGTCTATGGGGCTTATTTATGAGGTTTGTAGTATTATTGTTGTGTTTTTTTTTTTTTTTTGGGGGGGGGGGGGGGGTTTAGGGTACAGTCCATTTGGAAAACGGGTGTATAGGGTTTCGGGTTAAGAATCGCAGCTTTTCAAGCGCTTAGACAAAGGTTAAAAGGAGTGTGTTTGGGTGTTTTTTATGCGGATTTGTACGGGATTTAGAAGGGTTATATAGCGGGGACCTTTTACAGGGGGGGTTTAAGGTTTAGGGTTTAGGGTTTAGGGTTTAGGGTTTAGGGTTTAGGGTATAGTGGGCGTGCAGGGTTTGACAGTGATGTGATCAAGTGCTTAAGGTCCCTTGCCGAGCCCCCAAAGGAACCCTTTGGGGCGATCTAAGGTTTAGGGTTTCGGGTTTAGGGTTTAGGGTTTAGGGTTAGGGTTTAGGGTTTAGGGTTTAGGGTTTGGGGTTTGGGGTTTAGGGTTTAGGGTTTAGGGTTTCTGCCAGGTACTACTCCCCGGCACTCATGCAGAAAGCTGGTCGCGCAGCTCCCTTCCAAGCCATGCGCATCCTCGCAGAGGCGGGTTTAGGGTTTAGGGTCGGGTTTAGGGTTTAGGGTTTAGGGTTTAGGGTTTAGGGTTTAGGGTTTAGGGTTTAGGGTTTAGGGTTTAGGGTTTAGGGTTTAGGGTTTAGGGTTTAGGGTTTAGGGTTTAGGGTTTAGGGTTTAGGGTTTAGGGTTTAGGGTTAAGTTTGTTTCCACTTCTGGGGGCACTTTTCAAAGGTACCCCCGGTATCAAAGGGAGAGATCTTCCTAACCCCGTAACCCCCCTATCCGCACCCGAAACTCTAATTTCGAAACCCTAAGCCCTCGCAGGTTGCGACACCATTTGTCGCTGTCTAAACCCCTAAGCCCCTAAACCCCTAAACCCCTCAACCCTAAACCCCTAAACCCCTAAACCCCTAAACCATTAACCCTTAAACCCTAGCCCCTAAACCCCTGAACCCCTAAACCCCGAAACCCTAAACCCCTAAACCCTGAAGCCCCCAAGTCTTAGTCTGGCGCGAGGGAAGAGCTCGCAGCAGTCCTCACCTGCTTTTGTCGGGGCGTTTGGGCTCTTGTTGGGTTTACAAGGCTCCTTTCTTCGGGATTCCGCAGTTTGGTATTTCAGGGTTTGGGGTTGATGCTTCGGATTTCCGGGGTGTAGGGTTTAGGGAAACAGGATTCGAATGCCTGGAGAGAGAGAGGGAGACAGGGTTAGCAGTCCGGGATGATTCGGACCACATTCCCTTGTTACATTGTTTCTTTGCGGTCCTAAGAAGCCCGCGGCTCACAACCTGAAGCCTTACTTATTTGGGAAAGCCTGGAAAGCCCAGGCCTCTACTGTGTGTGTTTCCGCCCGGGCTTTTTGGGGTGTTCCCTTCAGTACTCCCTGCCGTACTTCCTTCCTGTAGCTTCACCTATTCTTTACTGCTACCTCCAAAAAAGAGGTTTTGCAGGACTCTGCGGGGCGAGAAGCGAACAGCCCACTGCCCTGCCAGCCACAAAGGATGCAGACCCTCCATGCCCGGGTTTTGGAGTACTATACTTGAGTGCATTTTTTGGGGGGGTTCTGGGTTCCTGCTCGTATTATAGCTACTTCGAACCAAAAAGTATATACCGTTTTCCAGGTCTACTCCCAAGTAGGGATACAGAGCCCCCGCCCCCTCCAGGTCTTTCGGAAAGCGCGCGCACTGTGGCCACTGTCCTCTACAGATGCCGACAAGACGGTGGTGGTCCGAACTTTGCAACGAAGTTGAGGGGCTTAGGGTCTGTGTCTAGGGCTTAGGGACATCTTAAAGAAGCTCTTGGGTTTAAGAGCTTAGGGTTTAGGGTTTAGGGTTTAGGCTTAGGGTTTAGGGTCAAGGGTTTAGGGTTTAAGGCTCTTTAGGAGTAGAGTTGAGGGTTTCGGTTGTGTGTTGGGAGTTGAGGCAGTTGCGGAGGTGTTGCCCCACAGCCGCCATCGCTTTATTAAGGGGCACCTTTATAACCCCATTTTTCGTCCCTATGTACCTAAGTAGTGCATAGATAACCCCCAAGTAACCCCGGTCCCTCCTTTTGTCCCCTGACTTTCAGCATCTGATGTTCTTCTCAGGAATCGACGTTCTGAAGGACATGCGCTGTTGGTGCAGGGTTGGGACCTATACGATTCCGAAACCCTGAAAACCCTGAAAACCCTAAAAACCCTAAAATCCCTAATTCTTAAAACCCTAGAGACCATAAAACCCATAAAACCCCAAACTACCTTTCGGCATGTCAAAGTGCAGCCCACAAGCTTCACTGGGGACCGAAGCTCGGCCACAACCTTCCTGCCTGAGCCCTATACTTCCGAAAGAGGCGAAGCCACCCCCCCCCCAAAAAAAAAAAAGCATGAGGTGCATGTATATATATATATATGTATATATACCCTTCAGGTTCGGGGGTATACTTATGCTGTTGTTTATCCAGACTATACATGACGGATGTCTCCAACTTTTGTACAGTAAAAAGAGAATTTTGTTCAAAGCTATGCATGTGCATGTATGCAGATTTAGATAAAATGTATGTACACATATATATATATATATATGTATGTGCATATATGCATATATATATATATATATATATGCATATATCTGCATATATATATATACACATATATATATATATATATACATATATATATATATATATATATTCGTAAGTATATTTTCACACAGTCGAAGCCCAAAGTCCAGCCACCTGGACAGTTCCGTTTTCTACAAACGATTGAACCCCATCAGCCTACCTCTGCTCTTGAGAACTGTGAAGCCCACAGCCTGCTTGGAGGTTCACGGGTAGTTCTAAGTGGTGTAGAAGTAGGGTTCCCATCATTTCAACGGGTTATAACCTTGTGTAGGTCACATAATTTTGTTCATTTGATCTGGTGCTGTCGTGGAGCGATGGTGCGGTCGCATTCCCGTCTCAGGCAGTTGCATGGCGTGGGTGCAAAACAGGGTACCTAAGCCCACTTACAACTGCCCCGGAACCTTCAAGTGAACTCCCAAAGCCGTCACCCGGCGGAAGGATCTGGAGGCTGCGGCAATCGTGGGGACTGAAGGCCACAGCATATTCCGGGCTTTGAGAGCAAGGGTTTGGGGTTTGGGATTCGGGATTTGGGTTTAGGGTGTAGGGTCCTGGGGGTTGAGATGGAGCGAAGTGGGTTGAGTCTTTGGTTCCGGCAGATATCACGTAGAGCCGGATGCAACAATAGGGTTTAGGGTTTAGGGTGTAGGGAGGAGGGTTTGCCAAGGGGCTTCGAGGGGGGCCTGGGCTTCTGAGTCTTCTGAGGGCAAGACTGGTTTAGGGTTTAGGCTTTAGTACCAGGGTTTAGGGTTTAGGGTTTAGGGTTTAGGGTTTAGGGTTTAGGCTTTAGTACGAGGGTTTAGGGTTTAGGGTTTAGGGTTTAGGGTTTAGGGTTTAGGATGAGAGGCAGACGGAGGGTTGCGCACCCCACCGCCTTGAGGTATAAGGCCACCAAGGCGTCTCGTGCCTTCCGACACTCGCGATTCCCCAAATACTCAACCCCCCAAGCCCTGAAACGGCAGGAGTGCCGCCTCCTCTCAGCTCTTGTTTATGGTTTATGGTTACCTGCTTTCGTGCTGCGCGGATTTTTCCAAGAACGGCGAGCAACAACAACACAAGGAGCCAAAATTGGGGGTCCGCTTACCTCAGCCCGGGAGCAAGAAGGGGCTACATAAGCGGCAAACCCTACAAGCCCCCCCCCCCTGCCCCCTCAGAGTTGCAGGCTGCTTCGTGCTCTCCAAGAACAGTGCCCGCGATGGGCAGGTGTGGGGAGTGTCCCTGGTCATTGGGATGTTCGCCCTTATACTAGCAGTCCAGAATGGGGACTTGTACTAGGGGGTACTATAATTTTCGGGAACATCCCTAGTGCCCATGGTAGACAGGATTCGAGAGAGTGTTTGGGTGTTATAGGCATAGGGCCGCCGACTTGAGAGTGCGCTCTGTTGAGAAAGGGTTTGCAGGCAGAGCTCAGGGTCTAGGGTCTAGGGTTCAGGGTTCAGGGTTCAGGGTTTAGGGTTCAGGGTTCAGGGTTCAGGGTTCAGGGTTTAGGGTTTAGGGTTTAGGGTTTAGGGTTTAGGCAACGGTTTAAAAGAAGGGTTTGTGAAGACCTCTTTATGACTTTAGCCTCGATCTTAAAGCCCTTAAAGCCTTTGGGTTCAACAGCCCCCTCCACTCCTCATTGCCTGGGATTCCCTTCAGTGTACCTTTTCGGGTACGGGCATACAAGGATGTTCCAACTTAGGGTGTAGGGTTTAGGGTTTAGGGTTTACTGTACATGGCCGGTGGAAGGTGAAGGCGATCTCTCCCGAGGAGCTCAGTCGCTTAGACTCCAAGCTGCTTCTCGGCCGAGGTTTTTGGAGCCTATAGAGCTTAGGGTTCAGGGGTTCAGGGGTTTAGGGGTTTAGGGGTTTAGGGGTTTAGGGGTTTAGGGGTTTAGGGGTTTAGGGGTTTAGGGTGTAGGGTTTAGGTTGTGCTCTCACGTTTTCGGCTAAGCACGGGCTCAAGAAAGGCTTGGTTGTATATGTGCATATACTGAATGGCTTTGGGTCCAGGGTTTATGGTTTAGGCGTTGTACCAAGAGTCTGTGACATCTTGTGTCTCACTGCAAAATGAGCGGCCAGATTGCGCGGTTCCCAGAAGTCAACCAGGGTTGCACCTTCTTCTCGTTTGGGGTTACTAGGTTTAGGGCTGAAGGTGGAGACTTGACGATGGTTGTGTACTTGAAGGCTCATGGGTAGTTGCCGATACAGGGTAGTAGGTACCATTAGATGGATAACCCTAAACTCCAAAACCCCAGTTGGAACGATCATGAACCCTTCGAGGTGGGTTTAAGGTTTAGGGTTTAGGGTTTAGGGTTTAGGGTTTAGGGTTTAGGGTTTCGGCTGAGTGGTGTCGAGATAAAGTGTGCTCTGCAACAACTGGGTTGTTTGCAGGCACATTACTTGCAGCCATCGTCGAAGTGGGCAACCCTAAACTCTGAACCCTAAACCCTAAACCCTAAACCCTAAACCTGCTTAGCACATTGTTGAATCATGTCTGCGCACGTCTTGCGAAGCCAGCCTGGGCAATGACACCCCCGCCCCTTTAGGGCGCGGGCCCTCAAACTCTTCACCGAGCTTGTTAATCCTATATACGAGGACCCAGAGCCCTTGTTCCCTTGTGGGGGGTTTAGGTTCCCTTAGTCCTATATACGCAGACCCGGAGTAGGCCCCTGTTCCCTTTTTTGGGGGGTTTTGGGTCCCTTAAAAGCGCCTTTAAACCAAACAGGGCGCCCTCTTAGGTTCCTAGGTTACTCTTGGGTCTAGTATATATAGGTGTTCGGGCACCAGGGTCCGCAGAGCTCCAGCACATAGATCCAACAACTTCCAAGCCGATCCGCAGCTGAGCATTCGTCTGCAAGCATCCAGGAATGCAGTTCTTGCCTTCGGCCGTGCTTGCGGAATAATGCGTGGCCTAAGACACTCCGGCAGCAGTGAAGATAGATCCGTATGGGGTTGCGGGGTTAGGGCCTTTCAGGTCAAGGCTACCTAAAGGATACTTCGCACCCAAGAACTGCAGGGCAAGTTGGCTGATGGGTAGGACGAACGAGAGGCTTGGGGGCTTTAGGGTTTCGTCGGCGGGGATATGGCGGCGTGACGGGCTCCTGGCTTGAATTCTTTTGGCTCTGCCGAGCTGCACGGGCTGTTCGACAAAATGCTCGAGATCGGGCTTTCTTTAGGATCAAGTTGTTGTTCTGCCAGGTACCTTTAATCCTACGTAGCCCCGACTCAACTATACACCACTTGCGCCAGCCGCCCTTCTTTGGGCTGAGGCACAAAAAGGAGTAACCCTAATCCCACAACCCTGAACCCCAAACCCTAAATCCCGACCCTAAACCCTGAACCCTAAACCCTAAGCTCTTAAACCCAAGAGCTTCTAAAAGATGTCCCTAAGCCCTAAACATAGACCCTAAACCCTAAACCCTAAACCCTAAAGCCTAAACCCTAAACCTTACTTGGGCCTTCTTGTGGGTCGGCATGGTATAGGATCCCAGAGATCCTCAACCCGAAAGCTGTTGAGCCCCCACAGCCCAAAGCAAAACCTGTACCCTTGAAACCTCTCAACCCTGGCAGGTTTAGGGTTTAGGGGGGTTTAGGGTTTAGGGTTTAGGGCCCTAAAACCACAAAACACCAAAACCCAAAATCCTAAGATCCAGACATGTAATCCCTCGAGCTCCTAAGCCCTGAACCCCTACTCCATGACCCTCTGTTACTCCCTGAACCCCCAAACGCAGCCTAAAGCCTTGCCAGCCACCACTACAGCTCAAGGCCTCAAGCCCAAACCCTCCTGCACAGCATCATAGGCGCAGAAATTCTCCCCTCCGACATGCACAACCGTGCCCCGCTCCGTGCGAAGACGCCCTGGTCGCTTGATGGAAGCGTGGGAGCTTACTCGAAGGTTCGTGAAAGAGTACCGGAAGTAAGGTAATGTCCAACGCTGCCTTATTTAGAACCTCACTCACAGCTTCCCATGAGTCTTCACGTAGGGTTGTGAGCCTAGGAGGGTGGGCATCAAGGCTCCAGCTATGAAAGGGTCTTCGGGCCTTACAAACTTCATGATGGTGGTTTGTGGGGCGCGTATTCGGAGTTTTCTTGTGAAGTGCTCCGACACAAAGGGGTTTTACAATCAACATGAAGTACCTGTGGCCAAAACTCGAGCTGAGAATTGGAACTCGGGCCCCCCGGTAGAACGACTGCATAAGATCAGTTTGTCATTCTGGGTTGAAGGTTCTCTTAAACCCTAAACCCTGAGCGTTGGAGTTCAGAAGCACTTAACGGGTCTTTCTGAAGCACCACTTTAGCTGCAAGCCCCTTTGACGACCGGAAGCTTCCCAGGTATCACGTCATCACCCGTTTTGCCAAGAGCCGCTAAGAGCTGCACACAACGGGACTGCCGACACGAAAAAGAATGCATTCTTTTGGGTTTCTCCATAACCCTAAACCCAAAACCCTAAACCCTAAAACCCTAACTGTTTGTTTTACCTGCATTGCACTTTCGACATCGGCCCTGGGGTGCTACTGTACCAGGCTGCCATCCAATCCTGTTCGCGAAGCGAAGGATGCGGGATGGTTGAGTGCGTCGCGAAGACATGGAGATTGCAAAAGCACCGTGATATGGGGGTTTCCAAAATGGGGGTAACCCCTAACATACCCCAAAAGAGTATAATCCTTATTGTAGGAACCCCCCCCAAAAAGGGTACCCCTACTTTCGGCAATACCGGCTTCTGGGCTGCCCTTTCATGGATCGGCAGGTCTTCCGGCATGGAGATTCGCGCGCACTCACCATGAACGCCTTTGATTGAGTTTGCATCAGGCGGAAGTGCGGTCTTGTCTGCAGGCCGCTCAGGCAAGCCTCGCCCTTCTTTCGTTCAGCGAGTGGGATTTTGCCCAATCCCTCTGCACCCCATACCCGTATGACTTTGGTTCCGTGGAGCCTCTCTGCTAAGGCGGTAAAGATGGTGCTTCCCACACCTCGAAGCGAAAGGAGGTCTCACCCGACGAACATGTGCCCGCAAACCCGTCGAAGCCCCAAGCCCGAGAGTAGTCGTGCTATCAAACCCCTAAGTCAAAACAAATCACCCTAAGCCCTAAACCCTTACAACAAAATCCCTAAACCCTAATCATGCCAAACCCACATGCAGACTCTGAGCTCTTCTTTGTACCTGAGCCCTGAAACCATTGGGTCGTGCGGTTTGGCGGACACCGCGGCAGCCTCCGAAGACATCGTAGTGGGAAAGCTTCCGGACAAAACCTCCTCGTGGCAGGGTATCGAGTCAAGCGTCTTTTGGGCTGCTTGAGGGCTGAAGGCACAGTCCATTCTGTTCATACACCTGGTTACACTCTTCCTCGCTTTCGCGCGGTCTTGTGTATGCACCATGCCAGCGGTAGCAGCCGAAGAAGAAGAAGAAGAAGAAGAAGAAGAAGAAGAAGAAGAAGAAGAAGAAGAAGAAGAAGAAGAAGAAGAAGAAGAATAAGAAGAAGAAGAAGCAGCAGCAGCAGCCCAAATTTATAGAGACCGGGTACCAGAAAAGCTCAAACACTGCGCCGAGGGCTGTTCCTTGCACGCTCATGAGTTACATGATTATTATCCTTGAAATGCTTCTGGCGCCTAAACCCAAACCCGAAAAGCCACCCTAAAGCCCAAAAACACAAGCAGAGGCCGAGGACTATCGGCACCCTCTTCTAGCCAGAAAAAGCCCGCTGGAATCTTCTCCTTGTAGTAGGGGCATTCGGTTGTTGCGAGCTTGTTCCTGCCTAAGCTGGCACACCAAGGAGCAGTAACCAAGAGGAATGGTGGAACTCAATGCCCAGGCTGGTCCTGACATTTGGGAGTTTACGAGAATAATGGGACCCCTAAGAATATAAACGGAATTCCCTTATAACAAGGACCCCAATAAGGTATCCCGATTTCGGCAGCCTCCAAATCCAGGCCATGGCTTCCTTTTGGGTTATTTAGGGGCTACTTAGGTAGATAGGGACTATACAAGGTATGTATAGGGGTTATCTGGAGGAATAAGATGAAGGGTCCCTTCTAGGGGTCCCTCCTTATACCCCTCAAAAAAGCCTGGAAGTTAAAATTGCTTGCCATGTGGGGATTCATGTTCAAAAAAACCTCCCAGCAACTAGGGGGTGGCAGGCTGTAGAGACCAAATATCTGAACCTCTAAGCCCTAGTTATACAAGACCCTAATCCCTAACTCTATCAGACCCGAAGATCCTAGTTGCATAACGCCCCAACACCCAAATTTTATAAGACCCTAAGACCCTAATTGGATAAGACCCGAAGAACCTAGTTATATAAGACCCTAAGACCCTCAACCGCAGGTCCAAGTCTTGGCAGGCGGGTGATGCTCCTTGGACTGCATGACGAGGCTGCATGTTTTGGAGCAACTGCTTCCATACCTTGTAGGTTTGAAGCCCTACAGCTAAGATACTTTTTGGTGGCCTAGGGTTTAGGGTTTTAGGGTTCAGGGTTGCTTTGGGATAATTCTCTTGATGGCAACATCTTCACAGCAGCGTCCACCAGCCGGGATTGGATTGCAGCGGTTCCATGACCAATTGAAACTGCCGGCAACCGCCCCAGGGCCCTTCTGATCTCTACTGCTATTGGTGACTCTGTGTTACGTGAGAAACTCTGCATTGCCAGCTACTGCATGCATGCATGCATATTCATGTATATATATATATATACATATTGGTAGCTATATATATATATATATGTTTATTTATCTATTTCTACGTATATTTAGTAGTATACTTGTTTGTTTTTTGGATATGCGCTCCCCGCCTCGTACCTCCCAGCTTCATGTTTGTTTTCACAGCAGCCTTGTCCATCCCTGCGTTGCGTGCTCATCCGAAGGAGAAGTACATGATTTGATGTTGCAAGACCTGTCGCGCCTCCGAACAACAAGTACAACATTCATGACTGGGTTAAATATTTACTTAGGCAAACCAGAGACATGTAAATCTAGAATCCGGTAGTAGGACAGCTACTGGGGTGGATGTGCACACACGACGCTTCAGAAGACCTTGCAGCGTATGTGGATGTGCCCTATACACTCAGACGTATCTTGATACTATACTTTTCCTGGATCTGCAAACCCCAAACCATAAAAGTGTTCTTGGTCTTTGTCGCAATCGACATAAAGAGGATTAGGGTATGTCCCATATGCTTTGTTGTTTTGTGAGATGGTGGGGAAGCTTTGTAAGGGCATTTTCTTGTCAACGGTTGAAGGTTGAGGAAGAAGCTTGAAACTATTCCAGCGACTCTTCACCAGGAAAGCCGACTGCAGACTTGACAAAGGTATTGAAGGCTAGGTTCGTTGGACATGGTGCCGTGTGCGTTGCTCAGAATCCCGCATCCGAATGTGACGTCGGTCCATATGCGAGACAAATTCTCCAGCAGCACCTATACAACACGACATGGCCAAGTCACCCGAAGGGTGTGGGGGTCGGACTGGTTGTACTCCCTTATGATCCTGCTATAGATATAGTACAAGAACCCCCTCCAGAAAAAAAAAAACTATTCTAATTATGAAGGCCCCCATATTCGACACCATAGGTACCTGCTTAGGTAGATACCGTTCCCCCCTTCTCTCTCTCTCTCTCAATGTTTCTTCCTCTATGCTGCTCTCTACAGCATCCATTATGAACGTCCATGGGTACTGAAACGCTCCTGAAACAGCCTGGCTTTGTACTTTGCCGCCAAACGCCAGATTCATGTCCAGCCACAGAAAGCCACAACACTGGCTGGTCAATTACGAGGCAGCCTCTTCGCAAGAGGCGACATCGGCTGCTGGCTGCCCGGCACCGGGGGGCTTCATAGGGTGCTTGTGTAGACGGGGGCCCTGCTAGGAATATGTCTTGTCGTGCTGAGCTGAGGATGCTTCACGCAAAGCCCTACACTACCCTAAACTACCCTAAACTACCCTAAACTACCCTAAACTGCCCTAAACTACCCTAAACTACCCTAAACCCCAAACCCAACACCCGAGCCTGCAGCCTAAGCCATGGCCTAGGATTGCCTTCAAGTAGTTCCTCACGGGTTCTGGCAAGTGACGGAATTTGGGTCAACCCCGTTGGACCCCGCAATCGTCTCTGAACAGGTTCTACGTATTCGCACAATATACATATACATATATATGTATATACACATATACATTTATACATTGTTTTGTTTATATTTATGCATACGGGAGTGGGGGAGCTGGGGGAGCATAAGGTGCATAATTCCCGAGTGCCCCATGAAATACTTGTCAGCCCTAAACACCGCTCAGGTGACTGGGGCAAGGCGCGGGGTTGGTTTAGGGCTTGGCGCCTCAACCCTTAACCCTGGGCTTTGGGCTGTATGGGGTTTAGGGTTAAGGCTTGAGCTACGTGGGGGCTTGCCTTACTTGCCTTAGGTGTGTGGGCTCTGTGGTGGGTTCGGGCCTCAGGGGTACCTGGTGCACGAATGGATCTTGGTGCTGTTTGAGCGTGTCAAGGTGTCAAACCTCGCAGCTGCCACACCTATCAAGCCCCTGGCCCGATGACTCCCAAACCCACGCGTGGGCTGTCCAGCTATGTGGGTGGCAACTAAAAAAGCCAAACCCATTGAAGGTTTAGGTAGAGGCCACACCCTAAACCCTAACCCTAAGCCCATCGACCTA
Source organism: Symbiodinium natans (assembly GCA_905221605.1). Taxonomy (NCBI): domain Eukaryota; class Dinophyceae; order Suessiales; family Symbiodiniaceae; genus Symbiodinium; species Symbiodinium natans. Next base: position 1,270,782 of record CAJNDS010002634.1, read on the forward strand.
GTTCAGCCAGGGCGACATGTGGAACGACCAGAGATGGACTGAGCGGGATGGCAACCTCCAGAACAAGCGTGGCCGAGCACCACGGCAGCTGTTTCAGGGTCAAAAGGTGTAGGGTTTCTAGGGCTTCTGCCAATCCTGATGAAAAAGGGATGGTGCTTGTTGAAGGGACAACAGAAGTGGCGAAAACAAGTGGCTGTGTTTGGGGGCAATCCGAGCAGTAGAGGGGGCCCCTCCTAGATTTTGGGGATTCCAAGGCAGCAAACTTGAGTTTAATGGAGCGGCCGACGAGATTCTCACATACGAAGCCAAAGCGAACTCCAAGCAAGATGCAGAGAAACAAGGAGATGAGTGGCGATGGACCATGGCAGGCACGGACATGGGGCCACAGCTTACCAGCAGTCGCAACCCAAAACCCTGCCTTAACCTTAAACCCACTCTAAACCCCAAACCCTCTTAGAAGCCCTGCATCCCAAAGCGGTTCCGCCCTCCCAGCTTGCGCCCGTCGGTTTCCCAATACCCTGAGAGGCCCAAGTAAGCACGAAGTCATCGCAAACCTAAAGCCCCTGTACTGAGTTCTCGCCAAAGCGAATCGAGTTCAGCTATCATCCTTGAAGACGCTTTACGAAGGCTGCAGTTCTCACCTTCTTGTGCATTGTAAATAAACCTTAGGTTCATTAAGAAGAACCCAGTGCCCAAACCCCGTGAGCCTCAAGGGGCCCCTATTGAAGCAACTTCGTCCGTTGCCGCTGGCCATTCTACAAAAGAGAATTCCAGAATAGCTGGGCAACCACCCGGCCGAACGCGGACCCTAGACCCTGTAAATCCTAGAGCCTGCGACCCCAAACCCTAAACTTTCACCCCTAACCCCAATCCCTAAACTCGAACCCCCAAACCCAGACCCTTTTTTGGCACCCGTCCAGATATGCGGGTGTCAACAAAACCCACAGCCCCGAGTAAACCCTAAACCCCACAAAGAAAGAAGCAAAGAGGCCTACGACGGACGGCAGCCCTTGAAGAGGCCGAAGCAGGAGCCCTGCACTAGAGACTTGGTTAGGGTTTAGGGTTTAGGGTTTAGGGTTTAGGGTTTAGGGGTAGCACAGTCCAGCTAACTTGAGGAGCTTGGATTCCAAAAGATGGGGGGGGGTTGCATGGTGTTCCTCAAGGTGCTCCCAAAGATGAACCTTATGAAGTTGCTTCTGTCGGGTGCAGAGGTCAAGGTGAACAACGAGGCTTAGGAGTTTTAGGTGCAGTTTTTAGGGTTTAGAGGTTTTGGGGAGAGGGTTTTGGGCTTGTGGCAGGTTTCGGTGTCAGGGTGTTGGGGCTGTGGCAGGTTTCGGTGGGCTCGACTGGATGGCTTGTGGAGGCTTGACCGAAGATCATCCTTAGCCAAACCTAGTACTCCTCACCTGCATCATGATTCTGAGTGAGTGTCGAAACCCTACTTTGCAGTAGGTAGTAGGCCTTAGTAGGCCTGCCTGCGAGCATGGCTTGCACCACCATATGACTCCACATCGCCACTTCCTCGGTCGTGGCCGACCGGCAACGGGTCTTCGCTTGGCTTCTCCGAACTCTTGAGCGATTCAGGGCGCTTTGCCGCTTCTTCGCGCAAGTAGCGTAACTTCGGCCACCCGGTGCTATCAAGTCAATGTCATGCTGGGAGGACTTTGGCGATGCCTGGATGAGACCGCAGGACGCTGGGAGCCAGCAGTCGTCACCTTTGATGTGTCTCATGCTGCGGGTCATCTCGTGCCTCCTTACCAGGACGGCGAGGACAGGGGCAAGAAAGAAAAGAAGGCGGCCAGGGGACTTGTCGTGTGTGATGGGCGTTGGGCATGTAACCTGCAAGTGTGTTTACATGCATCGTCTAAGTCGCCAGCGAGCATGATCATCGATAGTGCTAGTGCGTGCTCGGGTTGCCGTACCAATTACAGAGTCGAATATTCAGCACAGCGCGAGATGCCGCACTTGTGAGGTGTAGACTTGAAGCACTTGAATGTGGATGGTCAGGGCATTGCAGGGCCAAAAGCTACGATGCGACTGCTTTCACCGTCAGAGAAGCAGAACTGCAGAGCCTCTAGCTGCCCCCCGCTACCCGCTGGAACCTGGAGATGTTCTGCGCAACGCCCACGTGAGTTCATTGCTGCGGCAAATTGTGGGGCCCCGACAGTTCTTCACAAGGAAAGCTGCTCACAAAGAGCGTTAGATACGGAATCCCACGCAATTGCTGTCAAGGGCCTTGACCATTGGGCAGGAGAAGAAGGACAAGACGGAGAAGAAGGAGCGAAAGACTCGAATCTCTGGTGCACGCTTAGGTTTGAGTTTCTAAGGCAAGGGCGATCAAGCGCGTGTCTCGCCATTCGCCTGGGCGCATGCCGTTGCAACACACCCCAGAGCTGAAAACCTGGAACTGGGCAAGCCCCTAAACCCTAAACCCTGAACCCCCTTGGGATTTTTCCTATTTTCCCTTCTTGGGCTTAAGAGGATCTCATTTAGGAATATGTACCAAGCGTTTTCAGGGCCATCCTGGAGAGCCCAAGTCGCTATAGACTTGTGATATCGGGTTTAGGGTTAGGGTTTAGGGTTTAGGGTTTAGGGTTTAGGGTTTAGGGTTTAGGGTTTAGGGTTTAGGGTTTAGGGTTTAGGGTTTAGGGTTTAGGGTTTAGGGTTTAGGGTTTAGGGTTTAGGGGTTCAGCGGCCCGCAAGATGGACAGTTGGACATCCATAATCCTTGAAACCACAGCTCCGTGTGATGGATTCCTGTGCCTTTATCGCCTGGGGCTTCTAATTGAATGCGGAGTGCTCTGAAGTTGCCCTAAACCCTACGTAAACCTTAAACCCTAAACCCTAAATCCTAAACCTAGGCCCTAAACCCTGCAGATCCTAGGAACTGGCCGCGACCCGCCTGCGCGCGTGCACGGCAACCAATGGGAGGCCGGCTAGTCACCTTTCATTCTTGGGTTTAGGCTTTAGGCGTTAGGCTTTAGGCTTTAGGCTTTGGGCTTCAGGCTTCGGCTTCAGGCTTCAGGCTTCAGGCTTTAGGGTTTGGTTGAGGTACATCTTCAGGTGTAGCGGTGGGTCTTAAGTACACAGCGTTTGAAGACCCGCTTTCATACATATTCATATTCATGCATCTGAGCAAGCGCCACAACCCCAGCCATTCAAGTAAGCAAGGAGATGACACGAACGCCTAAAACCCTGTGAAGCGATGGGACCACCTGAAAAGCGACACCCCGGAGTTAATGAACCGTTGTAGTGGGCCGGCCATATCCTTGAATGTTCCCAAAGCGACGCCTGCAGACATCAAGCGTGGATAGCTGCTGTGAAAACCTGTAAAGCGATGGGAGCACTTGAAAGGCGCCACCCCTCATGTTGCTCGGCAGTCTCTCATGTAAGACATATTCCTAGATAGATCCATATACTCTGTGTCCCTAAGCCCTAAACCCTAAACGTGTGTTTATGCACAGGGTTAGTCAAACGCCTTTAGGCCCTTAGCTTTACTGGGCTTTGACCCAAGATGTCGAAGCTCGGGGACTTGGCACTCCCCTAGGGTTTAGGGTTTAGGGTTCAGGGGTCAGGGTTCAGGGTTTAGGGTTTTAGGGTAGAGAGGGTCAATTGGCTTTAGGAACCCCGCCCCCCTGCGGTAGAGCTGATTGTTTTTGGTGTTTACAGAGAACCCAAGATAGGATCGCAGCTACTGTTTCTAGCAGGGTCTAAGGAGTTGGAGAGCACAGCTAAATTACTAGGTTTTGGAGTACTTTTCGTTAATACTTTTTTGGGTTGTGGGTTCCTATCATAGCGACTTATACCTAAAAAACAGATACTTTTATCCAGGGCCTGCGGGTAAATTACCTTAGCACCGAAACCCCAGCTGCAAGCAGGTGCCTCGAGAGCATATCGGCCTCCAGCTGGTGAAGGAAGGGGGTGTAAGGGGGGTATAAGGGGGGAGACGGGGGGAGGGGGGGTTGGGGTTTAAGGGGGTATTAGGGGAGAGGGAGGGGGGGGGGGGGGTTATAAGGGGGATTGCTGGTAGCTTGAGAGTGTTCCGTTTGCCCTATCCCAGGTCTTGGGGTTTTTAAGCTGATCCAGTCCTGGAATCGAAGGGGTTTAGGGTTTAGGGTTTAGGGTTTAGGTTTTGGGATGAGTCGTGGGTAAGGGTGGCTGTGAAATGATGACTCTGACAGGACGGATTTGAGGGGCCTAGGCTTGGAGGGCAGTCGATCTAAGGTCTTCTCAAGACAGACATCAGAAGAAGGACGGTTTAGGGTTTAGGGTTTAGGGTAGGAGCCTAGAAGTACGAATAATTAGTCTTTCTGCCTGCAATTGCAGGCAAAACCCCAAAGTCACCTTTTGTTTTGGGGAACGCAAGGCACCTGCACAAATCAGTACAAGCCTTGTGCAGCCATGCGGACCCTGAAAGGATCGCGCAGACATGTACAACTGGCAGTATCCTTTTTGGGATGACTCCCGCCGTCCCACGCCTGAAAAGATGGAACCCTAAACCCTAATAAGCCTTAAGCCCTAAAACCACACCCTGAATCCTAAAGCTAGTTTGACCGAAGCCCGACACTTTGCCCCGAATCGCTTGCCCTACGTCACAGTAGGATCCCTATCGCCTGAAGGAAGATGCATGAAGGCGGGTTTAGTGTTCGGGGTTTTGGGGTCCTCTGATGGTGAAGGGTTTAGGGCGTGTTGGGGAGAGTCGGGCAAGGAGGGGAAGCTTGTTGCAAAAGGGCTTCGGTTTCTTGTGAGTCGCAGGATTTGCATCGTTCTCTAAATTATGGTTCCCACGATGGAGAGTCTTGTGCTGACCCTGCCGCTACACAAAGGAGACAATCGTTCAGACCATGATTGCCATGACTCGGATTCGTGCTTCGTAGTCTAGAGTTTTGATCTGTAAGGGCATTACCTACGTGCCTTGGGATGTGTTTGCTATTTTTTTTTTTTGGGGGGGGGGGGTATTGGGAGCTTGGGTATTGGGAGCTTAGGGTTGATATTGATGCAAGTGATTCCGCGGTCTAACCCCTGTACGGGGGAAAGTTGTGAAGATAGGGGATGCTATTGCTATTGTATAAGATACCTAGCAGGAACCTCAACTGGTTTAGGGTTTACGGTTTAGAGTTTAGGGTTTATAGGGTTTAGACCCCCCCCCCCAGCATATTTGCAATAGTCGACTCCCCGGAACAAGCCAAGGAAGCTTCGCCGGGCTCCTGCGCTCACCCTGGACACCGCAGCAGTGCAGCCAGCATCACCGACGCAAGTATGTGTGGAGCTGTGCAATAGCTTAGTAGTAGAGTAGCTAACCTTTAGCCTTTTTGGGTTAATATCTTCCCCTTATATTCCCAAAGGTTAACCTTTAAAACCCCTAGGTACTGGACAACTAAGATAGGCAAAGCCCTTCCTGGAACCATTTGCCTGCCATGTTTGACTGAAAATACCTGTAACTTCCGCCTCAGAAAGGTTCGCAGCACCCAAGGAACTGATTCTTACACTTCTGCATTGTCATTCTGATACAGACCTTTTGAAGGGGATCCCAACCGTAAACCCCCTTACCTGTCTTTTGTCACTGAGCTTGGAGTTTCCGCGAGAGCCTTGTGAATCATATTCGAGCAGGTGTTGGGGTGTAGGACTTCGGACTTTGGGGCGCAACCCTGAACCAACAACTTGTGTAGGAAGGATCCCTACCTGAACGGTTGCAAGGTTCTATGCCCTGGTTCAGAACGGCACAAATTGGATCCAACCTGTTGGCGAGAAGGCCTCTCGATGTTAATTGGCAGCTTTTTTTCTTTCAAACAGCAAGCCTATGGTTTGCGTCTCTCTCCCTTTCTCTTGTTGACTTGAGCATGCACCTTGCACGCCCCCGAAGCTTTGGGATTACAACTATACGCTCGAGTGATTCATTATACGAATATACTAATATATTAATGTACCATGTACTAATATAGTAAGATATGAATGTAACAATATAATAGCCTAAACCCTAAACCCTATGGCGCGGCAGAGAGAGAGAGAGAGAGAGAAACCCTAAACCCTAAACCCTATAAGCCAGTAACTTTCCCAACATTCATTAACATGTGAACTTCAGGGCCCCATGCCGCGGAAGCAGCCTGGCGGCAATGAAGCCCCGTGGAGCGGGTTTAGGGTTTAGGGTTTAGGGTTTAGAGTTTAGGGTTTAGGGTACGGGGGGACAACCAAGGAAGGAAATCAACTCCCCTAATCGCCCTGAACTTATATTTCCCAGATCGAACCAAGAAACAAACAAGAACACGGATAAGAGCAACCCAGGGGGGAAGGAAAGGGGGAAGGAATCCACACCCTTACCAAACCCTAAGAACCCAGGCACTACTTTTTGAACTTGTGGCTTTCTGTTCAAGCCCATCTTGAGCCAAACATAATTTCCGGGTTTATTAACCCTTCCAACTCTCAACACTAACTCTTTTCTACAATACCAATTGCAGCTCCGCACTCCCCCTGTCCTAGGATTTCCTAGGACACATTGGAGATGCAGATCTTTTGGCCAAAAACTGCCTTTAAGGCAGCAGCCAGCTGCTTGAAATGCATGTTGTGGTTTAACGTCTTCCAGGACGGAATTATAGCACATTGGCTAACCTACTACCCATAGAGAATCTCTTTTCACCATGATCCTCTCATCACTGAAGACTCCTTGGCCTTCTTCACCACAAACCGTGGTCTTCGCTACGCAAAAAGCTACTGACTTCTACTATCAGGGATTTCCATACCCTTAATAGTAACCACCACAATGTCAGCACATTGGCTGTTCCAGCGCACCTGTCTCCAGAAAGAGAAAAACCATCCCTTCATCCATACCATCCAGTCACTTCTTTTTCCGATTGTTGGCAATCTTGAGGTGAAGTTGCAGCAGAATATACTCCAGGTCCGAAACTGTAAGAACAGGATCCTGTACGCCCCTTTGAATTGAGGATACCAATCCTTCTCTCTTTGCGTCCTCAATCGCCTGGCAAGATTGACCCAGCTCTTCATTCGCAGTGGCAGACCCTGGTGCATCCGCATCAGATGGACGATCCTTTTCCTCAGGATCTTGCACCATTACCACCTCTTCTTTTTGGGACTCTGACTTTTCTCCCTCTTCTTTGTCTTTCCACCGACATTTGACTTTGTGCGCGTCTTCGAGGATTTTTCCACTGCAGAAGCCACCACATTGGATGTTGATCCACCCTTCTCAATGATCGTCGGCATCTTCTTCGGCTTTGGAACCATGAGAGTGTAAGGATCTTCGATAGCTGCAGCTTTCCTCTTCTTTTTACCTTTTTCTTCTCTTCTTCAACGGCAACCTCCGTCTCCGAAGTCTCAACCACTCCTTTTTCGGCAGGAATATCCTTGCTGGACTCCCTTTCTAGGGACCTCTTTTTACCTTTTTTGGAATCCTTTTCCTCTCCCAAATTGGCTCGCTCATACCATATCCTCAGGTCATTGACCCATTCTTCCACCTCCGCGAGCGAAACCTCATACGACTTCACTACTTCGAGAAGTTCCAGCACTGTCAACATTTCAGTGGTCCACGAAACCCATTCTTGATCCATTTGGTCAGCATCTCCAGTGAACTTCAGGAGTTTGAACAATGGGTCCGCCTCTGCTCGAGCCAAATCTGGCTTGCCACCGGACAAAAAATGAAATCGCCTCCATCAACAGTTCCGTCATCTTGGTCTCTTCGTCATAAACCATAAAATCCTCCTCATCATCATCGAACTGTTCAGGAGAGATCTCCTTTTCTCCACCATTTGCACCAGACTTTCTCCTTGGACCATCCCTTGGGCGTCCTTGAAGACCTTGGCCTCTGTTCTTCCAGCGGAACACCATGCTCGAAGACACACCTGTCACCAAACCGACACTTCCCAGACCGAGCAAACTGGACGCACCTCACACCAGTTGCACCATGCGAGAACCCACAATCCTTTCCAGCGAAACATTCTCTCCCTGCCACATAGTATTTACACCAATACGAATGTAGCACCACATCATCTTCGGAATGGATGAATTTGCAGTCGTCACCAAATTTGCAGCGATCTTTCCCCTTGCCGAACCAATAGCAGAAGCCCTTCTTCCTCTTCTCCAAGCGCTCTGCCTCATACCGGTCCATAGGGCGATTGTGCTCTACATGAACATTGCCATGTACCTGGGGACTGCTCCCTTCACCCGACGTGCTATCAGTATCTGGTGCTTGGAGTACAGCTGGAAAACCTGGCCTTGGTCCTACCACCTTCATGATCGGTTTTCCGCCAACTCCTGAGCCATGCTGAGACGATCCAAAAACATTGAACATCTTCGTGAAGGCCTTTCTAGTGCCAATCTTCTGCACCCTTTTGGTTGGACGTTTCATTGCTCCAACCTTGCATCCAGATGCGTTTAAACGACACAACCTCCTATAACCAACTCTATGTCCCTTCTTCCAAAGAGCCATAAGAATTTTAGAGGCAGTAACATTCTCCACCTCTACCTTTTCCAATGGTCCCTCACTTCCCGGAACAAACCCATCCATATCTGAAGACCTTTTCATCTTTTTTGACACCACTTCGTCGAGGTAGTCTTCCGAGATCCAGGGTAAGTTCCCCTTAGAGGAAGGATTGTCATCATTGTTTGGTCCTTCACCAGGATACCCTTTTGTGCTGTCAAAGATCTTACCAGTAGTGCGGTCCTGCATAGAGAAATTCGAAGCCACGCGGGAGTACACTGACCACAAGAAAATCCTTGTGTCCGCCAGTCTTGATGACCCACTGGATGTCTCCTCTTCCGGAGAAACTTCTGGCGCTTTGCCATCCCCTCCAGTGTCACCACTTGTCTCACCTCCAGCATCTTCAATGGGAATAAGGGATTCATTGTTCCCTTGATCAAGCACCGCACCCTCTGGTCCAAGAACTTCCAGCACCGCTGTCGAAGGATCCACCTCTTCATCAGCATCGTCGTCCATCCTTCTCCAGAGAGCCTCCAATTGGTCCGCACAAGTCGCCGCTTGAAGGAACTCCATCAACCGAGCCCTCCCGCGCTGCCAGAGAAATTCCGAAACCATCACCGACCCTTGGGCTCCAAGATTCAGGAATGGGTGAACCATTTTGGCTACCCTCGCCATAAGTTCAATGTGAACTTCCATGCCTGGACTGCGGCTCCAATCATAGGCAATTGCCTCCATAGCAGTTCCAAACTTGTCAGTATTCTTGAGTTCCCCTTCCAAACCAGGAGACAACAAGGCACCCATCACCGAAAGAGGATAATTCCCCACCGCCGGCAAGCACGGGTTGTCATGGAACGAATGATGCAGGTCACTATAATGTCCTTGATCTCTCCTTTGAAAAAGGAGTGCTCCAGTCCCCAGCTGGGCATTCATTTCATCCACTTGAACCATTTCAGCACATATCCTCTGTGCCATGTACGCCATTGCTGGCCAGACGGAACGATCGGTAAGACCGCGACGCATAACCCAATCAGTTGTTGGCGACTGAATCAGCGTCCTTGGATCATACACCAGAACTACCATCGCACCGTCACCCATTGACTGATCAGCATCGTCCTCCAGTGCCAGGTTCTCATCCTGTTCGCTTGCACCCTCGGATGACATGCTAATAACCAAATTTCGATCCATCTTATTGGACCCTTTTTGGCAGTCTCTTTGCCCCACCGGCAACTTGCCAACTGCAACCTTCCAATAAATCCGAGTCAGAAGGCCTTTAACCAGCAATTGCTGAAGGTCATTCCTCACCGGACCACCCTCCAATATCTTCGCATCATCACCACGGAGTTCATTGCTCCCACCTTCTCCTTCTTTTTGGTCAGTCTCCTCGCCAGAAATCTGTACTGCTCCTTCCGGCGCCGTCTCCTGTCCAGCCACTTCTTGCCCAGGAAGAACTTGAGCGCTTTCAGAGACATTCACCTGTCCAGCAACACCTTGCCCAGGTAAAACCTCATCCGTGGAGCCCACCGCCAGCGAACCAACCATAACTGAACCATCCCTTGCTCTTTTTTGAGACCGTTCAGCTCGACGAGAAGGTTGTGGTAGCGAAAAAACTTGTGAAGTCACTTCTTGGCGGGTCTCCCCCCGCGACGCTTTGTCGCGCCCTTCGCCAAGGTGAACCGATTTTTTCGGCCCGTCATTGGAGCCTGAAGAACCACTTTGCGGAACATTGCCACGATTCGCAGTTCTCTGTGAATCCCTTTCTTGCAAAAAGATTTCCTTCAGGCGTTGTACGGCATTGGTCTCCTCTTCGCTTGAATCGCTTGAGGAAGCGGCATACGAGACCAAAGCCTCCGCCTGTTCATCATCATCCACCACATCTGCCCACGCTCTGCTGAACCGATACGACAACCCACCACGAGGCTTCAGTTCCAGTGGCTTCGGCTTTTCCACCACTTCCGCCGGTTGCACTCGTCGTTGTGACCGAGAGCGTGGCACCTGTCGCACCTGTTTTTTGTCCAGCAAGGGCCTTCCCCTTCTCACAGGGTTTGATCTTGACCGATACTTTTTTGTTGGTGAATTCACCGGCGGCATTCCAACTCCCACCAACCGCAGCTTCTGTACGCACAACGGAGACCTCTGCGCAAGCGTCCAACCATCACGGTACCTGACCTTATCAAAAAGCTCCCGATAGGAGCCTCTCGGCATAGTTTTTGCACCGGAGTCTTCAGCTTCACGCACCTGAGTGAGGGTTCGCACCGCCGCTCTTCCAGTTCCTTTGTTCCCAGAAGATTGTTGTACCCGTACAGATGCATCAGAAGGAACTGCCTTTTCCGGTCCTCCCGGGCGATATCGGACATCACCAACCAATTGCAGAATTTTGCATGCGGTCACTTTGTTGATCCCTTTGTCAACCAAATCTTCCACAAAGATGAACTCTTGCAAGTCCGACACATTGGTCACACCAAGCGTAATCATCACCTCACTTACATGAGGGGTATACACCCACAGGTGTGCGTTGCGAGCCATCCAATTTTCAATTGGCTCCTCCGGATTTTGAAGCTGAGTACCAGTGGATGCAGCCACCGAATTCTTTTGTTCATCAGCTTCTGCTTCATCCAGAATACCTTTTTCACCATCTTTTTGTGACACATTGGTCATTTGCAGCGCTTTTGGTGCCGAGGATGAGGAAGATTCAGCTCCCCCACTCGCAGGTGGCTGAAAAGTGCTTCTATCCGTAAGCTCCCATCCTCTCTCTTTTTCAAACCGGACCTGATTGGCCACCTGTACCAAGTGTTTCAGGAGCGACAGCCGCTCCTCTGACATCTCGTCATGGGAGTACTTGCAGAAATTTAACCCTTTCCGGCAACGTCCTCTGAGGTAATAATCGAAACAGCAATGGTGGAACCCTGCGTCCCTTAGTGACTTCCTGGAAGCATTGTCCCAAGCTTTGCCGGGCTCCCAAGTCCCTTCCAATGCTATGTCATCGTTGTGAAGATACCTGCATGTAGTCCCATATTTACAACCACCTTGATTGTAATACAGACACAGACGACCTTTTGGCTCACCCGACGTAGGTTCACCCTTTGATGCACCTTTGCCAAAATTGTACTTGGCCCGGAAGGCTAAATCCTCCCGCTCCTGCTGTGCCTCATCCACTGTACCTTCCTCTGTGGGAGGGTCACCGATGTTCCCATCCTCATCATCAGCTTCTTGGCTATTCTTTGGATCAGTTGACCCTCCTCCTGGCCAACCTTCACCATAACGACGATGCTCATAGGAACACTCATCACCATTGCGACACCTTCCCCGATTGAAGAACTTGCACAGCTTGCTGTAACCAGGTGACAACACAGTCTTTGGAGTCATGTGAGCCTTTTTGTACTGGTCAGGGTCCATGTAGGCTTCCATTGGCTTGTTCTCCCTTTTGCTCATGGATTGCACTGCACCATCAAGCTCCTGCAAAAATAGCTTGGTGTCCAACCAAAGCGCGTTCCAAAACTCATCTTCCCCTTGATTCAGCACCGTTGCCACCGCTTCACCCACAACTGGTCGAGAAAATCTCCTTTTTCTGCATGCCAGTTCGAAAAGCGCGTTGTGGTACTGTTTTCGGGAAAAAGTGGTTAACTTCCCCAAGCCTGTGCTTTCTGTACCATCAGGCTTCCAACCATCATTTTGCAAGATGCCATACGCGCGCCGAGCTTCCGCATTGAGGAATGCCTGATCTGCAACACACTCCTGTAAATCTTCCATCGGGCGACCCAACAGCATCCCAGTAATTTTGCCAACATAGGCTTCCTCTTCGTTTCCATTCTCCAGAAGAGCTTTGTAGATCTTTTCTCCATAAAGTTGCCTTTCTTCTCGTTCTTCAGAGGATAACTCCTGTACCACAAGCTCTTCATCGGATTGCTCTTCCTCCTGTTTCCAGTCCCATTGACCGTTGGAATCTTGGTACCATTGACCAACATACCATGAATTCGTCCACCACGTACTCCAGCCGCTGGGTTTCCATTTCCGCAGCGTTGAGGAAGAGTCCTCCACGTCCTCTTCCAAAACCAGAAAGGTGTCCAAGATTATGGTACCATCATCTTCCACTAGTTTCACTGTTCCATTGACAGTATCACCAAATCTGAACTGACACGTATTGTTCCCTTCTGCAGGAATCAATACATTCAAATCACCAAGGTCCAAAAAGGCTCCATACCCATTGATGCAGCGCACTAGACCCATGATCTCATCTCCCTCTTGATAGCAATGTGTCCCAGGTGATTCCAAGGCTCCCGCTCGGGGCACTTTCTTTGCGTGCTCTTCAGAAACCACCTCTGTATCATCGGCTCCTGGCGCATCCTTTGTTTTCACCTTTGGGTCACACTGCTCGTCCTGCTCCACGAGTCCCACAAGCTCATCTTTTTTGTGCTCCTGGACTTCAGGACCTCCCTTTTTCTCCGCCAAAGGCTTTGCCTCATCTGCTGTAATTCGCTCGGTGTCGACTTCCGGCGAACTTCCAGACGGCAACACTTCTCCCTTCATGGGAGTGGACCCATCATTGGAGTCCTTTGTCACACCTTCTGCAGCAGGCAAATCTTCTTCCACTGCAGGGCAATTGAGTCGATCATCCACGGCAGGCACGCTTTCTTCCACCGCAGGCTCCCTTGGTTCCATGGCTTCCAAAGGAGAATTTCCACCATCGTTGACCACAGCTGCCTCATTGGCTCCGGTGTAGCCCTTGTCATTTCGTTCCTCGCGGCTAACTTCAGGTTGCACCAGTGCGTCCACCTGTGAGCCTCCATCATCAGCTGCTGCGGAGACCTGCGCCCCATTGTTGCAGTCGCCCGTGGAACGTAACACCATATGCACCTCAACCCGTGCTTCCTTCGCACTCCAGGTAATATCTGGCGCATCGACCCGCGCATCATTGGCGCTCCAGGCCTCATTTTTCAGATCTTCCGTGTCTCCAGCTATTCCAGAAGCTTCTTTTTCCCCTTGAATGGCAGGAATCTTGGCACCAAACGAAGAGACCTCCTCAGTCGCAACACACGACCTTTTCCCTCCGTCTTCCAAATCTCCAGGACCACATTCCTGAACGACAGGTACCACATCCACCACTCGCTCTTCTGCAGCCGACACAGTTCCGATCTCCACATTGGGAATCTTTTCTTCTGGACCTACCGATTCCACCGCTGCCACACCCTCAGAAAGTGCTCCCATTCCTTCCCGATCCAGATGTTGAGCTCCAGCGATGTCTGCTCGGTTTCCAGGAATCTCCTCCTCATCAGGAGAACCCGAGGTCGGGGCGTCACCACCAGCCCTAGGACCGCTATCCCTGATAGTAGAGGAAAAATCTTTTTCACCTAAACTATTTACACTACCCTGGAATGCCCTCGTAGACTCAGTCTTCGGAGTAGAGGATGAAGAATCCAGTGCCGCCTCCATTTCCAGCTCATTGCCCGAAGGAGACCCAACCACCTCGTCACTCTTCATCTTTTCACCTACCACCGGCAATGTCCACTTGCTTTCCTGCGTATCCAGGCAGTAATAATATTGTCTCCCATCTTCATGGAGGTGCCATTCCCACGTTGTCCCATCGCACGCTTTGATCAGATGCTCATCTTTCCGAAAACCATCCCTTTCAGAGACCTGACGCATCTCGTCCTCCTCTTCGGACAACTGTTGCAACCTCTCAGCCTCCATCTGTAGGATCTCCTCCTCCCCCATGGCGTATTCAGCAGCAGGTGCAGCTTCAAAGCTGTCCGCACCCTTCTGTTCGTGACCGCTTCCACCACCTTGGGAACTCGAAGATGGATCCCTTTTGATCTTGTTCAGAGGCCTCCTGGCCGCTTGCAGCACTTCTCCAATCAGATCGGTCTGAGACTCTTGGTCTACCATTCGACCCGAAGTCGAAGACGACGGCTGATACCCGTGTTTGTGCAACACTCGTAAAACAGTCACCTCCATTTCACGATCTATACCACCAGTCGCGTCCCAGTTCCTTTTCTCACCAGGCTTTGGCGATACAGAGACAGCACGTCCTTCAGCTTCAGTATTGCTAACCATATCCACATTGGGGTTCATACCCACATTGGGGCTTTCTGCAACCAAGGCTTCTTCCAGATGTTCTTCAGCGCCGGGAATCACCTCTTCCAACACCGATCTTTCACCCAGAGACTCAGCTGCACCATTTCCAGCTCCACCATTTTGTCCACCATCCGAGGCAGGTTGGAGCCATCGCTTCGGAGAAGGCATTGCTTCTTGATCCCAAAAACCTTGAAAGAGCACTTAACCGCAGGGAACCTAATTTGGGCTCATAACCTACGGGGGGACAACCAAGGAAGGAAATCAACTCCCCTAATCGCCCTGAACTTATATTTCCCAGATCGAACCAAGAAACAAACAAGAACACGGATAAGAGCAACCCAGGGGGGAAGGAAAGGGGGAAGGAATCCACACCCTTACCAAACCCTAAGAACCCAGGCACTACTTTTTGAACTTGTGGCTTTCTGTTCAAGCCCATCTTGAGCCAAACATAATTTCCGGGTTTATTAACCCTTCCAACTCTCAACACTAACTCTTTTCTACAATACCAATTGCAGCTCCGCATAGGGTTTAGGATTTAGGGTTTAGGGTTTAGGTTTAGAGAACCTCCGCTGTGCCGCCCGCACCAGAGGAGGTTGTGGCTCCTAAGCGCAGCCCTCGCGTGAGTTCAATGGTGCTAGACCCTTCTCGGTTTAGGGTTTAGGGTTTAGGGTTTAGGGTAACTCAACAATCAAGGCATGTTCTAAGCAAATGGTCATAAACACCTTCCCACTGTGCTGTCTGTGACTGGCGGAGAGGACGGCTTGGCTGGTGAGGAAAGGCTGCGAGTGCAGCTACAGCTATGGGCCTTTCGAGGCCTTGGGGTTTAGGGTTTAGGGTCTAGGGTTCAGGGTTCAGGGTTTTGTTTCGATTGCTGGATAAGTCTGGTTAGAAATTCGCTCACCCTCAGTCTTGAAACCCGAACCCTGTTTGTGAGATGAGTCCCACAGCGATTGCATATTACCATAATAGTACACCAATAACAAAAAGTTCTAATACAACCGTATATTAATATACTAATACTATGAATGCCTAGTAATATACTAGTACACTTGCCTGAGCCATGCATACTTTCTGTCGGTCGTTGACGCAGCGTCAGCCCCAAACCCTAAACCCTAAACCCTAAACGGGCCCCGGGTCGGCACAGGTCAGGGCTTCCAGGACAGGGAGCGTTGAGGGTTCTTCGCGAGGCGCTTGCACAAGTTTGGATGCCTGTTAGTAGGGTTTAGGGTTTAGGGTTTAGGGTTTAGGGTTTAGGGTTAAGGGTTAAGGGTTAAGGGTTAAGGGTTTAGGGTAGGTTTTTGCGAGAAGAGCACTGAAGCTGCTTGGGTTCTTCTCGGTTCACATTCGATTCCTTAACCTCTCGTTGGGCATGTGACCGAAATAGAAGGACCCTTGCACTTGTAGTTCTACTATGTGGTCGATATGGGAGTTTACGAAAACAGGGGACCCCTATAATAGGCCCCCCCAGTAGAAGGATTCCCTAAACCAACAAGGTAGCTTGTATTTGCGGAATCCTGGTCCCCTTTGTGGGCTTCCAACTAGACATCCTTTGGTCTGGAACTGGGATCGGTTCCAACTTTGTTGGCAGGTCCCGCCAGCTGAGTTCCCGCCATGGATGATCCAGCTGATGTCTGAGGCCAGGTGGTTTGGGGTTTGGGGTTTAGGGTGTTTTTGTTTAGGGGGCCCGTGCCCTTCTAAAGAAGTATCGTATTCAAATGGGTTCTCGGAACAGCGCTCTTGAGTTAAGGGGGTTTGGTATGGAATGCGTCTTCGAGTGGTCGATGTACCAAGTTGCCAGTTCTCCCACTTACTTGGTCGGCCCTTGGGATATGTGCGTGTTTTGCTCTGTTGGGTTTTAGGAGGATAGTGTGCAGCAACACTTTTCCGAGGGTTTAAGCGACCAACCTGGGTCATAATATGCCCACCTATGCGAGAATTAGCGTGGAGAGGCGCCTCCTCGTAGATTTCTCGGCCTGAAGGGCGTAGGTTCAGGGGATTTAGTTGAAGCAAAAGGGTTTTTGTTTATTGAAATTTAGGGGCATCAAGACTTAAGATGACAGAGGTCATGCCCTTTTGCGGCTTCACGAACGTCGGGGAATGGCCAGCGGCCTGACTTCCAAGCGTCCGGGTTCAGGTCTGTTTTTGGGTCATAGTACATAGACAAGTATGAAGACAAGTATACATACTATGCTTTTGGTAAAATCGATGTTTGTATATCTACATATATACGTATCACATATATACATATAAATGTACACATATGTGGATACATATGTAAAAAATGTGCGCGCAAGCCCCAAACTCTGAAACGGCCAAGCTTGGCCCCAGACCTGAGATGTTTGGACTCCAGGACCCAGAGTCGTAGGCCACCCTTTTAAACTCTGAGCCCCAAACCCTAAACCCCTGGAGCCTGCGAATTATGGTTCCTACACTCTTGGATACCCTAAAGCCCAAACCCTGGAGCCTTTTAATTATGGTTCCTACACTCTTGGATACCCAAATTATGGTTCCTATACTCTGTGATTAAGGACTGCTGCAACTTGAACTTGTACGAGAGTGGCGGCTCAACTGTGGGCTGGCACTCAGACGACGAGTCCCTCTTCCAAGGCCTGACAACAGTCCCCAATAGCCCTAAACCCTAGCCCTAAACCCTAAATCCTAAACCCTAAACCCTGAACCCTAAACCTTAAACCCTCACCGGACACACTTGACCCGGCAGCTTCATCACAACCAGATGTGTCGAAAAATCTAAACCCTAAACCCTAAACCGTCGCCCGAACTGAGCAGATGCTTGGGAATTATTTTCTTTGTTTTTTGAATATACAACCCAAAGGATATCAAGAATACTATTTTCATTATGGTTCTAAGGGGAGTACAGTTGCTTTCATGTGGGGGTGCACGTTCCTGTGCCCTCCCGGACGCAAGGGACGCTGATCCCCGTGCAATCCTGAGCCCTAAATCCTCAAAGTTCCAGAGGTTGCTTGCTAGTTGCTTCAAGAATCCCACCCAAGATGAATACTGTCTCGCTGTTGTGTTTGTGCTTTTTTGGGAGGTTCTTAAGGCAACTAGTAGTATCCGAAGCAAAGGCCAAGATCATGCAGCTTCAGGGTCTGGTGGCAACCTGTTCCTATCTGGGATAGCTTGGCAAAATTCTAGTAAGACCCTATGATTTCCAAATTCTGCCAATCGGAACAAAGGGCTGCAGTGTGAATGAAACACAAAATATCAGTTTCTTTGATTCCGATACTTTCGATTAGGGGTTCGCAGGCTCAGTGCAAAGCAACTTACAGAGTTTTAAACTCAAACTGCCTTTCCTAAGATTTCCCGAAACGGAGAGATTGGGGGGGCTCAACATCCCATGATTGAAGCTTTTCTTTCAGCAACTCCTTGACTTGACAAAAAAAAAGGTAGATGTGCCAGGGGCCCCTTGTACTTGTCAAGGGTTTTGTGGTTTCTGGAGCTTCAAGGGATCTGACACCCGTCAACCTGGAAAGAGCCCAACTAAACTCCGTGCCCCACACGGCTTTGGGAAGCAGATAGCGATGAGGTCAGGGGAAGTTAAAATGCTGTGTACTGCCGAGCTCGGACGGTGTACAGCTCTTTTGCTTAACGTTGCGGGAGGGATGCCTCATCACATCCGCACCCTTAAAGAACGTGAAGTCTGTGCCAAAAGTACCTTGCGGAGAGCCCTGCCACACAGGCCGGTACCAGGATGTCACGATCATCTCCATGTCCCTGGGTAATCCGAGGATGGAGCCTGCTTTCATGCCATTGATGCTTGCAGAACTCTCGCCCTTTAGGTTTCAGAGCTTGCTTGCTTCGGAAAGCTTTGCCCTAAAACCCTCAACCCTAAATCCCAAACCCTAAACCTCGCTCGTAGGACTTTCGAGTTGCGATACCTCTACCCAGAAGAGTCGGAAGAAGCGGCTCGGCTCTAGCCCCCGTGATCTTGGAGGAACGCACAAGACCGCAGTGCACAGCCCGGGCATCTTTTCTAAGCCTTCCTTGGCTGCGAAAATGCCTAGCTAGTGTGCCCCTATGGAAGTGAGTTGAGGCCAAAACGAAGTCGCAAGCCTGGTTCGAATGACTCCGAATGACGTCATCAAGCCCTTGTGTACAAATGATACGTACTGGACATGCCTCGTAACCCAGTGGTTCTACACTCTGGTTACTGGCATCTAGTATGCCAGAGACCACATAGAAAACAGAGCAGAAACTCACGTAGGCGCGCTGTCTAAGAAAGCCATCCTAGTCCAGCATGTTGCTTCAAGATCGAGACACTTCCAGCCAAGCCCCTGAACATAACTAAGTCGTTATCCATCATGTTTTAACCGAGTCGTGTGGTTCCCGAAAGAATTCCTACTGCTGAAGTAACCTGCGTACAAACCTGGGTTCTCCCTCAAACCTAAACCTCCAGTACCATGTAGTAGCCGCATGACCATATTCACTGATTCTGTTTCTGGCAGGCTTTGCCGCATTGGCATAGCCGTACGAGTTGCCATCAGGAACTTAGTCGCGGCGGCATTCGCCCTTGCAGCTCCCTTTTTGTGACTTCATGATTCACATCCCCCGCCCCGTAGCACATGCAGGGGTAGGGAGATGTGAGCTCCTTTTTTCTTTTTTTCAGATGAGCTACCTGTTGAGGTTCTGGTTTACAAGCATTCCAGGCATAGCACGAGACAAGGTTTTTTGGTTTGACTTTGACGAAGCTTCTGGAGTCCTAGTTCGAGTTTAGGGCTTGGGGTCCAGGTAAACCCTAAACCCTGAACCCTAAACCCTAAACCCTCTTGCTCTTTCAGTCACATGGTTCCTTGCTATAGACACCGGGACAGCATCCCTGCCCCGTTACGCGCCCCTCCCCACCAAAAAACATTCTCTGAGCAGCTTCGTTCGACATGTATGGCCGCAGTTCTTTTTCACCTCTACGGCATGGCCATAGCACTCTGCACCAACCCAAAGTTGGTAAGTGTCCTGTCCTGGGATTTAGGAGTTAGGCTGCTTGCGTGATCACCGCTTGAAGCCCAATTTGTTGGGGAAGGGTAGGCGTTGAGGCCGGGCTCGCGTTTTCCCCGTAAGCAGACCACAACATTCCTGAACCCTATAGACCCTAGACCCCGAAACCTCAATTCGCAGGAGAAGAGCTCCTTTGCTCGGAGGTTGCCAGTGCCTCCATCGGCCTGCTAATTTCAGCCATCCTGACTCCCTACACGTGGGGCCCTTTATGATTCAAAGCAGGGGCTTCGATTTATTTCCTACGTTGTAGCGCAGAAGTACCAAGGAATCACGGGTTTTGCTGTACCTTGAATGAAAGAACATTACCTGCAGAACTTACATCAGCCTGCTGAACTCTACTCTAAAAGCCTGTCAAAGGAGGGTTAAAGGTTCCAAGGAGCACACGTTCATGGAGCCCGCTACAGGAAGCCTTTCCGCCTAACACCCCGCTCAAATCACTCCTCAAACCTCCTTTGGGACAGAAGGGTTGTGAGGTTTAGGGTTCCCTAAACCCCAAACCCCAAACCCTAAACCCTAAACCCTGTACCTGAAACCATGGCCATCTTCCGACCTCTCGTGTTGGCTTTTGACACGTAGAGGCGATCCTCCACCGCTTCGTGCTGGGCAGCGGTGACCTGATGACTATGGAGGGCATGGCACAGTCCCTCACCACCATTGGAGTTTTGGGGGGCTGACGCCATACTTGGGGAGGACTTCGGGTCTCCTTTTGTACCCTAAACCCTAAACCCTACACCCTAAATCCTAAACCGTCGAAGCCTTCTGGATTGCGGGTCAAGGGTTTGGGGTTTGGGGTTCAGTTTGTTAGTGGATGTGCAAGATTGGGGTTTCTTGGGAGGGGGCAGCAGGGACTAGTTAAAAAAAAACCCTAACTCACATAGACTGGGTCGCATGTCGGAAAGGCACGCAGATTTGCTGGTTTAGGGTTTGGGGTTTAGGGTTTTGCTGGTTTGGCCGTCCCACCTCTGTCGCCCTCATCTGCCCCACAAGAGCGCAGTCGTTCGGCAAGATGTCGAGTTTCGCACCCCTCAACCCTAAACCCCACAAGTCCTATAAATCCTGTAGACCCTAAAACCCTTGATCCAAGGAAGCACACGCAGCATCGGGTCCCAAAAGAGCCGTCTTTCGGAGCTCGTATCAACCTCACTTGGCGCTGGGTGCGGGCTCCCAGCCAGAGCCCGAACAGGAAGCCCTTAAGGAAGATCAAATGTAGAGATAATATAGGTGCATAGGGTTTAGGGTTTAGGGTCCTGATATATATATGTATATATCTGTATATCTCTCTCGCTCTCTCTCTCTCTCTCTGTCTCTCTCTCCGTGTCATGCTGAGAGTCTTTGCTCCGTACCAGGGCTTCCCACACAGAGGGTTTCTCCCCTTCCTCTTCCCACATTCAGGGAGTTCCAGAAGCGCAAGAATGCTTGTGGCTTGTTATCAACTGAGGCTGGGGAGTTACTAAGACGGTGTTTTTTGTTGCTGGGATATACCGAGCAGCGTTGTGGTGACTTTAGAAGAGGGTGAAACTGGTTGCCCTTCACTCTTGCACTTGCAGGTTCTTTGATGTCGTGTCGGCCAACCCCATATACACTACACATGCCATTCGTTCATGTTCGAAGCCGTGGGCATACCCACACTCTTTGCACGCCGGGGCTCTAGAATCCCAGGCAAGGTCCGTAAACAAGACCTGGCACGTGAAAGAAGCGAGAAGCAACGCCGGCCGAGGTCCGGAAACACAGGCCCCAGTGCCCGGCCGGACATGCTTGGAGATGAGGGCGCCTTCCGAGCAAGCGACGACACCTTTGTGCTGCGGAAGCTTTTTGTCTATCAGGTACCTTATAGGGTTCTTAAGGTTCCCGAGGTACCTACCCCCCTTGAACCCCCCTCCTTAAGAACCCTGTTAGTTCTTACTGGGTACTGGTAGCACAAAGCTCCCGATGATGGCTTCTAATGATGATCATGTGGCACAGGCAGCAGATGAGGAAGCAGGTTGCTTAATGTAGGGGTCGGAAGCATTGCTAATCATATTCCCTTATGGTGCCTTTATAAATATACTATAGTATCCCCAAAACCCTGTTCTACTTATTCAGGCTCCTACAGTACGGAAGCTCAGCTGTGGCGTTGCGGTGCATGTCGGTGAAGCGCAAAAGTCGTGAGTGAGTGCCGACAATACCTTGCTCGCCAGTTCGGAGGTGCAGCTCCCAAGAGGCAAAATCCCGCCCCTGCTGGGCACCTGCGCCGGAGCAGCGGCAGAGTTGCTAAGTTGTTCAACTAAAGCTGCGCGCACCACATGTCTACATGACAGCTTATCAGGTCCCGTCCCTTCCAAGCTACGTCTCTCATACCTGTTCTGCCGATCTTTGCCGGCTGTGCCCCTTAGAGGCCAGATAACCTACTGCTTCAAAAGGGCCTTCGGGCTCCAGGTAAACCCTCAACACCCTGGGGTTTATAGGGTTTATAGGGTTTATAGGGTTTATAGGGTTTATAGGGTTTATAGGGTTTTCTAGGGTTTATAGGGTTTATAGGGTTTAAACCCCCAGACTCTGCTTGCAAGACCGGTGCCCGTGCCTCGAAATGCCAGCCGCGAAGTTCCAAGTGACCTGCTCGGAGCCCGTAGGTTGAATCATGTGGGTTTACGCTTTGAGGGTCTAGTGTCCTTTAGGGGGTCTGTTTGTCAGGGAGCTTGTTGGAAGAAACTCATGCTATAAGGCAAGTGCCTTTCCCCTACCCCTTCATGTGCCAGGACCCTTTGCCCTGACAGAGGGCAGCGAGTCTGGGTTTGTGATGCAGCTTTTCCGTGAACAGCAGCTTTATACCCCTGAGCAGCTCGTTGTTCGAGAACCTACATCCTGTGTTTCGTCTGCAGACACTGAAGCGCCCTAAACCCTGTCCGGCCCTCCAACTGCTAGCTAAGCTAACGGAGGTACGCCCTGCAATAACAATCCCTAAACTCCAATCCCTAAACCCTAGACCCTAAACCCTAAACCCCAGAAGGTTCTATGGTGTTGGGGTCGCAGGGGCTCCTCAGCCCCTGCTCCTGTAAGCCACGCTCACAGCCTGGAGGCACATTCCCTTGGCAGAAGGATGTGCGTAAGCGCCCCCCCCCCCCCCCCCCCCCCCCGAGAGGGTTTAGGGTTTTAGGGTTTTAGGGTTTTAGGGTTTTAGGGTTTTAGGGTTTTAGGGTTTTAGGGTTTTAGGGTTTTAGGGTTTTAGGGTTTTAGGGTTTTAGGGATTTAGGTTTTTAGGGTTTAGGGTTTTAGGGTTTTAGGGATTTATGGATTTAGGGATTTATGGATTTAGGGATTTAGGGTCAGGGTTTTAGGGATCCTAGCTTAGAAGACATCCCACATAGGGAGCTGTCTAGGGTTTAGAGGGTACGGTGTTGAGGGTTTCAATGCGCGGCACAACTTAGCGGACCTGGTGTAAGAAGCTGCCGACTGGGATGCCCGACAGCAATACTCATCGTAGAGGCAGTGCGGAGCACCATGGTCAACCATAGCCCCCCAAGGCCTGCGCAACGCGGTTTCAACATGTTGCAGAGATCTAGCGTAATGTCAAGGAGCTAGTTGCAGTCTGGTAGCAGGGTAGGGTCACAAAGGGATTGATTCGCCCCTACCCGAAGCTATACACTCTAGTCCGTAACTTCGAATTAAGACCTAAGCCATGCAGGGCTCAGCAGTCTTCACGACGCCTGCTGTGACGAAGTCGGACAAGCATCGGAAAAACAAGTTGTTGGGGGTTCGGTTCCCGGGTATGTTTTGACCTATGTGGGCCAGTCCTCTCTAGTAGGACTTCGGCTGGGGTTCATCCTCCCAAATATCTGAAACTTCTCTCACCCACTTCTTGTTGCTTGCACCCGATTTCTCACAGCTCAGAAGTAAGAGCAGCACGAAGAACAAGCTGTGAACCCATCACCAAGACCCTTCATCGGACCCGATGGGCCCATAACCCAAGCCCTAGACTCCCAAACTCTAGCTAGTTTGGAAAAAAGGCTTAAGGGTTCAGGGTTATTACCTCCTAGCTTACCATGCATTCTTGTAGTGTGATTACCATTTTGCAGCGGAGCACGGCCGATGTGGGCAACATGCCGCCGGCCACTCTGCTGCTCGCTTCTATGCCATCTCCTGAGCGGGCTAGTTTAGGGTTCAGGGTTTAGGGTTTAGGGTTTAGGGTTTATAGGGATTAGGGGTTCAGGGTTTAGCGTTTAGGGTTCAGCGTTTAGGGTTTAGGGGTTAAGGTTTAGGGTTTAGGGTTGAGATCTACTGGTTGTGGTAAGATGAACATTAGGAGTAGGATTGCGGATGAGGTTTGCACTCAAGGCTGTGTAGCTTTGGCTTCCGAGGGCTCTGTAGAATTGTCAGGCTTTGTTGGTTTAGAGGTTTTGGCCAAGAGGGACCTGACTGTTCGGTAGACGAAGGCACAGGACCACTTGTTCCAGAATCTTTCTGCCGATGACGCATGACCTTGCGAGTTCAGTCGCGTGTATGTGTCTTGTTGATCTGGCACGGTCTATTTCTCGACTTGGAGATCCCGGCGACCAGATGATAAGGTCAGCATGTGTGCTTAGGACTTAGCGCTGTTGGCAAATGTTGGCACACTGATGACCTGGTGGGCACGAGTCTTGTAGGGCGTGTAAGTCTCTCTGTGTATCCTGTGAGCTGTCAGGTCTTCTTGCGCTCTTCTGGCCGTGCCAGGGGCAGGACGACTCTTTCGCAGAAGGCAGGAACGGCTGACTTGAACTGCAGAGAGCAGCTCAAGAGCTTGGTGTGCAGATGTTCAGCGTGAGACGTGAGAAGCTGTATCCCCAATTTATGTTTGATGAACACCTTGTCCGAATCCTGTTCCGAGTGTAAGGTTTGTTTTTTGGCCGTCCCTGCGCAGACGATACGGCCCAAGAGCGTGTGCTGAGGACGAAGCCCTGCAGCCAAGAAGCCATGGAGGAACCGCCCGTGGTGGTAGGAGCGGTCGATATGGAGATGGCCCCAGAGCAGCGCCTCGGCTCCCAAAGCGTCCGTGGTTTCTGTTCATGCCTGGGCCTAAATTTTCAACTCAGGAAGTCCTAGGATGAACTTTAGGACGCCAAAGTTTGTAGTCAACTCACCTGCCCGCGTAAAAGTTCGAAGATAATTAGGTGTACAGGAGCCTGGAGCGTGCGCACGCCCGCGCGCATGTAAACAAAACGTTCGGCTTGCGTTGCGCAGTCCACGATTGCCCAGGCAGACCATGACAGGCATGGGCTTTTTGCAGTCGCTCCTCGAGCCCCACAGTGCGCTCATCGTGAAGCAGACGATGCGGGGCTGCTTCCAGGCCGGGGCGCACCAGGCTTCGAAGTCCAGCGAGCGGTTCTTTCGGTGTTCCGAGTTGCGGGTCCTCGGTAAGTCTTGGCCGCCAGTGCTGCTTCCTGAGAGAAGCGAAGCACAAGCATATCACAGACTATATACAACATCTTATATATATATATACATACATACATATCACGTTAATATTTCTTTACGCACTACATATTGTGTATGATATACGATGTACCACAGTATACATCACTATAGACAGTACACACTTTGTGCTGCATTCTACGTATTCAGTATTGTACCTTACAAGTTGCTATGTTGCGAATCATCTGTTGTAATCATATCATATAACCGTAAAGTTCTCTATGTGAATAGTATTTGTAACAGCTATTCAGTTACACCAGCTACAATTTCTTAGTACTTTCCATTATCATTTCGTGCGCGTAGCTTATGAGGAGTGCCTGGGGTGCGATGCCAAGTCCGAGTGCCTTGGGTAGTTTTTGAGATCCGGTTTTGTTTCTCCTCCTTAACCTCCCAATGGCGCAGATTCGGCTTCTTGGGGGGGGGCATAAGGGGGGTACGGTATGGGTATAGGGGGGATGTACTGAAGGGCTTCGTTACGGTTAGTGGAGTCTGGGGCTTTGGGGTTTGAGGGCTTCAATTTTTGGACAGTTTGGGGTTGTGACATCAGAATGTGGTTGCTTTGAGAGAGGAGGCTTGGAATGTTCCCGCCTTCTACTCGTACTAACAGTCCTTACTCGGGAGTATAGTGCCCCCTACTAAGCTCCGTATGAAGGACTGTTAGTGTCAGGGGGAACATCCCAAGACGAGACCAAGGTACAAGATTGCTCCGCTGGACCCCGGCGAGATTCGAGGCTGTGACATGGGTGAGGGGGGTCGCTTAGGGTTTAGGGTTTATGGTTTAGGGTTTAGGGGGCTTTTTTATTTTGAAAGCGCGAAGACAGTGGAGCCAACTACCTACTGGTTCTGAGTGGGGGATGAGGGGTACCCCATAGAATCCTTTCAAGGGCCTGTCTAGGGGTCTCGGGGGGTATTCTGCGGTACTAGTTCCCCCAATTCCCTAGTGAAGAGCCAGAAAACAACTAGAACCATGCTGAGCAGGCATGGACGCATCCGAGACCGCGTTAGGCGCTCCGGAAATCATGCCTCCCGGCTTTGGTCTTCGGGGTGTTTGGGGGGGGGGGGGGGGGGGGGGGGGGGTTGAGGGTCTTGAGGTCGGGTCACAGTGGAGTGTAGACCTCTTGGGGATCCTGTGATCTTTGTTTTTTTGGGGGGGGTTGCTTTGAGGTTTAGGGTTTAGGGATTAGGAGAGAACTTGGGGGGCTCCTCGTGCCTCCCATCTCCCGCGGAGAAGGTTTCTTTTCATGAACGGATCACGTACTTTGACTTGCCCTTCAACGATTTCAAGAAGCCCTGTTGAGTGTTACAGCCCACAGCCTGAAGACTGACGGTGCCGCTCCAAAGGTACGCCATTGAGCACTCCAGCTGCTGCGACGCAGCTGCAGCTGTGGCCGTGTGTTGGGGTGTATACACCGGGAATACAGGATTTCGCGTCGAGGCAGATGTGTCAGATAGGGTTGACCAAGTGTATACCAAGTGTCGTCCAGAATTCTTCTGGTCCAGGGGCCTTAACCCCTGAACCCTACCTGAAGGCTCCAATGTAGATCCTTTTCTTCTAGTACACTACACCAAAAAGGTACTACATTCGGAGCCTTTATGTAAACCCAGGCTGCCGGCTGTGCAATCCGGCGGGGCGCGGTTTCGAGATGCACGTGTCTCAAGGCATCGGTTGGCGCCAAAATTCGGGGTTCGGGTTTAGGGTTTTGGTTTTAGGGTTTTGGGTTTTGGGTTGTGTGGGCCAGAGGGTCTGTGGCTGGGTGGGGTGGCTTTGCCGGTTTGTTGCACTCTCATGGTGAGTTTGTACTAGCTAGTCGCGGCCTGAAGTCTGGGTTCGGACTCTTGAGAACCCCAAACCACTAAACCCTCCGCAGCGGCCACCTCACTGCGTAACCCGGCCGGCCCTTTCAGCGTCCCTACACCTAAACCAAAAGATGCCTATTACACGTATTCATATTGTTCATGATCTGGATAACATGAATAACAAGAACGACGAACAAAAAACTACTAGCAAAGTCATTCATATTCCTTGAACAACAATAAAAAAAAGCCAATAATTGATCTTGCCATGAAAAACCTCAAGCCCAGAACCCGAAGCCAAGCCCCACACAGGCGGCGAAGCTGGTGGACCCCCTGTGGTGATCCTTGGGCTCCATGTAGTCCTTGAGAACCCTGGACATGGTGCCCGAAGCCCTACACTCACTCCGTAACACACCTTCCCTTCCTCCTATAGGGTTTTGGGTTTAGGGCGGTTTAGGGTTAGAGTAGAATCTAATTTTTTGCTCCCCAAAGGCCCCGAGAGAAGCCCGGTTGCACTTCGGGAGAACGGTTTTTGAGGATGTAGAGCTCCTAGTTTCTCGGACCCAAGCGGAGCCCAAAACCGGTTGCAAAAAGGATTAGGGACGTGCGGACATCTGCTGGATGAAGTGTCTACCCCCCTCTGCTGTGCACACGGTGTCTAGTCACGAGTCTAGTCATGGTCTCTTGGGTTCACGAAGCTGCGGCTCGAAGCCGCTTTATACTGTTGTGATTGCAAATTCTTCGTTTGTTATGATCCACCTGTATGGCGGTGAGTTTTTTTTCCGGACTTGTAACAGGCACCGGGGGGTCCCTCCGCGACAAAGGTTTGTAGCAGACGGGCCGTGTCCGCGACAACCCCCCCCGCAACAAGGCTACAACCCCACCCCCCCGACAAGACAGCAATACCATTGAATTTTCTCATTGCCAATCTCGATGCGACCTTGATGCGTGTCTGCAGCAACTTTCACTCAGTCCGCGACAAGGCCTGCGCGACATACCCGCGACAACCCGCGCGACTGCTCGAGCCAGCAGGTGCCCATCTGTAGGACAACCTTGAACGAGAAGCCCAGGGTTTATATTTACAGGGTTCAGGGTTTAATGGCTCTCCGGTAAAATCTCTGCGATCCCTAACCCTTCATCCGAAACCCCAACCCTAAACCTAAGCCCTTTACCCTAAACCCTTGCAAAACCCAACTAAGAAAATTGGGTTCAAAGTAGCGGCGCGACAATGGTGAAACAACCTGCCCGCGACAAGGCTTGTAACAGAGGAGGGGGGGGGGGACCCCCCGGGACAACCCGAATTTTGACCCACTGCCATATTTGTTCATGGAGTGTCGTCTAACTTAGGCCTCCCAGCTTCGAAGCTAGTTTGGTGAACATTCTTAAGCAACCACAGTCTCAGCCCGCTGGCCGCAGAGGAACTATGTCAAGCCCCTCACGTTTCCCGCTGTGTGCCACATCCAGACAGAGAAGTGCCTCACCTTAATGTTGTGCCGTGAAGACATGCTGATGTACTGGTCCATGACGAAACGATGCGAGATGGTTCAGGAGGGTTGTTGGGAGCGAAAACCTGACACGACTGTAGTGAACAGCCGAACCCTGTGGCTAAGACAGACCATGACAGAACCCTAAACCCTAAACCCTAAACCAGGAACGTGTGTCGTGCACTGCAGTGCATCTCTCTGAGTCAGCTAGGCGGGTGGCGAAAAAACCCTAAACCCTAAACCCTAAACCCTAAACCCAAGGTTCGGCAGCTACGACTGCCCGTGCTGCTGCTGCCTCCCGAACATGCAGCCCAAGCTGCCGGATGGGAGTTCACTCGGGCCCCGAGCTTCGAAATACAAAAATGGGAGTTTAGGGTTTCGGGTTTAGGATTTAGGGTTTAGGGTTCCAGGTTCAAAAAGGGTTGAGGGTTGAGGGTTTGGGGGTTAGGTGTTAGGGGTTAGGGGTTAGGGTTAGGGTTGAGGGTTTAGCCATACGAAGCTTTCAAAGCACCCACGCCTAGTTGCCTGAAGCAAGGCTGGTGCAGGTAGCCTGCGGATGCAGGAACTCAAAGCTTCAGGACCCTAAACGCAGACCAAAATGCAGGATTCTTGAATATACAGATGGGTACCTGACCACACCCACACTCCACAGACGCAAGCGTCGCTACATGGCATGCGTAGACACTGATCGCGGCAACGTGGCAGGTCTGAGTCCCGCTACTACTGCGATGTTTGCCTCTACGTGCCGAAGTTCAAGTACAAGGAGGACGACCAGCTCGTGCACCCCGCCCTTTTAGCTTTTTCTGAATTCCAGAAGTTGCATGGGACATCATGCATGTGATGCATGTGACACTCCGGAAAAGCCAGTGTCAACTACCACGACTAAGCCCCCTTTGGCCTGCCTGAAGCTGAAGTTGTGCAAGTACTGCAGAGGTACATCATTCATCCGGAGACGTGCTTGGGTGGCGCCTGTGTGGCTTGCAACATCTGCAGCGGTAAGGGCATCGCATACATGCCCTTCTACTTCCACGACCCGGAGACCGGCGATGTGATCGGCGAGTACGACAATCCCTACACCCCCCAGGTGCGGAAGGTTTGGGCAGGCTGGAAGAAGGAGTGTTGCTCCACGGCCGACACCTTCACAGTTGTCTTCCCCAAGGATGCAACTGTCAAGAGGAAGGCAGGCCTTTTGGGAATGACCTTTCTGATTGATTTTACCATTTTCGAGGGCCATCAGCAAAGCGCTACGCATCTGGCCACGGAATAAGCGGGGCATTCCAGCACGCCAACTCGTTCATGCCTGCTTGGGCTGCTGCGGTCAGGGGGTCTGCATACTTGATGCCCAAGTCACATGTCCTGCAGCATACGCTCAACACGCACGTTTCATGCATCAGGTACTTGGACCCACGGGCCGAGCAGTTGCTAAGTCCTTGCAGTAGCTGGCCTAGACCCTAGTTGTCAGTCTAGCCAGCTGCTACATGTGTGAGCAGTTGTGAGCCACAGTAGATTTGTTGGGAGCACGTCCGAAAATGGCGATCAGGACCATTTTGTGCACACATACCGCGCTTACACATGTTTCCCGTTGAACCATACCATGAAATTAATCATGCCCCTCCTGTAAAGCAGGAGGTCAGCAGATGCTCTACAGTCTTCAGCAAGTTGAAAAAGGGCGCGACATGCATGCCGGACCCCGCCGCGTCGTTTGGGATAGTAGGGGCACCGAGACCGCTAGATGCCTTGAAGCTTTGAAGACTACCTGGGAGGTGCCTGTCTCTTTACACTCCAAGAGCTCATCAAAGCTTCGGCGCCTGGGATGCAGAAAGTGGCTTGTTCGGGGGTGAGGGTTTAGTTTAGGGTTCAGGGTTCTCGGATTCAACATCGGTCGAGGTCTTCACTAGGGGCCTAGTGGCACCACCTCATCCGAGTCGGGTGAGGCTGTACAGTAGCAAGATGTCCTTCCCTCCGGACTGCAAGCAGAACAGTCCACGATTCAGGGGCATGCCATCCCAGCTGTCTTCACTACAATCCTGCCCGAAGCCCTCATCCCCAAGCAGTGCCCGGCTTACGCGGGGCAAGCCTTTTGCTGTGAGGGGGGCTCTTTTTTTTTTTGTGTGTGTGTGTGTGTGTGTGTGTGTGTGTGTGTGTGTGTGTGTGTGTGTGTGTGTGTGTGTGTGTGTGTGTGTGTGTGTGTGTGTGTGTGTGTGTGTGTGTGTGTGTGTGTGTGTGTGTGTGTGTGTGTGTGTGTGTGTGTGTGTGTGTGTGTGTGTGTGTGTGTGTGTGTGTGTGTGTGTGTGTGTGTGTGTGTGTGTGTGTGTGTGTGTGTGTGTGTGTGTGTGTGTGTGTGTGTGTGTGTGTGTGTGTGTGTGTGTGTGTGTGTGTGTGTGTTGTGTGTGTGTGTGTGTGTGTGTGTGTGTGTGTGTGTGTGTGTGTGTGTGTGTGTGTGTGTGTGTGTGTGTGTGTGTGTGTGTGTGTGTGTGTGTGTGTGTGTGTGTGTGTGTGTGTGTGTGTGTGTGTGTGTGTGTGTGTGTGTGTGTGTGTGTGTGTGTGTGTGTGTGTGTGTGTGTGTGTGTGTGTGTGTGTGTGTGTGTGTGTGTGTGTGTGTGTGTGTGTGTGTGTGTGTGTGTGTGTGTGTGTGTGTGTGTGTGTGTGTGTGTGTGCTGTGAAGCTCCACAGGATGGGTGGGGTGGTGTATAGGGTTTTCAACTCCGGGGCCCTGCCAGCACCGCAGTTCGCTACGTTGCAGCACATGCAGAAGCCCAAGCTCAAGCCTTCTGGAAACTCGACTCCCTAAACCCTAAACCCTAAACCCTAAACCCTAAACCCTAAACCCTAAACCCTAGACGACTTTTGGGGGAGGAGAGGACCTGCTTCGACCACCTCCCTGAGTTTCTCTGCTGCCACGAGCCCCCGAGCATCGGCTGCTTCCGTGACGCCAAGCACCGCGAGCTGCGGCAAAGCTAAGCTCAGGCGTTTAGGGTTTAGGGTTTAGGGTTTAGGGTTTAGGGTTTAGGGTTTAGGGTTTAGGGTTTAGGGTTTAGGGTTAGGGTCTAGGGTCTAGGGTCTAGGGTTTAGGGTTTAGGGTTTAGGGTTTAGGGTTTAGGGTGGTTTAGGGTTTAGGGTCAAGATCCATGTGTAGTTTTTATTGCTATGCATGTTAATGTATTCGTTCCTTATACGGAATCGGTGGATGGATTTGGTGCAAGTTTTGGGGCTTCGTCCTAGCGGGAAGTGCAGCATACTTATTCAATAGCCCCGTGTTATTGTATTTCATGATGACTTGTCTTTGTTGGAGGAGTTGACGGAGAGGGAAAGTGGGAGGAGTCTACTGACAGATGCAAGAAGAGGGACTGAGAGGAAGAACGTTAAGTGGCAGCTCCTATTAACATCAGCACAGTATGTGATGTTGGCGAGCAGCTGAGGACATGTGCTGCAGTAAGGCGCGGACAGTCAGAAAACAGTGCTGTAAGGCTGAATGTTGCTTGCCCAAGGTGTCAGAGTTTTTTGCAGGAGTGCAAGGTTGCGTTATAAGATCTAATGCTTCGGTGATGTCTTCGTCGCAAAGCAGCGCTTGTCATTCACGAAAACTGAATGCGTGATGCCCTTGTGACATGGGTTGCTGCGTAGGTGTAGCAAGCCCATCGTAGCGGATCTGTGAACTTGCAGATTGTGTCACCTGGGCGCGGGTTACACGTGCACCAAGACTCCTGTCCCCTGCATGCTGTGACGCGCCAGAATTCGCTGTGGCATGTGCTGGGGCGTTCTGCGCACTTGAGGCAAAAGCAATTGCTCTAGGCACTACTGTTCACGGCACATGCCTCTGTCTATGCCCGCGGATTGAGCAAGGCATCCCACGCTTGGGGGCCATCTCCCCTCATTCTACATCTTTGCATGTGATTGTTTGTAAATTGCAAAACGAAGGTCCTGTTTGGGTCTGCCACAAGGTGCAGCGCCCTTCGAATAAGAACCCCAAGAGAGACCCAGAGAACTTCCAATGTTCTTCCAAGCATTTAGGGTTTAGGGTTTAGGGTTTAGGGTTTAGGGTTTAGGGTTTAGGGTTTAGGGTTTAGGGTTTAGGATTGGGGACTTGGCGCAGGCACCATTCTCCTCTGAGACGCTGACGCAAGACTACCTGCTAGTCCTTGTCACAGGCTTTCAGCGACGAGGCTGCATCATACCATCGTCCCCTTAGGCCCTTACGACATAGCTTCGGCTTTTTTAACATTACCCACGGAAATACAACTAATGTGTTTTTGAGGAGTCTAAGGGGAGCATGTCTTGCCCTTTGGTCGAGGGTGTAGGGCTTTGAGCTTCAATCTTTCTCGAGTACAACTAAGACATGCTGATGGAGTTTGACTCGTTGGGCTGCACATGGTTTCTTTGTTGCGGCCCTTCAAGACACAACGCCTCGTGCGTGCGGTCTCGTTTGACCTGCACAGATCCTGTGAGGCTCCAGCCTGAAACCCCAACCAGCCCGGTGGACGGTGAAGCCCCACATAGGTCGATGCTGTCTACACCCTCAAGCCCTGTATACACCCTACAAACCCTCCAAACCCTCCAAACCCTACATCTACACCCTGGGTGCCCTCCCAAAACCTATAAACCCCCGATACCCTCTAAACCCTGGGCCCATTCACCCGATGCCCCAGGGAGGTGCTTCAGCGCAGCTGTCCCTTCGCTGCGGCCTTGACTCAGCTCTTGCCTTATACCATGGATCCTTGTCAGCAGAGGACCTTACGGTTGAGGGCTTTGTTCGGGTTCCCTGGGAGGACTTCTGCAGACATGCTTGGCGACTCATGAATCAACATTCTGTGCATCCTGGGCCACTCTGGGGCCCCCAAGCTCCCCCTCCCCCTCACCCCCCCCCCCCATGAAAAAAGCATGCCTTCCCATGCCTGGCAAGCTGAGGAGAACCTTGACCTGAAGATCCAGGTCCTAGTCGGCCACGAGATGGTTCCCCTCGCCGCGCGCTCAGCGGGAGAACCTGACCCTGAGCCCCAGAGACCCTGGAGGCGCGGACTTCTCCGGGCGCATCATCTCAGATCCCTGCAGTAGCGCCCAGCTCAGGCGAAACCCTAATGTTCCCCCTTAGACTAACAGTCCTTACCAGGGGTTTGTATAAGGGGGAACATCCCAACCTAAACCCTCAAGCTGGCAAGGCTTTCTTGGGCTTTGGGACCCTGAGGCTTGAGACTGTTTGGGCCCCCTTCTGCGGAAGACGGCCTAAAACCTGTCTGAGATGAGGGCAGAAGGGTGTGATGCCGCCCTCCGAGCACGGCCTTCCCTTCCGAGGTGTAGTTGAGGGTAGGTGGATTAACTAGGCGTGGGGGATGTACTATTTGTTCGATGCCGTGCCTAGTTGAACTGAGTTTGCCTGCAAGTCGGATCGGGAGACTCTGTGCCTTGCCTGCCTCTGCGCGCGCGTGAGAGTCGAAACACTACAAATGTTGTGAGTCCAAATTGCCGCGCACCAGGGGTGGCTGGCACTTCAACACTTACCCACATGGGTATATAGGTACCCCCAAAATAACCCAAAAGGCCAGAATTCTTATTGCAGGACTCCCCCCCAAATGATTTCATATCTTCAGCTTGAGCCTGGACTCCCTCCCCCACAGGACTCCCCACCTCATACAGGGGTCGGAAGAATTACTACTAGTTTTCCCTTGTGGTCCCTTTATGAATATACTAGAATAACCCCCAAAACCCTGTAGATTCTCCAGGACTCCTTAGGTTTCATGGATATTTGGGGGTCATTGTGCTGAAACCTCTCAGGCCCGAGCCATGAGCTACGCGGGCGCCGGGTGGAGCAACCTGCTGGCGAGCCTTTGGCGGTAAGAACTTGCTGCGGAGAAGTCGGGGTTTGAGGGGGGGGGGGGGGGTTTAGGATCCACAACCCATCGTTTCGTAGATGCGTTCGAGCTCAGATGTGCACTAAGAATGCTACAAGCCTGAAGTTCCCAAGAAAGAGGCCCTTGACCGCGTCAGAGCCTCCCTACACTCCCACACAAATCCCAAAATGTGGCTTTTACAGAACTGCGTTGGGGGAATTGTGCCACCTCTGGTGAGGCGAAGACGCCTCCTTAGGGTTTAGGGTTTAGGGTTTAGGGTTTAGGGTTTAGGGTTTAGGGTTTAGGGTTTAGGGTTTAGGGTTTAGGGTTTAGGGTTTAGGGTTTAGGGTTTAGGGTTTAGGGTTTAGGGTTTAGGGTTTAGGGTCCCTGGTTTGGAGCCCCTGGGTTTGCCTGGACTCAAGGCTTTGGGTTCAAACGTTTTAGGAGTGGGGCCCTGTCTCCCCCACAATGCGCTCCCAAAGGCTACAGTGCCAGGTTCAGGGCTTCTAGTACTTGGACAGGTTCATGGGTAGTTATACGTGGGGATAGAAGCAGGGCAACTATACGTACAACTGGCTATAACCCTTGTTTAGGGCGCGTAAGAGCTCTAATTACTACTTTTAAACCCGACGCCCTAAACCCCTTTTAACCTACTTATAACCACCCCATGAAGCACCCTAAAGCCGAAACCCTAAACCCTAAACCCTAAACCCTAAACCCTAAACCCTAAACCCTAAACCTAGGAGTGAGTGGCCAATCTTCGGGATCCTGAACCGCATACGGGAGATGCGTGGCCCAGCTGGACTTGGCTTCTAGGAAAGGGTTCAGGGTTCAGGGTTCAGGGTTCAGGGTTTAGGGTTTAGGGCAGTTTAGGGTTTAGGGTTTAGGGTTTAGGTTCAGGCTTAGGGTTTGCTACTATTTGCTTCAGAACCCCAAAAGAATAAGAACTCATGATCTGTATATTGCCCTTATGAGGAGGATTGTGTTTTATTTCTTGTCACTCTTAAGCAAAAACTGGTTTGGGGTTTGGGTTTTGAGGTTTGGGGTTTAGGGTGAGATCCCAGGGCTCTCGTGAATCATTGATGTAAGCTTGGCGCAGTCGTGCATGGCTAGTTCTCTAAAAATGGGCACCGTACCGATAGCTGCACTTGTATCGCTCTTGCTCTTGCAGAATTATCGTTGCGGTTTTTCCTGCAACTGTTATTGGGCATGTTCTGTGTCCATTGACATTGTTTTCTTCTTATGAGCCTTCTTTTAACTTGCCAAAAGGAACACTACAGTAACCTCAAGATCGACCCACATGTTTATGGACTGAGGGTTTGCGGGTTGCAAGGCTGCCAGCTCAGACACGGTGTGGAAGGGCACTTTCTGGGTTTAGGGTTTAGGGCTGTTCCACTTGCACAGTGACGAACATGAAAGACACATCAGGGCAGGACTAAGCTACCAGCACCAACTCCTGCTTTGGATTGCTGCGCGAAGAGGTGTGTGCACTCCAATTTAGCACACATAGAGTGTAAGGTCACCCTAAACCCTGAAACCCTACAAGCCAAAACCCCGAAAACCCAAAAGCCCCAAAAACAAGGCAACGGGCTTGGCTTTGTGCCCAGGGGTCAAGTCGGAAACTTCGAGCGCCTACTACAAAAGCCTTGGGCAGAGCACCACGCCCTCTCCAGTGATGGCAGCCGGGAATATTTTGAGACGGGTTAGAAATTTGAGGTTTCGTGTTCTGGTCAAGGGACTCAAGAGGGGCCCTTGTAAGAGGTTATTTAGGGGGCTACTTTGGTATATAGCGACTATGTAAGGTATACATATATATATATATATATGGTATGTATATATATATATAGGGGTTATAAAGGGGAGTCAGATTAAGGGCCCCTTCTAACATTCCCTCCTTATACCCCCCTTTATCAGGGTGCTTGTCATTAGGCTTATTGTAATTGTCATGATGTCTCGAAGCCGTAGCCGCAGCAAATAAGGTCACCCAAACGACTGGCTTTGTAACCGGTTGTTTTTCAGGGTAGCCCGCTGGGGCAGAGGGTGGCACCTGATGTCGCAGACGCATACCTGAACAATTCCCGCCAAGATTTTCAAGCAGACCTCTCCGTACCTCAGCCAAAGTGCCGCTGGACTCTGCACCCGGCTTTAAGCTGGCAAACTTGTGTTTATGGCCCGACACCACTAGAGAGAGTCCAACACGACCTCTCCGGAACGCTAAGACGAGAACACGACCTTGCTTAGAATGTTGCTGATATCTCATCCTTCCAAGACTTGAGATGTTTTGCTCATGGCTTGAGACGCTTCATAAGTTTTTGTGTGGGCAAGCTTTCCAAGCACGGAGGCGATTTCATGCGATTTCCTTGTGCAGTCATCACGTCACCCTAAACTCGAAACCCTAAACCCGATGTCACCCAGTGCACCTGTGGGTCCTATAAGGCATCCAAGGGTCTTACTAGCTGTAAGCATGGAGAGCCTATTCCCCCCAATAACTTACCTTTTTGGTAAGTGTTGTCTATGGATACTATAAGGGATACTACTCTAGCCACCTACAAGAATTTCGCAGGTTACCTAAGAATCCCAAAAAAGGGCTCCTACTGTCGTAACCTACAGAGGATGTAGGTTTTTGGGCTTCTTAAGGTAGAGCCCTAAGCTCACAAGGCCCTTGCCCAGCTCAATGCCTCCAGCTGCATGATGCGCGCCACTGCGAGGCCTGGTTTAGGGTTTGGGGTTTGGGGTTTAGGGTTTAGGGTTTGGGGTTTAGGGTTTAGGGTTAAGGGGTCCTGTTAAGGGGTTTTGATTCTAATCTTAGGTTTAAGGGGTTTGAGGTGTGCTGAGGGGTATCCCGATTTTGGTGAAATACCCATCAAGGCCCCCCCCCCTTATTACTTGTGGCAAAATGTGAGACTGTTTGTTTGTTTTTTTTCACATCCGTGCTCACCTGCTCTCTCACTGTTTGACATCAAAACTGACAGAATTACAAAAAGCCGATTGGAGATGGTCCATTGTCAGCAATGATTGGGCATCCTGTCATCTTGTTCGGTCCAAGGTGTTTAAAGGTCTTCACAGCAGCGATTCCAAGCTAAGGCTTCCAGGCTTCCGGGCTTAGGGGTGTGTGGGTTTTTGCTAGATTGTACGGACCAAGTGGCACGCATGATGTCACGCGGCATGCTCAGGGCAGCAGGCAGTACTTAGCAAGCAGGTCAGGGAGGCTCAGGCGGGCGACTGTACCGAAAAAATGTTACCTTAACAGGCAGGCCAGGGCAACTTTTCCGGAATGTTGCCTTCACAAGCAGGTCAGGGAGGCTCAGGCGAGCAACTGTGCCAGAATGTTGCCTCAAGATTCAGGGCAGGGATGCTGGGACAGGCAACTGTGCCGGAATGATGCTTCCTGAAACCCGATGCCCTGATTCCCATCACATCCCCGAATGCCCCTAAACTTCTTCGTTTTGCGTACTGTCGGCAGAATTTGTCGGTTTCTTTTTTGGGGTGCGCGAACAGTGGAGGTAACGACGCCCTCAAAATCTTACGAAGCCGCCAATTGTTGTAGGCAGAGCCCTGAGCCCTAAACCCTATCGAGGGCTTGAAGTTTTGAAGCCCGAAGCCCGAACCCCTAAACCCTAAACCTGCACTGTGGTTTCCAGGCTGCTAGGCAGGTGAGGCAGGTGGCAAACAACCCTAAACCCTAAATCCTAAACCCTAAACCCTAAACCCTAAACCCTGGGTTGAGGCGGGTGGGAAAAAAACCCTGGGTTGTTCTTGGAGGCTTCACCTCGCACTTCTGGCCGACTTTGCTCCCAGCTTCGACCAGTCCCCAGCTGCCCCTCTGGCAGCGGTTTGTTTTAGCTATAGGGTTCTTAAGGGTTTAGGGCTTAGGGCTTAGGGTTTAGGGTTTAGGGTTTCGGGGTGCCCCATACATCCCAAGAAGAGATTGACACGACCGTACCTGACCAAACTGTTCAAACGCACAAACGCACGCCCGGGACCCTGATGCATGGGCAAGCGTTGCATGTGGTGCCGAGAGGCCCTAGGGCACATGCAGGCGTGGATCATGTTGAGAAGATTGGGGGGCTCGTGAATGGCAAGTCAGATGCAGCGTGCTTTGGCGTGGTTACCTTTCCCCTGGGAACCCTGTCCTGCATTCAGCTGGTGCAGCGTCTTGTGTGCCGACTTGGCAACCTTGCTTGTGAGCGGGGCCTGCATCTACACCTGTGGCGACCTTCGCGAGTGGTGAATTTGCCTGGAGCACCACTCCCTAAACCCTGAACCCTAAAGTGAGTTCTGGACGGGGTGCCTCCTGTACAACACAACTTACTCTCATCTGAACGCCACCAAGTTCAGACCTGGGTGAACCACGCCGAGTCTGCGTTAGGACCCTCAGCCCTTCAATCCTCCGGGCCCCCGACGCACACACGCGACGAAGCTGAGGCGCAGCTGGTGGACGACGCCGAAGCCCAGGCCGTCCAATGCTTGCGGAAGCTGCAGCCACGCTTGCAAGAGTCGGCCGCCCAGCACAGGGTGTAACGTCTTCATAGGGTGGTGAAGGTATGAGAGTTGAGGGTTAAGCGTGATGGCCTCACCTGTGATGACCTGGGGGGGGAGTTCCGCTGAGACTTGAGTCCAGTGGGACAAGGCTTATTGCCCTTAGTGGAGAGGAATTAAGCATTCAGAGAACTGCCCGCATATTAAAGTCGACCAAATTCATATGGGCGTTCACGAAATATTCGGGGTATCTTATTGTCGTCCTTACTGTAAGGGAATCTTACTATTTGGGCGGTCTATATTAGGGGCCCCTAAACCTTAAACCCTAAACCCTAAACCCTTGTTCTCGGAAACCCCCATATGTTGAAGCTGATGTCCTGATGCCTTGGCTGCTGACAGCCATTTGGGCTGGAGCTTGTCGGCGAGACCACGCGTTTATCCAATCGGGCAAATCCAGTGCAGGTTTGAGGGTTGGGGTTTCCGAGACCTGGATGCAAAAGGCTTGTCATAATAGATGCAAAAGGCTTGTCAGAATACACTCCCTTACAGCCCAACCTTTGCGGCGCATGTTCAAGTCCTCGCCCTAAGAGCATTGCAGGAGGGTCCCCACAAGTTCTCCCCCATCATGGCCTTGGGGACCAATTGAACCCTAAAATTGGCGGGCCATATTACCCTTATACTACTAGAATCCCTATTAAGGTGTTTGAACCATAAACCCTTTCAGGGTTCATTTGGTCCCCATCATGGAGTAATCATCTAGGCCCAGACATACGCTTGCCAGTAGCAGCCATGTCTTGGCCTGCGGCGCGCACTCCGAGATGTTGGTGGCTCACTAGTGGCAGCTGGCAGATTTTGTGCTTTTTTGGGGCGAGCAGCTCCCCGAAACCCGAAACCCTAAACCCTAAACCCTGAACCCTAAACCCTAAACCCTAAACCTCGGGGTCGTCCCTGCGATGCGGATTCGCCCCA
Organism: Symbiodinium natans; assembly: GCA_905221605.1. Classification (NCBI taxonomy): domain Eukaryota; class Dinophyceae; order Suessiales; family Symbiodiniaceae; genus Symbiodinium; species Symbiodinium natans. The sequence continues at coordinate 1,310,267 of CAJNDS010002634.1, forward strand.
GCTGTGCAGGAAGGAAAGCAACCTTAAACCCTCTGAGCGGATGCTCTGTGTAGCCCTCTCAAAATGGGTGGCGGCTTACTTTCAGCATTTGGGGTTGAAGAGATAGAGTTCTCCGAAAGAAGTCTTGCAGTGGCACGAAAGCCTGAAAACTACAACAAGAAAAAGTAACGCCAACTAGATCACAATGACAACACATATAAAAAAAAAACAGCCATGAATAGTAGTAAAGACATCAATAACCAGCAAGACATGTTAACTACGAATGAACAATACGTAGTTTCTGCGGCCGCATGAGGAGTAGCACACATCCCCTACACCCCAGAATCTGCACACTGAACTCTGAACAGAGCCTGCTTGTGCTCATGTGAGTTTTGAAGCCCTAAACCCTAAGCCCCCTAAACCCCTAAACCCTAAACCCGGGGCCAAGAGAGGTGTGGGCTTATAGCCTGTGCACTCCTTCTCGGTCACGCCTCGGCCCAGGTGCATGCTTTTGGCGTTGGGGAGCTTAGGGTTTTGGGGTTTGGGGTTTTGGGTTTAGGAATTAGGCTTTAGGGTTTAGGGTTTAGGGTGGGTCGGTGGATGTTAAGGCTTTGGGTCAGGGCCTTTCCGACATGGTATGTCAGCGGACTTGCAATTGAGTTGTCCAACCATGTTTCAAACTGCTTCGCCTGATGCTGTTGGCCAGGTGGTTAAAGGAGCCGGCTGAGCATCATGAGGTTAATGTGTGGGCCTTCTGCTTAGAAGCCTGGAAGGTTGTGCCTGCTGCTCTGTGCAACAGCACCCATCCGATCCTTTGCCGAAGAAAGGTAGGGATCCGAACGTACATGCAAGAGTCTTGACTCCGTAAACCCTAAACCCTGAACCCTGAACCCTGAACCCTGAACCCTGAACCCTGAACCCTAAACCCTAACCCAACTGTTACCATCCAAAGGGCTGTTTGCGGTGAAGGCCGAAGCTTTGGGATACCTTGCATTTGATCGACTGGTGTGCTTTGCGGGGCTTGAAGGGGCCATGCCAGTGCCCTCCTCCGAGAGCCAGCGCACGAAACCCGAAACCCTACATCGGCATGTTTAGGGCTTAGGGTTTAGGGTTTAGGGTTTAGGGTTGAGGGGGTTGGTGAGGGTTTATGGGATGATGCTGTTGCGCCCCCCACTTGCTATGGCACGAGTCCATGGTAGCTTGAGGCACCTAACGGAGTCCTCTGGCTTAGGGCTTAGAGCTTTGGGCTTATGGTTTAGTTTAGGGCTTAGGGCTTAGAGCTTAGGGCTTAGGGCTTAGGGCTTAGGCCTTAGGGCTTAGGGTTTAGGGTTTAGTGTTTAGGGTCAAAAGGGATGAAGCTGCGACTCCGGGTTGGTGTGGCTAAGGAACCTGGCAGAGGAGGAGGGGAACATGGCTGTCCAGGCGATGCTGCCCATCTCCGTGGCTTTTGTGCGGCTCGGATTGGGCTGTCTTGTAAGGACTTACTAGGCGGGCCGCTGGGATGTTTTATATTTTCTCTTATTGGGCTTCAGGAATACTTTTCAGAGGGTCTTAGGGGCCATCCTAGCTTAGGTCGGTATATGTGTTCAGGGGCCCCTGAACACTGGAAGCGTTTGCTCTCTTTACGTGTGGGGATGTGAAAACGGGCAACTGCCCAACAACAGGTCGCATCTCGCTGTTTTCAGAGATGACTCTTTGGGCTAAGATGGTTGGTGGGGTATTCCGGGTGGCAGCAGGTCATCCTCGGGCAACACCATGACTGAAGGCGGCCGCCCAAGAAGGCCTTTGAAGAAGCTTACAGCCCAAATAAAAGCCAAAGACTCCGAGTAATTTTTGGAATCGAAGATTCCCAGGCTTTGCCTCATGCTGTCCTCCTCCATGGAGTCCTTCAACATAACCTGGCTGCCCGAGTCGGGCGTGGTCATCCTCATCGGCACCTTGGGCTCTCAGCGCGCTCTCGGCGGCTTCGGGCTGGGTTTCGTACCGGGGGTGTGCAGGTTGGCGACGCTGTTATAGTGGATGCAGAAGCCTAGGGACTGGGCAGGTAACCTTTAACCTTTTTTGGTTAATTATATAGACTCCTACCATTTATATGAAGATCTTGATATGTGTATATATGTATATATATATATACATATAATATATATATATATGTTGAAATAAGGTTAACCTCTTTTGGGGCTAGGATATTCAGGCCCTAAGAAGCTCTCGGTCTCGTTTGGCAGAAGTCTGGAGCCGAGCCAACGTATCGCCCTTCATCTTCAGGCTCGTCCCCTCGATTCTCCAGAGGGTGGGAGAAGGGTCGAATTAGGGTTTAGGGTTTAGGGTTTAGGGTTTAGGATCTGCTCAGGGATGCTTCATGAATAGGGCCTTGTATCCCACGCCGCCCACCTGTCCAAGGTAAATTACATTGGTCCTTTAAAATGGCTTACCTTGCCTTCCTTAAGCGGTTTTCCGAAAAATGGGCCCTAAACCCTAAACCCGAAACCCTAAACCCTAAACCCTAGGACCATGTAGCGACCTCAAGAAATCCAACCCCTTACCTCAGGCCAAGCTTCCACCAGCTCCGCATGAAGACCCAAGACCATCCCAAAGCCGGAGCCCTAAAGCCTCAACCCGAAACCCTAAACCCTAAACCCTATAAACCCTAAACCCTAAACCCTACACACGTCTGAGGCCTTGGCCTGGGCGCCATCTTCATGGTCCACTTCGGGGAAGCTGGCTTTGGGACCGGGCCACTTGTGTTGCGGCTGAGGGTTGGGGGTTTCGGGCTTAGGGCCCCCTTGTTTAGGGTTGTTTAGGGTTTAGGGTTTAGGGTTTAGGGGGATCAAGACCAAGGGAACATCACAAGCTTTAGTAGGGTTCTGATCCAAGCAACCAGACAAATCCAGAAATCCCTGCCCAGATGCAAATTTAAAAGCGAGAGCTCAGAGCTCTTCCAATTATTTTACTTCGAACATCACCACCTTGCTCCTCGTTTAAAGGAAGGAGCGCAAATAAGATGTTCAAACAAAGACACATTGATTCAAATACGCTTTCTTAGTTTTTGCTTGCAATTGGGGTTGGGCACTCCAGGGAGACTCTGGGGTTGGGCACTCCAGGGTTGGGCACTCCAGGGAGTCTCTGGGGTTGGGCACTCCAGGCAGTCTCTGGGGTTGGACTCCTGGGAGTCTCTAGGAGTAGACCGGGCGAGGAGAAGAGTTCGGGGCGAGGAGAAGAGTTCCGGGCGAGGAGAAGAGTTGAGTTTAACATCTAACAACCCCACACCGAAGGTGGGGAAGAACCGGGGCGTAGCCTTTCCGGCACCCAAGCCTCCCTCTTAGGGTCTGGCAGCCCTTGGGCCTCAAAGCGGAAAGCCTCTTAACTGCCCTCAGGAGGTCCCAGAAGCTCCGAGAAGTCCCACTATCCCTGCAACCGGGTCGGGTTTAGGTTTTCGGGTTTAGGGTTTAGGGTTAGGGTTTAGGGTTTAGGGTTTTGGGTTTTGGGTTTAGGGTTTTGGGTTTAGGGTTTAGGGCGAGGGGGCATGTGCGACCGGACTCATTGGGAGGGGGTGGGAGTTGGGCTGACGTCCGACCCCTGAATGAAGTCATCCAACACAACTCTAAACTTCAACGCTAGACTCACCTGGAGCTCCGCAAAACGAATTCCCCTCCAACTCCAACCCTAAACCCTAAACCCTACACCCTAAACCCTAGGTTTAACCCTAAACCCTAAACCCTAAACCCTAAACCCTAAACCCTAAACCCTAAACCCTAAACCCTAAACCCTAAACCCTAAACCCTAAACCCTAAACCCTAAACCCTAAACCCAGACAGGACAGAGCGACCCTCAAGTTCAATCGCACCCAAGGTCTGTGATCCCTGTGGTGGGACCGCCAGCTGTGAAGTATGCCTTCCTGCCGAGCCCCTTTCAGACTTAGCAGAGTAGGGTTTAGGGTTTGGGGTTTGGGGTTTGGGGTTTGGGGTTTGGGGTTTGTAGGTAGCCGTTAACCTTTTGGGGTAATATAATCCCGTTATATTCCCAAAGGTTCAGTTTTCGTTCCCCTAGGGTCTGGACAACGAAGCAGACGAGCTAGGGTTCGGGGTCCCTGAACCCTAAACGCTCAGGGTTTATAGGGTGGATGGACCCTAATCGCCAAAGACTGGGTGTTCTTGTCGCGGGGGGGGGGGGGGGGGGGGGGGGGGTCCACGATGTCCGCTTGAAGGTACGTGTTGGGATTTAAGTGGATGGTTTGCTGTTGGCAGATTCTCTAGCACCCCGGCAAGATACCTTGTTGCTGAGGATAAGTGCGTTTGGAGTGGAACCCTCATAGATCCAAGAGCCTCGCCCGCGTCTGCTGGCATGAGAGTCGAAACCCTAAGCCCTGGTCAGATAGAAACAGTGGGTTGCGAAGCATGGTTGGTTAACGGCGTCGTCCTTTCTTCGTTGTTCCCTAGGCAGGTGGCAGAAACCTTAAGCCAAAAAAAAACAAAAACTACAACCAAAACAAACCGAAATCAAAAAAGTAGCAAAAACAAAAACAAACCTAGAACCGCCCCAAGAAAGACCAACACCAAAAAAAAAAAAACTAAACCCAAAAGACTCCGAGCTCAGGATCATCATCTTCGAGTCCGGCTGGACACTCCGCTGGAAGGACTTCGCCTCGCAATTGGGCTACATCCTCGTCTTCGCAATCCTAGGACTGGGGGGGTTTAGGGTTTAGGGTTTGGCCGCTTCAGGCATGTAAGAGAGTCTTGTGGCAAAAGGGTTTAGGGTTTATGATGCAGGGGGGGTGGAGGGGTGGCTTAAGGTTGTTGGGGATCATAAGGGTCTAGGGTTCAGGTAATGGGGATTTCGGGGTTTACTTCAATGGGCTTCGCAATCCTCGGACGGGGGGGGGGGGGGGGGGGCTGTCGGGATTTAGGGATTTAGGGTTCAGGATTTCAGGATTGGGGGTTCAGGGATTCAGGGTTTAGGGTTTGAAGGTTTAGGGATTTAGGGTTTAGGGGCTTCGGGATGAGGTTTGGTTCAGGGTTTAGAGATTTAGACCTTAGGGACTTCGGGACTTAGGGTTTCGGGCTGAGGGCTTGAGGAATTTTGGGATTCGGGATTTAGGCTGTAGGGATTTAGGGTTTCGGGTTCTGGGTTCATGCATCAAGAGTCATTCGGGATGCTATCGCGTTGATGGCTCGTGTACTCAGCGCGGCTTCGCCAGGCTCCGTTATCTCCATGGTGGTGGTGGCCGAGCTGATCCTGGCTACCAGTGACTACCACTCCATCCAGAACCGCCGGACAGCCTTTGCATATGGCTCGTTGATCCTTGGCTTGTGTTAAGGGGTATAAGGAGGGACCCCTAGAAGGGCCCCGTAATCTTTCTCCCCCTACAATAACCCCCAAAGAACCCCTAAGGTCCCTTAGAAGGGTCCCTCCTTTGGTCCCTTGAGTTGGGCTCAAGCGTTGCCCTTGCTTCGGCTTACAAGGGTTTCTAGAAATTTCAAGCATTTCAAGCTTTTCAACCGCAAGGCCTGTGGGCCGGCAACAGTTGTCACGGCCCCAACACGTCTTGACGAGTTTGGTTCCAGCCGCCCTGACACACTCCCCCCCCTCTCCAAATCCTGAACCCTATAAGCCACCCCACCAACCCCAATTATACAGGAACCCTAAGGGACTACCATCAGTATTTATTCCGACCCCTTTTCTTAGACTTGTTTCCCAGGATTGCAGCGACCGACCCGGTCGCAACGCTGGCCACCTACGCAAGCCTCAAAGTCGAGCCGGCGCCTGCGGCGCAGATTCCATGGCTGGCTTTCTTCTTGTGGGGGAATTAAAACCAAAAAAATAAAGGGATTCCGGGGCTCTTGATGATGATGATGATGATGATGATGATGATGATGATGATGATGATGATGATGATGATGATAAGATCTATGGTTTTTTGAGGGGGGGTTCAAGACCGTAAAACATGCAACTCTGGGGTGGATGCTTAGCTTGCGTCCCCAAGTCCTGAACCTCACCGGGTTGATGTTGGAGCTTAGGGTTTAGGGTTTAGGGGGGGCTAGGGTTTAGGGTTCAGGGTTGAGGAACTTATAAATGAAGTGGCCGTTCCTTCAAGTGTTGCGAAGTGGAGAGCATGAGGCCTTCTGCAGGAAACCATCACCCTAAAACACCAACTTGTCGGTGTCCAAGAGTCGTTGTCGCAGGCGTACCTCCTGCCCTGGCCTGTCCTGTATGGGAATACTCAACAAAACCGTATACCCTAAACCATTAAAGCCTAAACCCCAAACCCTAAACCCTAAACCGAAAACCCTAAACCCTAAACCCCAATCTAGAGCAGCCACCTTGTGATCCCTTGATCCCTTAAAAAATGGAGCCTCGTAGGCTTCGAAACTTCGAAGCCCTGCAACAGTTACGCAGTTGCTGGACCCTACAGTGATATGGGGGTGTTTACGAAAATCAGGGACGCCTAATATAGAATCCCAAATAGTAGGGTATGCCCTCATACTAAGGACCCCAAGAAAGGCACCCCTTAATTTCGGAAACCCCCCATATGGCGAATGGCCGAAAATAAACCCTTAACCCTAAACCGCTGAGCCTTAGGTGCTGAATGTCATGGTCTTTGGGGAGCCGCTTGGACTGGCTGTCCAGGGAAAGTCGCGGTCTCAATGACGTGTTGGGGCTGTTGAAGCTTGGGGCTTGGATATTTAGGGGCTTACTTGCCGGTTCATGGGTACTTAATGGCCCAATGTTAGAACTGCACTGATAACCCAAAGATAAGCCACTTCTTAGGGTGAAGAGCTCCCCCCGCCCTTGCAGCAAGAGAAGGGCTGAAAGAGCCCTACTCATGGGATCGGATCGGTGTGTAGAGGAGGAGATGGAGACACGATGAGAATGCATGCAGCAAGTCAGAGCTACATTCGTCAAACAGATGTCTTCTCGGAGTTAAAGAGAGGTGGGATAATGGGGGCGGGCTATCCAACGGCCACATGAGCAGGTCCATGATCAACGACGCTGTTGCCATTGTCATCTTCGAGATTCTGAACAGTAACAAGATCATGGGCAACCCATGTCACCCGGTCACCCAGCAATCCATCTCGCTGGCCCCCTGGCTGTCCCACCAGCTCCGGGTTTGGCAATCTTGGGAGTTGAAAACAAGTTCAAGGACTTCAGGATCAGTCGGAGAAGTGTGCAGCGTGGGAATCATACTAACGCTGCAGAAAGGCGGTGACAGTGGGCATCTTTCAGAAGTTGGCAATCTCCATCAGCCTCGGTCTGGCGTCGGCGATGGTCCTGATTCTGGGGCTCCGCTTCGTGCGCTGGCCAAGGAGTCCACATGTTCGGTTTTCCCGAAGCCCTACAAGCTGGGTCATTTCCTGGTGATCTTAGTGGCCTTCCCCTACCATACTGTAATATCTGTATAGTATATAGATATGTATACAATATGCATGTATGTATGTACGTATTTGCATTATATATATATATATATGTATATATGATTTTTTGTACCCACACATGTTTGCGGATGGAGAGGCAGAGTTCAACCGAGGCAAGCCTGAAGCACTCTCAACTCATGGAGATCCTCTACATCATGGTGTCGGCTTACGTGATCTACGCCGTGGCGGAAAAGCTGCACTCCTCCGGAATCATCGCCACGCTGTTCGGCTCCATGCTCATGGGCATCTACGCGACCCTTGCCTAGAATGCAGCAGCGCAGAAATGAATCCACAAACTGAGTTAGTGTGCCCAGAGATTTTCTTGCCTTGTGTGTGTGACAGAGCGAGAGAGGGAGACTGTGTGTGAGAGGCAAGTCACGTAGCCTCTGTTTGACCGCGAGTGAGTGAGTTAGTCACCCAAGACGTTATTTAGGCTCTCGGGCTTGCATTATATGGTTTATATATATATATATATATATGCTACCCCCCCCCCCCCCCCCCCCGTAGCGCCTAGGTTTTACTTAAAAAAGAGTGTGTTTTTCGTAGGATTTACTAAAAAACGTGTTTTTTGAATCGCATAATGGAGGATACTGCCCAACACATAGGCGACAGACGCAGCAAGCAGTGCAACACAGCGTGCGACGGAATCATGTTACACGTGTTTTTGCTTCTGTGCTAGAAAAGACAGGCCTGTAATTAAACTTGTTCATACACTACATTAATTAAAACACAATGCGTAATAGGGAACCTGACCTAGTGGCTTCACTTAAGCATTCATTGAATGAGCTAAAACATGTTCCTTCTTCTTTTCGTGAACAAGCACAGTACTTAATTTAACTAAAGTTTTTCGGTTCTGGAAAATAACATACGTACAGTCTTTCCAACAGTTTGATTAGTCTCCTGAAGGTGTTTTTGCTTCTGTGCTAGAAAAGACAGGCCTGTAATTAAACTTGTTCATACACTACATTAATCACAACATAATGCGTAATAGGGAACCTGACCTAATGGCTTCACTTAAGCATTCATTGAATGAGCTAAAACATGTTACTTCTTCTTTTCGTGAACAAGCACAGTACTTAATTTAACTAAAGTTTTTCGTTTCTGGAAAATAACATACGTAAAGTCTTTCCAACAATTTGATTAGTCTTCTGAAGGGTTAAGTAAATAAACTGAGTTCGTAGACCAATAATTAACTAAAGGAATTCAATGAACTAAACTTACTAAGAACAGTAACTACGGCCTTTTGTTTGCTGATATTAATGTAGTCAAAATCATTTCAATTGTGGATTTAGTTTACTTAAAGGTGAAGCAAATGAATGAAACTAATTAGTATACCCTTAACTAAACGAATTCGATAATTTAAATTAAACAAGCCACGATCCTTAACAACAATTCAATTGGTTCAGCCTGACTAGACTAATTACTTTAAACGAATACTTTAATAGGCCTTCCCAAGAAACAACTACATTTAGTTTCTTATTCTAAGAGGTAGACAGCATTCAACTAACTAAATGTCTATCCTTTTTTTACTTCAACCTCAACCAGACTAAATGAATGACAGTTGTAAAGCAAATTAGATTAATTAAAGCCTACTTATCAGGAAACTTGACCTCGTCGCGTCATTTAGGCATTACATCGATTAGACAAAATGTTACTTACATCACAGTTTTTAACAAATAGTTGAATTAGCTTTATTGCTGCTGAACTGTGCTCTCTGAACAAACAAAAACCAATTCTGGAGGCCTATAATTACAAGGCAGGCCGTCACGAAAAGATTGGTTTTTAGGGACAGTACAGCACTTTGGGGATCTGAAGGGCTGAAAGTGCTGTACTGTCCCTAACAAAGCAATCCCAGAAGCGGAAAACGCTGTACTGTCCCTAAAAAACCTAAAAAACCAATTCTGGGGACCTGTACAGGCAGCCCCTCTTCAAAAGATTGGTTTTTTAGGGACAGCACAGCACTTTCAGCACCTCAGACCCTCAAAGTGCTGTACTGTCCCTAAAAAACCAATCCCATAAACATAAAGTGCCGTACTGTCCCTAAAAAACCTAAAAAACCAATTCTGGAGGCCTATACAGGTAGACCCTCACGAAAAGATTGGTTTTTTAGGGACAGTACAGCACTTTCAGCACCTCAGGCCTTCAAAGTGCCGCACTGTCCCTAAAAAATCAATCCCAGAAGCAGAAAGTGCCGTACTGTCCCTAAAAAACCTAAAAAACCAATTCTGGAGGCCTATACAGGTAGACAATCACGAAAAGATTGGTTTTTTAGGGACAGTACAGCACTTTCAGCACCTCAGGCCTTCAAAGTGCCGTACTGTCCCTAAAAAACCAATCCCAGAAGCAGAAAGTGCTGTACTGTCCCTAAAAACCTAAAAAACCAATTCTGGAGGCCTATACAGGTAGACCCTCACGAAAAGATTGGTTTTTTAGGGACAGTACAGCACTTTCAGCACCTCAGGCCTTCAAAGTGCCGCACTGTCCCTAAAAAACCAATCTTTGGAAGAGGGCCTGTCTGTATAGGCCACCAGAATTGGTTTTTTAGGTTTTTTAGGGACAGTACGGCACTTTCTGCTTCTGGGATTGGTTTTTTAGGGACAGTACAGCACTTTCAGCACCTCAGGCCTTCAAAGTGCCGTACTGTCCCTAAAAAACCAATCTTTGGAAGAGGGCCTGTCTGTATAGGCCACCAGAATTGGTTTTTTAGGTTTTTTAGGGACAGTACAGCACTTTCTGCTTTTGGGATTGGTTTTTTAGGGACAGTACAGCACTTTCAGCACCTCAGGCCTTCGAAGTGCCGTACTGTCCCAAAAAAAATCTTTTGAGGAGAGCCTGTCTTGATAGGCCTCCAGAATTGGTTTTTTAGGTTTTTTAGGGACAGTACAGCACTTTCAGCTTCTGGGATTGGTTTTTTCGGGACAGTACAGCACTTTCACTCCTAAACCCTAAACCCTACAAGAGGCAAGTCATCTGAGGCCGGTACCTGAGACAGGGAAGAAAATGAGACCTAGGTACTTGGGGGGGGGGTACCATATATATATATATATATATACAGATACACATATATCTTATACAGAGAGAGAGAGAGAGAGAGAGAGTGCGAGAGGCACACAGATGGGGTTCTGCACAAACAACTGCTTTGCGGACCCTGGAGTCCTCCAAGCCCCAAGGAAACCACACCTGTCAGATGAGGGAAACCTGCTGGCCACTTTCTTCGTGAAAGGTGGGCGGTGATTGTGGGATGGTGCTTTTTTGGAGCTGAGGAGCTGATTGTCCAGGAACACCCCGCTGCTTCGCTGGAGTCAAAGTTATGAATTAGATGCTTCCTGACAGGTATGGCAACTCTTGCAGACACCTTCACGTGTCTTGGCTTTAGCAGTTCATCGAGTCTACGCGTCAAAAGTTAACAGCAAGGGCATGCTTCTTCAACTGCACTGACACGTGGGGCTCTTGATGGCCGGGAGTACGACACCAAGCTTTTCACGAGTGAACTGGTTCTGCCAACCCCTCGGTTTCCCTGGGCCTGAACACCCATGGTAGATCCGACAGACTTCAGTCCAAGGACCACACGTGGCCCTAAAAGGCCCAAAGCTAAGGCCGCAAGCCCGCATCCTGCAAATCTGCTGTCTAGCACCGTAAACGTCCACGCAAAGATGCTGCCTAAACCCTGAACCCCAACCCTATAAACCCTAAACCCTAAAAGCCTAAAGAAGAATGCCTGTCATGCCCGTGACCGTTCATGCCAACGCCACGTTTGTCTCAAGCCCCCAAAGCCCACAAATCCCAAATCCTCGACTCCAGACAACTATATCTGCGTAAGAATCCCGCAAAAAGTAAACAATATACATATATATGTATATATATATATATATAGAAGGCCGCTTTTTCCCATGCTAGTCATATATATATATATATGTATAGATATATATTCTTCCTCGTACGGGCCATATTGGGGGGCCATATTGGGATTAGTATCTTTAAGTTTTTGGGGCTTCTTCAGCAAATAGTAGTTAGTAGACAAGCGCCCCGCCCTGAACCACAGAAATGCCTACCCTAAATATCAAGAAGTCCAAACCTCTGGCCTTAAATGTTCATTACACGGTTTGAGACTGTATGCTCTTGTTTCTTGAGCCCTAAACCCGAAACCCTATACCCTAAACCCTAAACCAGAAACCTGCCCAGCCCTAGGTTTCTGATCGTGGGCGTCGGGGCTGTGGCCGTAACCCAGGAACGATCCAGCTTCAAGCAACCCGGCGTGGTTGCCGGGGGCTTTGCAAGGCTTACGTAAGGAAGGCTTTTGATACAGCTCCTACCGTACCGGGTTGTAGGGTTCAAGTTTGGGTTTTCTTCCCCATGGCCCAGCCAAGCAGTGTGGTAACATTACGGGGTGAATTCACAAAGGGGTGAAAACGTTTAGGATAAGGAGAGTGAGGTTGAGATAGATGCCCACACTGTCGGGATTCGGGGGTCGTTTTCGCTGCAAGAACCACACCAAGGAGTCCAAATCGTGCTCCTAAATCGATGCCGTGAGGTGGTTGAGGCATATCGTGAAAACGAGACAGGGACGTCCTTCACGTGCGATGCGCTCATGGCGGGGATTTTGGAGGTGCTCGAAGTGGATGCTGTCGCCTTGGTACCGTGCGCATACTTGCTTCTGGGCGCTTGGATGGCCTGCAAGTATGCCGTCGTGGCCTTGCGCTGTTTGGGCTGTTCCTACGCGGTTCAGCCTGTTGTCCACTAGCTCCGGCTATGCGGGAGCCAAATAAACCCCCCAAATGGCAGAAACAAACAGATCCTTGAAAGCGTCCGGGAAAAACCCCAAACAAAAACTTGCAAGCCCTAAGCCCTACAGGCCCTAAACCCTAAACCTGCCATTGTTCGAGCGCTAGCGTCGAAACCCAGAACTTGCGTTCCCCATAGGGGTTGACGCATCCCCGGGCCCGAGGAACAAAGGGTCCAGTGCGAAGGGAGAGAGGCAGAGGCGGAGAGCCAGGTCGGCTTGTGGTTCCGGTGTTTAGGGTTTTGGGTTTTGGGTTTTCCATCCAGAAGGCTGCCACAGACACAACTTTGGGGGAAGTCTTCAACCAGAAACACCTCCTTTTGTGTTCTTCCAGAGGCCACATCACGCCGGCACCAAGGTTTAGCCTTTGGGTCATGCTCTTCTGCATCGTCGGTGCCTTGCAATAGATTCAGCAATGACCTTGAGCATCTCCCTCCTTAGATCCACGAAGATAGAGCAGACCACCCATATCATGCTGAAGGAATCGAACCATCAGGTCCGTGCAACGTGAAATCGGAGAGACTGCTCTTTAGACGAAGTGTTTGGGCTCGGTGAAGATTCAGCAGGGTGGTCGATGTACTAGGAAGTTCCTCTAGACCTAAACCTCCAGGCCGTATGGCTGCCGTGATACCTTGTGGTGGCATCGTCAACGCTGCAAAGACTGCAATCGGTCGGCACAACAAGGCCAGGGCTAGCTGCGTAAACCCTCTTGAATCCTACCGCAAAACAAGACCTCCAAAACTGGGCTTGCTTGTAGGTTACCGAAAGAACTTCTAAGTTGGGCGAACTTCGAAACTCAAAGCTCTCGAGTCCCCAACTCCTTCGATGCAATCTAACAGACCCAAAATCTTCAGTCTTCGTAACCCCGTCCACATGGAACCTTGCACCCCTTATACTAACAGTCCTTAGTAGGGATTATAATTTGGGGGGGGGGGGGGGGGGGGGTACAAAAATCCTTGTTAAGGAGCTGTTAGTATAAGCGGGAACATCCCTTAAATGGAGCCCTATTAAAGGATTCGAAGTCCCGGTTCCTCTCGGAGGCCCCTCGCCAAGACTGGTTCCTCTTATCCTGGCAGCATCTCTTCATGATGTGGCACGCCGGCCTGCGAGGCAACGTGTGGGACAGGTGGGTCCTTATAAGACTTTTTGGGCTCTATTCTTTGGGGTTTAGGGTTAGGGGGGCGGGTGTCTGGTAGTCAGCAAGGGGGGCTTTGTAATTTGAAAGGATAGGGTTTGGGAGCCTCAGGGCCCCAGCGCAGCTCTTGCACCTCCTGCTTCTGCTGTTTACTTCGTGTTCTGCAACCTCCAGACACCCCCACCCAACGCCCTAAACCTTAAATCCCCCTTAACTTTCCTTTCGGGACTTCCGAGACAGGCAGAGCTTGCACGCTTGCTCATTTTGCTTGAGGTCATGTCGTATGTTTTTTTGATTTTGGTGATTCCGATAATGATGACCATTGTATTTTCGGATATGTTGGAGGTAGATATAACCCTGAACTCCCTAAACCCTTAACTCCCTAAACCCTAAACCTAAACTCCCTAAACCCTAAACTCCCAAGTCCCGACACTCCATAAGCTCCCTAAACTCATGAACCCTAAACCCTAAACCCTAAACCCTAAACCCTAAACCCTAAACCCTAAACCCTACACTCCCTAAACTCCCCAAACTCCCCAGACCCAGAATATGACTCCCATGGCCATGGCCATGCCCTGACTTAGGAGCCATCGCGCTGGTTCTCTGTTGGGAGCTGGGAGCATCCTGACTGCTCTTGAGATGGGTTTAGGGTTTAGGGTTTAAAGGTTTAAAGGTTTAAAGGTTTAAAGGTTTAAAGGTTTAAAGGTTTAAAGGTTTAAAGGTTTAAAGGTTTAAAGGTTTAAAGGTTTAAAGGTTTAAAGGTTTAAAGGTTTAAAGGTTTAAAGGTTTAAAGGTTTAAAGGTTTAAAGGTTTAAAGGTTTAAAAGGTTTAAAGGTTTAAAGGTTTAAAGGTTTAAAGGTTTAAAGGTTTAAAGGTTTAAAGGTTTAAAGGTTTAAAGGTTTAAAGGTTTAAAGGTTTAAAGGTTTAGGGTTTAAGGTCTAGCTTCGGTCTTTTCCCGGTATGCTGGATATGCGAACCCTGAGCCCTCATACTCAGACCCCAGCCGCGACGGGCCCTGCATCCTAACAACCAGAAGTCCCCTCTCGGTTCCAAAAACTCAGACCTTGAACCCTAAACCAGAACTCCCTCCCCCCCCTTCCTAGAGCCTTAGCCCTTAACCCTACACGGTCATCATGTGGGGCTTGTCTTTAGGAGGGTTCTAAACACCTAAGCAGATCCTAGGTGGGACACTTTACATTTGCCCTTATTGGGTTGGTCCCCCTGGCCTATATATATATCTACCCTCATAGGATACAATCGTCCGTGTCACGTTTAGGAATGTGACTCGCTTCAGGTTTTGTTTCCTGTGTGTTTCTGCTTTCTTGCCTTCTAGAGAACACGGAACCTCTAGGCTCGAACCATCCAGGCATCCTGACGCTAGAAGCACTACCGGAAAACTGGGAGCGCTTGTAGAGTCCGTGCCTGCTGCCGTACTCTACGGTTGTTCGAGTCTAGAGGTAGAAACAGAAACGAGCCCTAAACCCTAAACCCTAAACCCTAAACCCAGAGGGTTTTAGGCATGGGCCATCCTGGGAGTCCTATAAAACGCGAGAATCCCAAGATGCAAGACCAAGCAAGAAGGACTGGGTGGATGAGCTGGAAGGCCCAGGGACCAAAGAGACGCCCGGCAGCGGAGACTCGCAAGCTTCCCCCCTGCTACGCTTGGGGTTTAGGGCTCCGGGTTTTGGGTTTAGGATGTAGGGTTTAGGGTTTAGGGAAGCTTGTGTGAGACCTTGCTTCCGAACCTATATGCGTAAGCTTTCGCCACAGCGTCAAGGCTGACGACAGGCAGCCACATCATCCCTCCCGATGCGGGGGTGCCTAGATTTTAGTATCCTGTCATTTGTCACTGGTAGCCTTGCCCTGTAGCCAGGAGCCCCCTGCACACTGAGACGCCCTGAGTTTTTTCTCAGAAGTCCCATCGCAAGGATCCTGATCACCAGCACCCTCGTGGTCATCTGCGTCTTCCTGCTGGCCTTCGGGGGCACGACGCAGGGCATGTTGCGGTGCTTGAAGATACGGATGGGAGAGGACTGCCTTTTGCAGAATAGGGTTTAGGCTATAGGTTCAGGCTTTAGGCTTTAGGCTTTAAAGGTTAAAGGCTTTAGGCTTTAGGCTCAGGGCCGCAAAGAACTCAGTAGCCAACTCTTTGCGTTGAGGACATGCCCGAGAACCTCTTGGCTGGAAATACCATGCTCCTTACTTGCAACTACCTCACTAGACCTGAAACCCTAAACCGCCAGATTCACCAATGTCCGTGCACGAGCTTCAGTGAGTTTCATTGAGCTTGGGGGAGCTTCAGATCTGGAGATTGTTGACTTACAGGTCTTGCTGCATCTGAGAAACTTCAGTGATTCAGGCTGGTAGAAGGCTTTAGAGTCGTTTGGAAACTCTGGCAACACAAGCCGTGGATTTGGACCCGCAAGCACTTGAAACTTTCGGAACACTCACCGCAGTACTTCTGAGGGCGTATCGCACCTTTCGCACCTTCTATGCCCCCTGGTAAGACCTCTTACTTTGGGAGAGAACATCCCACGCCTGTATTAATCCCCTCCCTTCAATATTTAAGCCCCCCACCTCCCCACTCAACTGCTATTTATGGAAAAGTTGCAACCCTAAACCGACCTGCAGGCTCAGCTGCGCACGGAAGTGCGGCCATGCCATTGATGGCCGGCTGCTATGGCCTTGCTTGGCCGCTCGACTTCTTCTCAGACCCCTACCCCTCAGTCAAAAAACTCTGAGGCTCCTTGTAATGTGGTTAGGGTGTCTTCTGAGTGGCTAAACCACTTCATGCAAAGTTCGGACCCCACAGGGTCTGAACGTGTAGTTTCTCCTGGAAGTGCAGCACCTGTCAACGTTCAGGTATTTCGGGTTGAGGGCTTGGGGTGATACTGTATCCCCCTTGGGAATTATTTTTCATATAAAACCCACGAGGATATTGAACATATTATTTTGGGGGAGTGTAGGATACGCGAAGGGGGGGGTTAAGATGCAAAAGGGTGATCTTGCAGCGTCACGGCATTGGCCAAGGCCTTGTCGCTTGGTCAGCTCAGACGGGCTAGCGCTCATACTTCAGGATTATTGGAGATCTTCGTTTGCACTGACGTTTCATTTGTGTATACAGATAGAGAGAGAGAGAGAAAAAACAAAAAAAGAACGAGACAGAGAGAGAGAGAGAGAGTGTGTGTGTGGGTAACTGTGAGATACAGGGCGCGTCTGTCCACAAGCACTCCAAGACGGCTCTGCCTGTGGTGTTGATGACAATGGATCCCCCCCCCCAACTTGGAGTAGCTGCTTGAGAACCTGCTGAACCTAAACCCTAAACCCTAAACCCTAAACCCTAAACCCTACTTACAAAGCTCCATGGGCTTCTAAGTGCAGGTGGGTGGGCCCAATACCAAGGATGCCACCTTGGAGGACCAAGTGCATGACTTGGAGTTGACATATCTATTGAAATTGGTGGTTTAGGGTTTAGGGTTTAGGGTTTAGGGTTTAGGGTTTAGGGTTCAGGGTTTAGGGTGTAGGGTGTAGGGTTTAGGGTTTAGGGTTTAGGGTTCCCCATATTCAGCAGTACATGGGGAACATGTTTTCCCCACAGCAGGTTTCGTGGTTGACGCTGAAAGGGCGTCGCGGTGAGTGACCTCGGTACCTGGCTGAACTTGGCCCATACTATAGCCCCTTAGGAATGATTTTAAGGTTGTATTTACGTAAAACCCACGAGAAGAATAACAATATCGCTGTTATTAAGGTTCTAAGGGGAGTATCCGCTTCTCCATGGTCCAATCCCTTGGTTCAGGTATCACCCGTACTTTACAATGCCAACTTGCGCGAATGGGCAACAGACACAGCCCATGCGCACCTACTGCGTACGGATGGTATCCAGCGCACAAGCAGATGTAACATCCAGCGTTCCCCAACTCAACTTTGCCTGCAAGGCAGCTTTCTGCCAGAGATGTTATGATACGGATGCAGGGTTCAGGGCTTTGCGTGTTAGACTTGCAGAGCCAGATGAGGGTGCACTTCTTTCTTGCGGTGCAGGACCTGGCGGGAAGTGCCCTACAAGAGATTCTTCAGGACAGGGCCGGGAATTCTTTGCAGGGTTTAGGGAATTTATAGGGTTTGGGGTCTGGAGCTGAAACAAATTGTTGAAGGGATTCCAAGTCCTCATGGGCCAGAAGCTGCCAGACATGGGCTTGAGGAGTTTCTGATAGTTCCCGAGTTGTTGAAGAGCTTCAGGTGGAAATGGGCTTCTTCTACTGTAGCTCAAGAGTACAGGCTCAACCCTCGAATCACGTATATTCTTTGCTTGTGAGGAGACTGGCTTGTCGCACCGGAACCAGGCAGTGCGGGATCCTGCGGGCGAGGGTTCAGAACGTGCTCGGGTTTGCAGCTGGACGCGTGCTTGAGGGATCCGGCAAACACCTAGCCCCAAATATTGCAGGAGCAAGGCTTCGGAGGGAAAACCGGGAGAAGGTGTTTGCAGCTCATGGGGTCCGGAACGCAAGTCGCAATTTCTCACGCCGGAGCAGGAGTGTCAGCTGAACATGAAAAATGCCCAAGCTGCGGTCTTACTACCGGTTTCTGACTGCCCTCTCGACCGACAAGCAGACTCGAAAAACTATTCCGGGGGGGGGGGGGGGGGGATGCCACCCTAACTCCCAGACTCAGGGCCCTTCTTTGACATCTTCTTGACAGGTGAGAGTCAACCCTAAATCCTGCACACATCATTTACCCGGGAGGCCTTCTTCCGACGGCGGTCCTCCACGTTTCGCATCTGCACCGATGGGGTAGGGGATTCTGCGCCATGGCTGGAGAATGAGGAAGGGGGGTTGGACTATACGGGCGTTACTTAACAGGCCCCTATACATAGGGCATTTTTTTACACTAGCCCGTACAATATCAGATAATGTGAATGCACCTGCCGCGATCATTACGACGCACATGTTAAATATTATTTTGGCTGGGAGAATGAAGATAGAGAGCAACAGCACTCGGTGAAAGAATGCTCATTTTGGGCCGTGAAGTCACTATATTATGAGGATATGATTGAAAGCTCCCTGTGAACGGGGTCGTTCGCTCATTCATTCGCAGACTTGCGACATAATTTGCACGTGTGTCCACAATTAGGTGCACGCGTTTGCTCGGTTCACAAGGATAAGAAGACACAAAGAGAGCATGCAAGAGCACGATATCTTGCTATTCCTTGAAGGGTTGAATTCTTGGAACCCTAAACCCTAAGACCGCTGCCCAGGAGCTTTCCACCAGCTCCACGGAAGAGGAAACTCTCTGAGCGTCTGCTGGTGACTGCTAAAAGCCCCGAGCCTTCGACGGTGTTCTCCAGATGAGATGTTTGAGATACATAAATACATTCTTATGATGGAGTTTTTTGGTTGTAGTGCTTTACATGATCGTGGTATGGTACAAATACATCATCGTATGATCGTAGCGTTGTAACATGCAGGGCTGCTTTTGGGGCTGTGCATCGCCAAAGAGGAGGGCCGGCCTGAAAGATGCATCCTGCTGTCATGGTCCACTCCACATCGGTATCCTGCTAGCCTAGTGGTTCAGGGTCAGCCCTAAACCCTAAACCCTAAACCCATTTTAGTTCCCTTTCTGCTGAACGCCCGTCGAAGCCTGCAGGTAAGGCATAAGCTCAGGTGGTTCGTGTCGAAGGCTTGGGCGATGCGATGTCTTGCCTTCGGCCGGCACATCCGCTGAGTATGGGGCCATTACCCATACCTAGCCAGAGTTTCAGGGTCTAGCACTTCGGGTTTTCAAAGGGTTCAGGGTTCAGGGTTTAGGGTTGCTAGTCCTTCTATCAAGAGTGCAGGGGGACTGGGGGTCTGGCTGTCACGAGTACAGGGGGCTTACAGGGCGGCCTCGGCTCACAGGGATGCTATCGAGGCGGGCGAAGTCTCTTGCAATGGGGTTCTCTTGGTTGTAGAGTAGGTAACCTTGAACCGTTTGGGAGTACGAGAATCCCCTGATAATCCCGAAGGGTAACCTTTAGTTCCCCAAGGATACTGGACAACTGAGTTGTGAGGGTGGTCGAGCTTTGGATGTGCATTGCCGAGAGCTTGATGAGAGTCCACTGGGACATCTGAGCTCATTCTGGCTCAGGATGGCGACAGATTCCTGGGGAGCCTGCACCCTAAACCCTAGACCCCTAAACCCTAAACCCTAAACCCTAAACCCACCTGCACCCTCAATGGGGGCATTCTTCTCCTTCATTCGACCTCCCTTTCAATTTCGGCTCGGGTCCACTGGCACACGCCCAGGAGTCATGTCGCCATAGCCTGTTGCTACTTATCGCCAAACGCCCCAGATTTCAAAAGCCAGAGCTGGCCTAAACTCGCTGACTTGCTTGTCAAGTTTTCAAAAAGCTCTTGCGAACTGTTACTGCAACCTCGCTAGCAGATACATATATATACATATATATAGATGTGTATATATATATACTGGTAATCTGATATCTATACATGTATATATATATATATACAGAGAGAGAGAGAGAGGGAGAGACCGGTATATAGCAGACAAGAGGGTCCTCGTTATGCGAACCACCCAGCATTCCCGAACCTGAAGCACCCCTGTTGTCCGAAGAGCCCTGGCTTGGTTGAGGCCGTGAGGGTTTAGGGTTTAGGTTTAGGGTTTAGGGTTTAGGGTTTAGGGTTTAGGGTTTAGGGGGGGGTGCTGAGTTGAGGGTCTGAATTTTGTATTGTTAAGGGCTTGGGAATCCGGACAGCATCCTCCGCCCAATACCCCATGGGTAGCTCTAAGTGGGGTTTTCGGTAGGGTGGCTGTTCAAATAACTGGTTTTTGCCGTCTTTAGGGTACTTATAACCTTACGTATGACTACGTACCCATGAACATTCAAGCAGGGTTGTCTGACTTTCTGAGGCTTTTGCTGGGCCCTGCCCCCATCCTGCCACTGCTGCACCGCCTTTGGCAGCGACGCCGGCGAAAAGGAGCCCAAACTGGGGTTTAGGGTTTAGGGGTTTAGGGTTAAAGGGTTTCGGGTTTAAAGGGTTTAGGGTTACCCCCCAAAGCCCATCAAGCCACAAATGGGAGGGGGGGTTTCCGAATTTAGGGGGTGCCTTATGGGGGTCCATATTATAGGGGAATCCTACTGTTTGGGGATCCACATTGGGGGGCCCTATTTTCGCCCATGTTGCGAAGCTTACTCAGAACCTTAAGCCCAGAAGCACACCGTAAAAGCCTGGAATCCCGAGCCACTCGGGACAAGACTTCCACTTTGGATGGTTGCTTGGGTGTGCTGGTGACGGGAGGGCTTCTCCAAAGTTTATTTATTTATTGTTTTTTTTTGTTTTTTTTTTTTTTTTTTGGGGGGGGGGGGGTTTTGCGATAATCAGGAGCTTATGCTCATGCGGCATGTCCCTCTTCGAGCCTCGATGGTTTAGGATAGGTTCTCTTCGAAGAGGAAACCTCCTCTGATCCCCTCCCCCTAATACATTAAAAAAACCAAAAATCAGAACTGTAATGGGGGGTATTTAACATTAAGGGGGTGGGAGGGGAGTCAATATTAGGGGAGGGGAATAACAGAAGTCGCCAGCATATCAATCTTCCACCCTCGCACGCTGCAGGCTGGAAAGACCTGGTGCAGAGCGCACAAACGAAGGATCCAACCTCGCTGACACAAAATGCCTGCCTTTGCGCCTTCGTCGTCTAACCATTGTTGAGGGAATGTTGCGGAGTAATTCCAGAGTCCAGCAAGGCTGACCCGCTCGTGCTATTGATACTTCTAGCATTAGAGGTGTTGCTGACACAGCTTGTGTGGCCCCTAAACCCCAAAACCCTAAACCCTAAACCCTAAACCCATGTGCAGTCCAGCCCAGCTATTCAAAGCATCGGGTGGCACTGTAGACCTGTCATCTGAGGCCAACTGGAGTGGACCATGGAGTTTGAGAACAAAAGCCTTCCGACTGCAATCCTGGCATCTCTAGGAAACACGAGAGAGAGAGAGAGAGAGAGAGAGAGAGAGAGAGGAACTCCACCAAGCACCCCATCTCACACCGACAAACCCGAAGAAGCGTGCCCCTTGGGGCGACCCCTCTCGAGGGGTTCTGCACTCTGCAAGCAAGCAAGCAAGCAAGCAAGCAAGCAAGCAAGCAAGCAAGCAAGCAAGCAAGCAAGCAAGCAAGAGGGAGAGAAGGAGAGAGGAGAGCGAGAGAGATGTGAAAGCCTGCGCATGTGGGGTCGTCGCCGTGGGCCTGGTGCTTCAGAATTTCCGCTTGCAATCTGGGCTTTTGAGGTCTTAGTCTGCGAGGGTTTTTTCGGGATTGGCGAGTCAAGCAGAAGCCTCATGAAGCCTCAAAAGGACACTACGGTACATGTCGGGCCCCAAAGCCAAAGATTGCAGTCACGGCCGCCCAAACCTGAACTTACAGGTTCATAAATACTTATAATCCCAATTATATGTCTACTTAGAACCAACTTAGGGAACTGTGGGGTCTTGTAAATACAGTTCTGACTATTGTTAGATGTGCCCTGAACCACCAAGTATTATATGTCTACTTATAGCCAACTTAGGGAACTTCGTGGGCTTGTAAATACAGTAACCCTATCCCCTAAACCCTAAACCCTAAACCCTAAACCCTAAACCCTAAACCCTAAACCCTAAACCCGCTATAATTGGGGTCTGTGCCCTGAACCTCCAAGTAGACCCCGTGTGCGAGCCCGACCCCTGCCAAGGCTTCACGTCCGGAGCCCAGCTAACGTCTCACTCAGTTTAGGGTTTAGGGTTTAGGGTTTAGGGTTTAGGGTTTAGGGTTTAGGGTTTAGGGTTTAGGGTTTAGGGTTTAGGGTTTAGGGTTTAGGGTTTAGGGTTTAGGGTTTAGGGTTTAGGGTTTAGGGTTTAGGGCGTGGCGTTTGTTTGCAAATGCTCATATGGGCCCATTTAAATGTAAAGAACAAACACCTCAGATCATAGTGTAGTATGGTGGTAGATTCCTTAGTTAGCGGTTTTTCGGCTCCCCGGGTCCAGAAAAAACACACCTCCGCTGGTCCAGAGCTGTGCATTGGGCTAGTTAGGGTGGCCTTCGATGGGTCGAGACATCCCAAGTTTGAGGCTTTACTGCGGAAGTGCTGGGTGAAGCTCCTTGGGTTGCGGTCGGGTTTTGCAAAGACTTGTGTTTGCATTGCTGGCCTGCTTTATTCCCCATCGTTAAAAACAACCCCTATTTCCTGACCCTAAACCCTAAACCCTAAGAGGGTTTGCGCAGCCCTGAAGGCCCTGCACAAAAGCAAAAGCCACGAACGCCCCAAACTGCCCCGCGGGAGGGGCAGGCATTCTTTCAAGAGGCTTGAGGAGGGACCCTGATAAGAGACCTTAGGGTTTCTTTTCGAGTTTCTTAGGGGCTACTTAGGCAGAAAGGGAGCATATAAGGTGTATATATATATAGGGGTTACATTACAGGTGCCTTTTAGGAGCGATATGGCCCTTAAGTTTCAGGATTCAGTGCTTGGGGTTTAGGGTGTTTGGCCAAGTCAGGTGCGGCGCAGACTCTTGGAGCAGTTGGTCAGTTGGTAATATAGGGTTTAGGGTTTAGGGTCTAGGGTTTAGGGTTACTAAAAGTGTTCCCTTATGGTCCTTTGCTATAAGAACCCCCCAAAACCCTGTTCTAATTCTTAAGGCCCCTATATTATGTGAATTCAAGGGCTACGGCTCAAGTGTTTCGGCTTAAAACCTTGCAGGTGAGGTAGGGGGTTTAGAACTTCTCCATGACCGAGCAAGATGAACGAGCAGAAGACGCATTGATGCCTCAATCATTTTCTTTCACTGGGGAGGAGAGTCCTGGCAAGAGGGGGGCACCTGTAGATCCGGACGAAGAGTTAGACCAACTGTTGAGAAAACAGAGAGTACAAGATCTTCAGGAGGTACCAGCTTGGGCAGAGACGCTTATGTCAATGCAGCACAATGTTTCATTGCAACTGGCTGGCTTGGGGAAGGGACTTCATGGATTCGAAAATCGCCTTAATCAGCTTGAGTCAGAGAATATGGGTCAGAGGATGAAAGAGATGGAGGGCCAAGTGCAGGAGCTGGTGCAGGTTGTACGCTCCCTGCGCCAATCTACACCGCAGACCGCTGCACCCTCCGCGGGTGAAGCATTCCGTCAAGAGGATGGGCCCAAGATGTCTGCGCATCCGCCGCCGCTGTCTCGACCAGAGCATTCTCATACCATGAGTCCAAAGAAAGGCAGTGCATCTTCTTCACCAACAAACTCAGCAGAAACAGATTACTGCCACATAGTCGCAGGCGGGTGGCCGGAAGATACAAGGAGACAAATCTTACAAGATGATACGTGGCATATTTGCAACAAGTTCGGTCCTGCGATCAAGGTGGAGAGGGTGGTTGTATTTGGTTCTCGAGCCAATGTCAGTCATATATACCTCAGCCAACAGGCTGGAGATGAAGCGCGAGAGAGATTCTATAGGTTGCAGCAGGAGCACAGTAGACAGTTCCAGTCTAAAGTGGGCGGAGAGCCCATTTGGCTCTCCCCCAGCCGCACTCCTGAACGAAGAGCAAAAAATAGATGCACGCGTGAAGCCCTCAACCGCCTGCAGCGAGTTCTTCAGCCTGACAAAGTTGAGACACTAGAGGTGGACTGGGCCAGGCAAATCATTTGGTGCAAGGACAAGAGAGTTGCCACGGGGAAAATGGGTGATATGCGCAGCTCGTCTCAGGACAGGGTTGTCCACACTCAAGTCTCAGCGGGCAAAGATGGCCAAGAAGCAGGGCACTACTACGTCAACATCACGACCTTAGCAGCCTTGGCGGAGAAGAATGCCTCGGATGTTGAAGTGCTTGTGCAAACATCAAGCTGAAAAGCGGGAAGAGCCGAAACATTTAATTCGCAAAGTGGAATGGTGCATAAGCTGTATAGATTTGGTACGTGGAATGTTCAAGGTAAGGGAGTCTCCAGGCTTGGAGACTGGCTGTCATTATATCCTGATGGATTCGACATGCTGGGTGTACAGGAGGTTGGATGCAACATTCCACCAGCCAACGCAGATGGCTCCTTAGCGACCATTGAGGCTCCAGAGGCCTCAGAACTTGACGACTATCATATCCTTGGCACCTCGTCCTGTGATTCGCACTTAGGCAATGTGATCCTTCTTGACAGGCAATCCGTGAAATTTATTTCTGAGTCCTGGCATGGGAGGAGATTTGCTGCAGTTCGCTTCACCTTGGATTCTGGATGCGAGGTGGTTTTCGTTAACGTGCATTTTCCGCATAAAGATAGGCCTGATGGTGAATTTGAGCTTGCATGTGCAGAGTTGAACCATATTTTCACGAAGTATTCATCGATTGCAGTTATTGTTGCGGGAGATTTCAACTGCGAGTGGAAAGGTGATTGCGATGATAGGGGGGCTGCCCTCCAGATTGAACTTGCATCCCTTGGCGTGTGCTGCAAACAGTCTGAGTGCAGTACTTGGCATGGCAGAGTGAGCTCCAGAACATACGACTACTTCATTCTCAATGATAGAATGAAAGCCTTGCTTGTTGATGTTGACTATGGGGACGATACCAATGTGGTGAGTGGCTCGCGTATAGAGCTTCCCTCTGATCACGACCTTGTATGTTGTTCTATCCTAATGTATGCGACCTCAAATCCGAAAGAGCTCCGCACGCAGACCTGGCACAGAAGACCTTGCCGGAAATGGGTGGTTGACGCAGCACATGTCGCCCAGCTTGCTGCGGCTCAGCGAGATGTCTTTGTGCAGCAATACAGCCCCTCTCAACAGTGGGAGGCGTTATGTGCTATGTCTCGACAGGTTTCTGTTCCCCGAAGAAGTTGTAAGTATGTGGATCCACCTTTCGTCAAGGACCTCTGTAAACAACGTAGGAGTTGTGGTGAGGTACAGGAGCGTAGTCGGCTGACGAAGGAGATACTGACACAAAGACACCTCGCCAGACTTCACTGGTGGAGCAAGCTTGAGTCTCAAGCTGCGTCGGGAGATTTCGGTGCCATTGACTATGTCCGCAAGAAGCAAAATCCCAGACCTTCCACAAAATCGTTTGTTGCTCGAGTGGGTGGTGCCCAAGCCGCTGCGACGGAGGTCAAAGATCACTTTTCGCAGGTGTTCTCACAACCGAGTGAGAACGAAGACGATGAAGCAGTCAAGAGGTGTTTGCGTACTAATTGCGTGCCTTTCACACAGGATGAGATTCGGTCTGCGGTGCATGCCCTCAAACTAAACAAGACTGCCGGGCCCACTGGCATGAGCAATGAATTTCTCAGAAGCCTCATCCAAACTGACGAGGGTATTGATATTCTGCAACACTTCCTGACGGCACTTTTACATCATGGTTCTGATGACATGCAGAATTTCAAGCAATGCATGGTGGCTCTCGTGCCCAAACTCCAACAAGTTTGTGGTCCTAGTGATCTCCGACCTATTTGCATGCTAGAAACCATGCACAAGTTGTTCTGCAAACTGCTTGTCTCCAGACTTTTGGATGTTTGGCCCCCGCCGAAACACCAGTACGGTGGGCTACCTGGTGGCCAAGTGCTCCATGCGCTTCTGGGTGTCCACTCGTTCCTGGAGCGTGAGTCCCTGCAGGGTGCCCCATGCATCTACGTCAGCCTGGACATTAAAAAAGCTTTTGACAGCGTGCGATATCAGCATCTTCTTCAGCACATCATAGATGTGACCCCGGCAAGTCACGCTCCTGAAGCGCTGAGACTTTGTCACATGCTGCTGCACCCCACTTTAAACTTTGAGTTTGAGGGACGCAGTTGGCAGCTGGCGGCAAACATAGGAGTCCAACAGGGGGGGAGTCACTCCTCTACGGTTTTCTCGCACTACTTCGATGCAGTTGTTTCAGGTATATTCCAGGACCGTAGCACAAGCAACTTACATGGAGTGCCAGGTTGGTTATTTGTTGATGACTGTCTGGTTATATATGGTGGCTGGGAACAGGCGCATGATGCTTTCTCTTTTCTCTGTCATCAACTGTCAGCTGCGGGCCTTCATCTCAATTTAGACAAGACAGTTGTGTTTTCGACTCCTTCGCTCTTGGCAGAAGGAGGTCACTCCGTCCCTGAGGACTCTCCGCTACGGCAGTGCAAGTGGGCTAGCGAGGCCAAATATCTACGAAAGACTGTGTCGCACTTTGACGCCCTGAGCCCTCAAGCAGAAGACTTGAACGATGCCCTGGTGGGTTTCTGCAGGCGTGCTGTCTTTCAAGGGTTAGAACAACTTGCTTCGATCACTCGCAAGCTCAATTGGAATCAAAGCATTGCGTGCCTCAACATTTTGCACAAGTATATCCATGCAAAGTGGTTATGGATTTCGCCTCTCCTTTCACCCAAACAGAAGCATATTGACAGTATATCGAAGCTTCAGAACGACGCTGCTATAGCTGTCCTCAAACTGTACATTCCGGCCTGGCTGGACTCCAATTCGGCCCTGCCTCTCAATCTCTTGCGTCGACGCACGGCGGCTCTCTTGCATCATCTTGATGGTAGGGCTGCAGTGACTCAAGCTTGGATACAGCGAAAGTGGAACTATGTGGGTCATGTGCTAAGAATGCGAGAGGACTCCATGCCGTCCATTGCGTTGCAGCAAGGAGTGCTTGGTAGGTGGCGTCAGGTAAGACCTGGGCCCAGAAACATGCTCTTCCAGTGGATACATCATGTTGTGCGTGCTACAAGACTGTGTGCCTCGTCTGAAGGTCCAAGTTGGTCTGAACTACGAGACCTCGCATCAAATAGGGAGCTTTGGTCCAATCATGGGTCAAGAATAGTTGAGCTCTACTGGTTGCCCCCGCACTATGCGAAGCCTACTACTGATTGGCTGAGATGGCAGCATGCTGTAACTCATGAGTGCCACTGGGGGTTGAGTCTCTTCGTGCTGCTGCGTTCGGATTCTTGGGCTGTGGTGTGGCTGGATGTCACGGACGGCTGGCAAAGTCTGACATTTGCACGGCATGAGGACCTTTACTCCGTTTTGCACTTCGTCATTTGTCATCTCAGATATGTGGACACCTGGCTGTCTTTCCAAGTTCTCTTCGCGCATACTGCTTTTGAGATCTTTGAGCATACCCTCTATGATGTCACTGTCAAGCTATACAAAGCATTCCAGAGAGTAGTGTCCTATCAAGTTGTGCCTGAAGCTTGGTGCCGCGAAGTGGCGACTCTCGCCCTGCAGTCATAGGCACTGTGGTGTGGGGGCGGGCTGGGCAGAAAGGGCAGCAGTCGAGTCCCTTGTGAAAAAAGGGCTTTGGGAGGGTGATTTCCAAAGGGAAAGAGTCGTGTCGCAAACCTTAATAGGCCTAAACGCTAAAACCCTAAACCCTAAACCTAAACCCTAAACCATACCTACTCATGTGCCCTGGGCCTCGCTTTCGGCATGTATCGTGCCGAGACTGAATACGGAAGGGGTGTACTTGAAGGTTCATTCGTACTCATAATCCAAATTATCAGTCTACTTCTAACCAGCGCAGGGGACTTAGGGGCTTATAAGTGCAGTTCTAATTGGGGGTGATAAGTGCCCTGAACCTCCAAGTAGAGGACCATAGCAGTTGAGCCGTGAACCTTTCACTCTGAAGCCTATAGCTTCGGCCGGCTAGGCCTCCATATTGAAGCCACCCAGTACACCGAAAACATGGTTTAGGGCTCAGGGTTGAATCTCAGAGCTCACTGTTTTGGATTCGACCCAACACCCTAAACCTCTGAACCCTAGAAGGTTTAGGGTTTAGGGTGTAGGGTTTAGGGTTGTTTCCACATGAAGCACAGCTGAGGAGGATTACGGCTGCTGTGATGCCTACGGCACCGGAGATTACTTCTGCCCCACCCAACCGGGCTGCCACCAGGCTTCGGTTCCCAGGAGGGGTTTACTTGGAGGTTCAAAACCCTATTATAGAGTTTATAGGGTTTATAGGGTTTACAGGGTTTATAGGGCTTTATGGGGTTTTATAGGGACTCATAGGGTTTATAGGGTTTATAGGGTTTACTTGGAGGTTCATGGGTGGGTATACGTTGGCTTACATGTAGGGCAACGAAACTTCTAAGTGGTGACAACCTTATTTAAGGTACTTAAAAATCCACTTATAACTACCCATGAACCTTCCAGTAGGCTTTGGGGGGAGCCCTCTGAACAGAACATGCGTGCTACAACAGAAGCTGCGACAGGGCCAGAACACATGTAGACTGGAAACATAGGGGCCTGAACAACTAGTATAATTATATAGGGACCCGGAGGGAATACTATGAGTAGTTCTTTCCGACCCCTGTATTGAGACCTCGCAGCGTCCAATCATGTACTAGCCCACATGAGCAAAGAGTTCTTTGTGTAGACAGAGCATTCTGCGGGGTACAGATTCGTATGTTTTTGATCTTTGAATTCACTCCTTAAACCCTTAAACCCTAAACCCTAAACCCTGGTTGTCTTGACAGTCACTTGGGGTCTTGCAGCGCACATGGCCAGACGCACGACACCTGCTTCCCGCGGAAGAGCAAGATCGGCGGACCAGGCCAGTGGTGTTAGGGTTTAGGGTTTCGGGTGTCGGGTCCGGAGGCAAGAAAGGGTTTAGGGTTCAGGGTTTAGGGTTCAGGGTTTTTGTGTTGTTTAAGTTGAAGTTGGGGTTCAGGCTTTGGCGTGTCAGGACTTGCCTTAAAGGCATCTGCATGCTGCATGCTTTCCTCCGTGCCTCTGCGCAGGGCTAAGTGGTTGTGTGATGCAGGGTGCGACGCGCATGGTATTCAAGGGCTCCGGAAGGTGGTTCCGTTGGAAGAAAATTGTGCGATTGCAGCCTGCTTGCTTCCAATTTCCTGAAGAAGAGAACCCCAAACTTAGCTTGGGGGCAGATCGAGTCAAGGCACAGAGCAGCTGCGGCCGGAGCAGCGGGACTTCCTGCTTCATCGGATGCATCCGGAGGCCTTTAGAGAGCACCACTTCTAGCACGCATGGGCAGAGAGAGGAGAGAGTTGGTCGGGAGAGCTGCAGCCGGCCGCGGCTGTCTCTGGGGCATCTCAATACTGGATCGTTGCCCGGTTGAGCTCCACAGGACCTGCACTACACCGGCCCGCTCAAGTGCCGCCAGATCGCCAGGGCTGTGGAGGCCTTCCCCAAGGAGTCGCAGGCGAGGGCACCCAACAGTCACCAAAAAAAGCCGCTCGTAGGCCGATGGAGTGAAGCCAAATTAGGTTGGTTTGGAGGTCAAGAGCTTTGCAGGCACATGCAAGAGACCGCAAAGCCTGTTCAAGCCACAGTTTGGCCTCCACTTGTATTAAACCCTAAACCCTAAGCCCCTAAACCCTAAACCCTATTGTATGAGTTTTCTATGTATGGATATGCTGTCTCATGCCGCCTC
Source organism: Symbiodinium natans (assembly GCA_905221605.1). Taxonomy (NCBI): domain Eukaryota; class Dinophyceae; order Suessiales; family Symbiodiniaceae; genus Symbiodinium; species Symbiodinium natans. The sequence continues at coordinate 1,339,909 of CAJNDS010002634.1, forward strand.
TTGCCATCCCATGTCCTGTTGCGTCGTGTCATTTGCCTCCCAGAGGTGCTGGACGTTGGCGCAGGGACAGCTCCTTGCAAGCCAGCGATGCATGGTCTTGGGTTCAACTACACGTCTCAGGACCGTCTGGGGGTAGGGGAGTGGGAGGTATAGGGGGTAGGGTAGGGGGACCCGCTGACGGATGCGGCTCCTGCACTTGCGCCAGATGTGAAGTAGCGGCAAGCGCAATATTCACAAGCACGGCCCATGCATTGAGTGGTCCAAGCTCAGCAGGCAAAGTACGACCTCTGAACTCGTTGATTTGGGCAGTCATGGCGGCACATCCCGAAAATATCGAGGAGTGGTGCTACCTAGTTCCTCATTTGCTTTCCCAAGCTGGTTGGCAAAGCATCGCTGAGGGACAGGCGGTCTCCTTCTCTCATTGCAAATGCCCTTGGGGCGGAAGTTTGGTGAAGCTGGCTGTGCTGCGCGTGAAGGTGACCGACCCGCCTGAGGACCCAGCGCATATCCTTGTCCGGCCAGAGTCGCGGGCCTGGGGTGCCAGCAAGTTTTCGGAGACGAGCCCCGAGTACTTCGCCGTGCAGAAGCAGTTTGTACCTTGGGGAAAAGTTCTTTCCAAAGTTTCAGGAGGGAGAGGGAGCGAGAGAGAGAGAGAGAGAGAGATTCGATGCAGAGAGTTTTGCTTTTCTTTTGTCAGTACCACTTGGTCGCAAAGCAGTAGCCCAAGAAGCCAGAGCCTGCACTCCAAACTCCAAACGAAGACCAGGCACCAGGAGATGCAGTGGTGCACAGGTGGGCATCATTCAAAATCTTGCGCATCTTCGCGGTGCTGCTGGGCGACATCGGCACGGAGCTTGTGCAGAACCATTTCTATGATCCTGCGTCGGCCGTGGAGCTGCGCGTGCGCACCCGGCGCAACTACCCGCAAACTGGCGACTGCGCCCAGTCCCTCGCATGTTCGGGGCAGCACCTGTTTTGTGTCTTTTTAAGCTTGGGTGTCCGATATGAAAGAGAGGGGAGTTGGTTGATGTGACCTTCTGCCACGACCACAGGACCCTCACCAGTCTTTCCGAGCCCTTCGAAGCCGTGAACTTCTGCCGCCCTCATTCAGAACCAGGTTGGTGTGACGTGTACCATATCTTCCGAGTGCCTTTGGGACTCAACCTGTCCAAGTGGGCTGCTGCACAATTCCACGAAGCCATGGAGTCAGGGAGTAAAGTTGTACAGTACTACCTGAATCGCCCCGGCATTCATCAGATCCGCCACTTAGTAGCCCAGTGGTACCGTTTAAACCCTTTTTGGTTATGGACTCATTATAAAGTAGCCAACCCAAAACAGGGTCTGCTTACTGGGCTACTGAGGCCAGTTGGATCAGGAATTCTATGTTGTGCTTTCGATGCAGAGCTTCAAGCGCGGATACCCTCTCCTCCCAGTGCATTCCGGCCAAGGGGACCATGTCACCAGGATCGACGCAGGTCAAAGCATGGGGCTTACAAATTGGGTCCGCTACGATCCTGCCCTGGTGGGCAGCCACGGGTTTTACCTCTCCGAGTACCTGCAGCTCTTTACGGAACGCATCGGCGAACACGATGTGAGCTTCTATCAGACCTTGGATGGTCAAGAGCTTTTGTATTTCCAATGCGTCGTGGCACGGGAAGCTTGGCCAGTGTTTACTTGCCAGACCTACAACAACAAGCGCGTGTAGATTTTAAGTTCACTGCCTTTCTAAGTCTACGAGAAGTAAAACCTCCAAGGAAGACTGGGCCCGGATCGAAGACCGCATGCGAGATGCGTACCTGCTGCAGAAGACCGCGTACCGCCGCGCGAACGGGGGTGCGCAGGCGCCAGGACTGGGCGAGGCGGGCGCGGCTCGCTTCTGCCACGAGGTCGACTTCACCTCGCTGGAGGAGCCCATGGATGTGTGGGGGAGGGGGATTAGTCTTAGGGTTCTCAGGAGAAGGGTGCCGCCCCTTATGTAGGGGGGGAGGATCACCCTGAACTGCGGTTGTTACTGTCCTGTTGCTACGGTGCTGGCCCGTCATTGGGCACGTCACGGCACGAAGCAAGCCAGCTCTGACAGGGTGCCTCTCCAGGCTTGTACGACTATGTATGACTCTTCTTGACTCTTGCTGCTTTTACCCTAAACCCTAAACCCTAATATAGTAATGACAAGACGGAGAACCATCGAGAGAAGCGAAGAATTGGAAGCCACAGAACAGGCACGCCTCAGCGCCGATGCGGCTCCTCAGCAGAAGGTCCAGGTGCGAAACACCTTTGTGGCTTGGTAGCCCAGTGGTACCCTTCTGCTTTTTTTGGGTTCTAGGTTCCCTCATAAAGTGAGCAACCCCAAAAAGGATACCCTCATGATAATCTGGTTGCTGGGCTACCAAGGTGGAGGTGGAGAGGGAGGCCCATGACGAAGTGTATGTTGATCTCCGGAGAGAGAGACGCTGCCGGACGGTCATGCCTGCCAGCGCGCCGAGCTCTATTGCTGTGGCGTGAGGCTTCATGGACGTCCCCCTCAAGCGTCATGTAGCTATCAGTTCTTTAGCACCTCGCACCAGTTAGGGCGCCAGTTTGGGCGCCGGTGCAGTGCAAAATGCACAGCTTGACTTGGGACGCCAGCGCTCTTGGCCAGGCGGCTTGCCCATCGAAAGTGGCAGCTAGGAGCCTTCATGTCTGATCCAGTTCTTTGCTTTCATGTGTACAGTCAGCTCCCATACGCCACTTGCGCTCTTATCTGGGCCATGTGGCATGCTTTTCTTTCGAAACCGTGTACAGCTTTTCCAGAATTCCCATGACCTCCCTCCCTTCACCATGTACAGGACCTGCCGCGAAGTAGGTCGTCGGCAAGTCGACAGACTTAGTCCATAGGGGTGCCACCGGAAAGCCCAAGAAGTAGGAGGCATGGCATGCACGCAGCCTGCGCAGATGTCGCCAGCAAAACGGAGCCTTCGGTAGGATTCAGCAAACTTCCACAACACGTCGGCTGCAGAAGCCGATGAGTTCGCACGAAGAACCCACTAAACCCTAAACCCTAAACCCCACAAGACATTTCCATCACCAGCGAAATAAAGGACGCCATGCACTACAACGGCACCGAAGGCATCGCCGGATCGGTGTTTCTGCAACCTGTCGCAATGTGGGGGGTTTCCGAAATTCGGAGTACCTTATTCTAGGTGGGACTTAACTACATCTTTAGCACTTTGTTAGTTTTGGGGGTTCATCTATTTTCATATTTAAGGGGGCTAGAAGTTAAACTTGTATTGGGGAGTTAAAGAAGAAAGAAGTATTGGGGTCCTTATTTTAAGGGCAATCCGAGTACTTGGGGGTCTCTATTGGGGGCCCCCTATGTTCGTAAACCCCCGTGTCTTTGCTGCGCAGCCCATGCCAGGCATAGGTTCCAGGTCCCCAGCATCATTCCCCCCCCCCCCCTCCCCCGCCTATCTGAGAGACGGGGTTCATCCAAACACGGCGGTGTTTGCACGTGTCTCAGCATCCTCTAGCCGTAGAAGTCAGGAAACACCACTGCCGGACCACTCTCCGAGTTTTTTGTCTCTGTGTCTGTCTGTGTGTGTGTGTGCGTTATTCTTGGCAAGCCGAGGCTGGCTGGTGTGAGTATTGCATTTGAGAGCAGTCAAGGGTTTAGGGTTTTTAGTATTTAGGCCCAGGGTTAAGGGTTTCGGGCTAACCCCCATGTTCCGGAACACTCATGCCTTCGAGCTGCAGAAGCTCGTGAACCCTTCTCAGGCAAGGCTACGCCAACATCGATATCGTTTCTGACATTGGGAACATACCGCCGCTCGAACTGACACCTAACACCGGAGCCTGACTGCATAGAATCATGACTTCGGCTTCTCAATGTTTGGTGGCCGCCAGCTAGCAGCTAGCTCGCCTGGCATCGAAGCTCCTCTAGCCGCTCCGGGACCCCTCAACCCCTAAGCAAGGCACACTGTACCAAGAACCTGAAAGCTACGTTGAGACCTCCTCAAGACGCGCCCACCAAGCCCTCACAGCGATGTCATCTTAGGTTGCCCGATGAATCATTCGACTTGGTTATCTGCACGGATGTGCTCGAGCACGTGCTGAATCCGAAGAGGGTCGCCGGGCTCAGAAGTAGCGGAATCGACCAGGTGCAGCCCAAATGCACAAGGCTGGATGTAGCTCTACTGCTCTACTTCCACAAGCACATGTTGCATTCTGGCTACTTGCCCCTTCGTTGCTGCAAGCTGGTGGCTGTCGCGCCTCCATGGAAGATGGCATGTGCTAAGGCGATGCACGAGATGGGCCGGCTTCTGAAGCCAGGCCCGAGGGTTTAGGGTTTAGAGTTTAGGGTTTAGGGTTTAGGGTTTAGAATTCAGGCATAGTTCCAGGGGTCAAAAATGGGTTTAGAATTCAATGCTTGTTAGCTTCGGTCGCAGGTTTCCGGGTGAAGGTACACGACATCATCACTTGTCTACACAGGGGTGGGGGACATACGCCGCAAATAAGACTTAGTAGTAGAGTAGCTAACCTTTAACCTTTTTGGGTTAATATATTCCCCTTATATTCCCAAAGGTTAACCTTTAAAACCCCTAGGTACTGGACAACTAAGAAGAGACCTTCACAGTGAAGCAGCCCAGTCTTGAGCCTAGACTTCGCACTGTCAAGGTGGCATGGTGCTTCTCCAGGTGCCGTTCGGAGGATTGGCCACAGAAGCATGGGATGGGTTTAGGGTTTAGGGTTTAGGGTTTCGGGTTTAGGGTTTAGGGTTTAGGGTTTAGGGTTTAGGGTTTAGGGTAAAAGGGCGAGGAGTTCGCGAAGTCGGGACTTAGTGTGGTGGTAACCCCTAGACCGACACGGAACCCGAGCTGCGAGCGATGTTGGGGTTCAACCCCAAGGTCCCCCTAGGGTAGGGTTGAGGGTTGAGGGTTGAGGGGTGAGGGTTGAGGGTTGAGGGTTGAGGGTTGAGGGTTGAGGGTTGAGGGTTGAGGGTTGAGGGTTGAGGGTTTAGGGTTTAGGGTTTAGGGTTTAGGGTTAGGGTTTAGGGTTTAGGGTTTAGGGCCTGCATCAAGTCTCCGTGTGCTCGCGCCCGAAGGAGCCCTACATAACTTGCCACACCACTACTTCGCGGGCTTCACCCATAAGTGGTCGCTTGGCTTGGCAGTTGGGCTTGAGAGGTTCGGAAGAACCTTGAGATCTATGCCCTTTGTGGAGCGGTCCTCCAACCCCATCCCAGAACCTAACGACAAGATGACACCTACTTCTTGGGCGAATTTGTGGCAAACCCTAAACCCTAAACCCTACAGCGCCGAGTCAAACCCTACAACCTAGACATCAGCGTGCAGCCTGCAGCAGGCAAGGTCAAGGGTTAAGCATAAGACTACCAGCCCTATACTATGCCCGGTCAAAGTCCCTGCTGCGGCACTCCTTCCATGATCAATTCCTGACCTTGTTCACAAAGTTCTCAAAATGAACTGGCCTTCATCCCTAGTACCTTTCTTTGAGTAAACAACGCTGAAGACAGCGCTAAAGCCCAATTAAAAAAAAAAAAAAAAAAAGAAACATCCGCTCGCGGCTGGGCCTTTGGTGCAGAGTCTAACCCTAAACCCCCCCAGAGCGGGTCTGCTCGGCGGGTGGAAAAAGAACCCTAAACCCTCTGCCCTAAACCCTAAACCCTAAACCCTAACCTAAGGTTCGAGGAGGTGTCCGCCGCTGCCTCTTTGGAGGCACGGTTGCGGGTTTAGGGCCTTAGGGAATTAAGGGGCTTTGCGAGTTTAGGGTTTAGGGTTTAGGGTTTAGGGTTTAGGGTTTAGGGTTTAGGCAGGGTTTAGGGTAGGCTCGAGGGTGTTTAGGGAATTTAGGGGCTGTAGGGGTTGTGCGGGCTTCGGGCTCTAGGGGGCTTTTTTGGGAATGTAGACGCTTTGGGGGTTTCAGGGCTCGAGGGGGCTTTAGCGGAATGTAGGGGCTTTAGGGGTTTCAGGGGTTTGGGGCTTTCGAGGTTTTAGGGGCCCCCCGAACCCTTAAGCCCAAAACCCTAAGCCCTCTAGAAAATCAGCAAGATGTGTAGGTCCAATAGCGGTATTGTTATGGTGGAGTTGGTTGTCCGGTCTCGTCTGGTTTCCATGATGATTTCGCTTTTTCGCCTTTTCTAAATCAAGTTCAAGACCAGACAGAGACCAGACGTGGTGTGAGGCCGCTAGGCAGGTGGCAAAACCGAAAGAAAAAAACAACCCCCAGACAAACCCGAAACCCTTTTATGAGGTGGCCTTGAACCCCTAAACCCGTAAGCCCCTACACCCGGAACCCTAAACCTAAACCCCCTAAACCCCCTAAACCCCCTAAACCCCCTAAACCCCCTAAACCCCCTAAACCCCCTAAACCCCCTAAACCCCCTAACCCCCCCCCTAAACCCCCTAAACCCCCCCCCCTAAACCCCCTAAACCCCCTAAACAAACCCCCTAAACCCCAAACCCCCCCAAAACCCCAAACCCAAACCCCAAAACCCCAAAACCCAAAACCCCAAAACCCCAAAACCCCAAAACCCCAAAACCCCAAAACCCCAAAACCCCAAAACCCCAAAACCCCAAAACCCCAAAACCCTAAAACCCTAAAACCCTAAAACCCTACAACCCTAAAACCCTAGAACCCCAAAACCCTAGAACCCTAGAACCCTAAAACCCTAAAACCCGAAAACCTAAACCAAACCCTAAACCCTGAAACCCTAAAACCCTAAACCCTAAACCCCAAAACCAAACCCTAAAACCCTAGAACCCTAAAACCCTAAACCCTAAACCAAACCCTAAAACCCTAAAACCCTAAAACCCTAAAACCCTAAAACCCCTGTTGAGGTATAAACCCTAAAAGCCTAAAACCCTAAAAGCCTAAAACCCTAAAACCCTAAAACCCTAAAACCCTAAAACCCTAGAACCCTAGAACCCTAGAACCTTAAAACCCTAGAACCCTAGAACCCTAGAACCCTAGAACCCTAAAACCCTAAAGCCCTAAAACCCTAAAACCCTAAAACCCTAAAACCCTAAAACCCTAAAACCCTAAACCCTAAACCCTAAACCCTAAACCCTAAACCCTAAACCCTAAACCCTAAACCAAACCCTAAAACCCTAAAAAACCCTGTTGAGGTGGCCTGGGGCTACCACTTCGAGACCTTGGCGCGCCGGCTGCAGCGCTCCCTGCAAAGCGAGGAATGCCTGAGCCTGGGCTTGCAGCGGCTAAGGGTTTAGGGTTTAGGGTTTAGGGTTTAGGGTTTAGGGTTTAGGGTTTAGGGTTTAGGGTTTAGGGTTTAGGGTTTAGGGTTTAGGGTTTCACCTGAACAACCTCGGTCACAGGCAAGCTACCAAAGGAGCCCTGAAGCAAGAAAGGGTTTAGGGTTTAGGGTGGGCGCATGTGTACGGCTTGGTGGTCCTAGCTGATGCTCTGAGTCAGGGTTTATAGGGTTTAGGGTGTACAGACCCGGGTGGATCAAGAAAGTGTCGAGGGACTAAAGGAGGGACCCTTATGAGGGACCTTAGGGGTTATTTAGGGACTACTTCGGTATGCAGGGGCTTTATAATGCATATGTAGGGGTTATGTCGGGGAATAACTTTGTCCCTTGGAGGGGTCTTTCATACCCCTGAAAAGTGGGAAAGAAGGTTTGGGGCTAAGTGTAATGTTAAGCGCTGTTGGGGTTTACATTGCACCTGTGCCCTTTGCACCTTGAAATGTAGACTTCCTAACCTCTAGAAGCCCTTTGGGTTTAAGGTGTATAACCCTTAGAAGATCAGCTGTAGGTTCAATATGTCCTGGTGTTTTTTGTTGGGGTTCTGCCGAAAGCTTTGTTAGGGAACCTTCATGGAGTTTAGACCCGGCACATAGAGCCGCAGCCCGTGCAAGCCGCCCATCAACCGCCAACCCCCTGAACCACCATCTCGCCGAATGGCTTACATTCGGCAGGCTAGGAACAAACTTTTGCCCGCTCCCCCCCGACTATCAATCTTAAGCCCCTCTCATCACTACCTCCCCGCCCAAGAGATGCTCTAAACCCTCAACCTGAAAAAGTCTATAGTATGTATGTATCAATATACATGTATGCAGATAAAGAAATACAAAAAACAAACAAAAATCTATGCATATATATATATATGTGTATATATACATATATATATATATATATATATATATTTATTTATTTATTTACTTATCTATTTAGTTATTTATATTATATAATATATATATATATATATTGAGTTATTGTTATGAGAGATATGTTTATTTGTTTTTTTGTTAACACGGTATGCCGGGTGCACGTCCATTAAGGACCGGCATCTTCGGTGCCCAGCCGGCCGCAGCCTGGCGAACGCACGCCCCATGGCCAAGCAAGCGGCATGTGCGTTCCATGCTTTAGCGTGGGAGGGGTTTAGGGTTTTTGGGGTTTTTAGGGTTTTTAGGGTTTTTAAGGGTTTTAGGGTTTTTAGGGTTTTTAGGGGTTTAGGGGTTTAGCGTTTTGGGGTTTTAGGGTTTTGGGTTTAAGGTTCTGGGCCGATATGGGCCTTTGCTGGGCTCTGGGGCCTCAGGCTGTTGTCGGAACCCAGCGCCCGAATAAGATGCCAAGAGTTCTGCGACGATGTCATGAGAATGCGATCGTTGAGCTGCGCAGTTCTCCTCAACTTTAGGGTTTTGGGTTTAGGGGTGCAGTTTTGCAGGTGTGTGAAGTGGGGGGGTTCCTTTCTGGCAGTCACCAAGTCCCAGTTGCAAAAAAGGTTTAGCGTTCATGCAGGTGTCATTGTTCGACGGAGGCGTTGCTTTTGGCTTGACTGAAGGTGACGGATGAGCTCCCGCACGTCTTGGAGCACCTCCGCGTGTGTCAGAGCAACCCAGAAGGCTGGTGTTTTGGGGCAGTCGGGTAGCGCTTAGGGACCATACTTGGAGGTTCATGGTACTTAATTGCCCAATTAAAACTGTACTTCTAACTCAGCTATAGCCACGTTAGGGCACTTAAGTCACTTAAGGGCCTTACAAGTGGGTTCTCAGTGCAGTTATTATTGGGTTATAAGTACCTCCAAGTAAGGTGTAGGCAAAAGGGGTTTTAGGTTGAGGGAGTTCAAAAAGGTTGAGGGGTTTCAGGTGTTCGGAGGGGTGCTGGCTTCATATAGAGCCGAGGGGGCTTTCGACCGAGTCCTATGGACAGGTCTAAAGATCACAGTCTCTTGGGACGCCTGTTCACATGAGGAAGATAGGACCATGTGGCCGGTAGATACATTCAGACTCATGACTGGCAAGCCGTTTTTGCTACAGTTGCCACAGGTGCGGTGGACCAGTCCTTCCCTGAGGGCATCCGCGCGATATTGATTAAAAAGATAGCTTAGGGTTTAGCGTTTAGGGTTTAGGGTTTAGGGGCTTCGAGGTGATCATTGTTGGCCAGTCATGTGATCCCAGAGAATCTGATTCGACGGGCTGGCCATCCGGAAGCGCATGAGTGCTTGCCCAATTTGCTCAGTCATCCAAGCAAGTTCTTGAGTTTGGAATCACCTCCCTTAGACCATGGAAAAGAGGACCTTCATGCTACGCATGTACATTGGAGTCACACCTTCATAACTTCAGAATCAGAGAGAGAGAGAGAGAGAGAAAAAAATGTAAACGTGGAGAAGAAGAAGAAGAAGAGGAGATGTGAGCAGCAAAAGTACCACTCTGAATCTTCTTGCATCGTAGTCGCCGACCATTTTATGCACACGTACAAATTCTCGGTCGGACATGAGAGTTTGAGCTGAGCTGCACTCCTCCACCATGGCCCGGCGGCTTTGCTTGCTGGCTGCAGTGGCAGCCGCCCTGCTTCGCGCCGGCTGCTTCGTTGGGGTCCAGCTGTTCCCTTCACGCGTGTTTTGGCTGGCACTTTAGCATGGAAGGGTTTAGGGTTTAGGGTCTGCGCAGGCTTGTTAACTGTTGTGCCGAGTTCGCACAGGATGAACAGACTCCAAGTTCTGAAAGCCAGACTGTCGCATCTGGACATGTCACTCCTACTTGTAAAGAGGATCTTGAAAGTTTGTGGAGGTGCGCGCCAAGTCACTAAAGATCCTTGCCGATTTTTCTTTAAATGCTTCGATCGAAGGGTGGGGGAGACATTCCATTTTCAAAGAGACGAAATGGACAGGTTGATATCTACGGAAGCCTTGCGTAGCAATATGGGTTGTTTTCGTAGCAACATAAGCTGAGAACCCCGAAAACTGTAACCAACAAAAAGTGGCGTGGGGGGGGGTTCTTTTTTTGCCTCGGCTTGCGAAAGCTGGCAGGCACAGGATGTTTTCCGTAGCAAACAGGGGTTCCTTCAAAGGCCTTAACTTACAGAAAATGACAAAGTCAGGAAACTGAACAAGCCCGGAAGCAACTTTGGATGGGGCTTTGATTTGGGTTTGACAGGTGTGATGTGCCTGTTTCCGAAAATTAGGGGTACCTTACTGGAGTCCTTGTTATGAGGGAACCCTACTACTTGGGGTCTTTATTCGGGGTCCCTGATCTTCGTAACCCCCATATGTCTAGCTGAAGGTTGAAGATTTTTAGAACAGTGTTGGTGAGATCTTCAATCTCAAGCTCGAGATTGTGAAATGGCGTTTAAAGTGACATTATCAAGGCTCCCGGCTGAAAACCGAAGATCCCCCGCAGACAGCAGTAGTGAGGGTTCCGAAAAACCATAGCATCGTTTCGTGAGGCGTACCACATTGTAAGGAGTATACTGGAATAGAGACCCGGAAAGGGCAAATGACCCCCCGCATAGCACATGAGCCTTTCACTAGATAACCCTTATAAGGGGAAGCGTGAGGAATCTTCTGGGATCCTTGATTGACATGTTCATACTTCGGCTTACAAGAGACATGTATTTCGAGGCCCCAGAAACGCCAAACCCAAAGTAACGCCAAGTTGGCCCTAAATTGCCCCCAACCCCGAAGCCCTACAACCCAACAAGTATAATTATCCCTCAAACCCACAAAGCCCGAAACCCTAAAATGGCCTGCCTGGAGGGTGTCGAAAGAATCCTAAGCCCTAAACCCTAGACCCCGGAACCCCTAAAGCCCAAACCCTAAACCTCGCAACCCCTAAAGCCCTGAACCCTAAGCCCCCCGCAATCCCTAAACCCCTGAATCCCTGAGCCCTAAACCCAAACATAGAGGTCGGAATTCATTACGAATAGTATTCCCTTATGGGCCTTTTAAAGATACGCGACAATAAACCCCAAAACCCTACTTTAATATTACATATTAAGGCCCCTATATGAATGCTTTTGAAGGTGGCTCGGCCTCCGAGGGTGTCGGGGCATTCCACGGCTCGTGCATTGCTGCAGGATGGTGGATGGTTTTAGGGCTCGGGGTTTAGGGTTTAGGGTTTAGGGTTTAGGGTTTAGGGTTTAGGGTTTAGGGTTTAGGGTTTAGGGTTTAGGGTTTAGGGTTTAGGGTTTAGGGTTTAGGCGGGTTTGGACTAGGGTGCCCCCCTACTGTAGAGTTTCACTTAAACCAACACTTCAGACTGTTTCTGACGCCGGCATGGAGCTGAGTTCCGGTTTCAAAAGGGTTTAGGGTTCAAAAAAAGGTTCAGGGTTCGGGGCTTAGGGTTCAAAAGTTTAGGGTGGTCGGTCTGCAGCCGCTGCTGTTGTGAGACGCGCGCTTCCGCTGCAGCTGGCACCTCAGGGAGCTTCAGTTTGAAGAAGGGCTGTTGCCACTCAAAAGAAAGGAGGATTTGGGGTTTTGGGGATTTGGGTTTAGGGTTTAGGGTTTTAGGGTTTTAGGGTTTTAGGGTTTTAGGGTTTTAGGGTTTTAGGGTTTTAGGGTTTTAGGGTTTTAGGGTTTTAGGGTTTTAGGGTTTTAGGGTCTGGTTTGCGAGAGGTTTAGGGTATAGGGTTTAGGGCTTAGGGTTTAGGGTTTAGGGTTTTCATCAGAAGCATCAGACGACCAGCTGCTGCTTTTCTCGCATGACGGTGACAGGACCAGCTCATTGAGCCCCTTGTCGATTTTGCCGGAAATGGCCCGGACCTCAACTTCTGGGCCGGAGGACCTATGAAGGGTGCGAGGGAGGGAGGAGTTGAGGCACACTTGCCAAACTCTGGCATGTCAGCATCTTCACGTCACAGCCGCCCGGTGAACTTTGCCTGCAGGCACGGCATTTGCAGTGAGCGATGCTGTGCTGGCAGATGCAACACCGGCGATACAGACCATGAAGTACGAGGCCGCCCCACGACTCGGGAGGATAGCCGGGCGACCATGAATCTACGAATCAGCACAGAGTGTGATGGTTCTTCAGCAAGCACAAGATTCAAAAAAGGTTTATAGGGGCTTAAACGTATACCTAGCACTCCCTGCGGCCTTCCCTGGGGCCTCGTCTCACAGCGGGTCGTCGGGGTGTTTTTGCAGTGCATCTCTTGTCAGGTGCCAACCTTCAGCCCAGGACGGGCTTTTGGGATTGGAGGGACTCCCAAGCTTGTGTCGGACCTGGTCCTACAAACCCTCAACCCTAAACCCTAAACCCTAAACCCTAAACCACATCCCTGAACAAGGTTGTAGCATGTAGGCCAAGAAGCGCCCAGTGCTCACAAGAACCAAGTCGAAACTTTGCAACATCCGAGCTCGCATTGTCCACTTACTCGCATCGACTGTAAAGCCCTAAACAGTATTCCCAACATCCCTAATTACATCCCTGAACCCCCCCCCACCCCCCACCCCTGAACTCCAAACCTCGACAGCCAGGATTTGTGGTCGACGGGGTCATCAGCACAGAGGCCTTGGGGGACTTGATCTGACCGGGCTCCAGCCTCCTCTTGCGCTAGAAGCTGAATCCCTTCCCCCCCTACATGGTGGTTTCCGAATTGGGGGGGGTACCTTATTGGGGTCCGTATTGTAAGTGAAAACCCTTTGGGCTATTTTAGGGGTCCCTTGAATGTATCCACCCCTTCATGTTCAAAAGTCCCCCAGGATGTGTTGCATGGTATACTGGAAGGGGCATGTCGACCTCTCCGTGGCTGGGGGATGGAGGGGGGACCCAGGAGGGAACTCTTGAACCACATCAGCTCACTATCAGGGGTCGAGGTGTGAAGCCCCTGAATCCCTAAACCCTTTCTCCGGGCTTCAGGTCGATATGTTTGGCTTATTACGGGTTCAGGGTTTGGGGCTTGTTTTTGGCTTAGTCTTGAGGGTTCAGGGTTTACGGCTTATTAGGGCGCATGTTGGGTTGTTAGTGTTTAAAACTATGGGGTCTCGAGGGCCCATCGGATGGTTGAGATTCGAGAGGTTGGGGGTCGAGCCCCCAATGCACTTTTCGGGCTCTGGGATGGTTTTTGAAACCTGAACTCCTTCAAAACATGCCGCGACCTCGCAATACCAGGAGTTCTCGGAACACAACCTGAACGATTGGGCAGGATGAGCGAGCCTTTGTATCCTGAAGCACTAGTTACCCCTCAAAACTCTGACCCTGTGTCCCCCCCACATTCCTAAGCCCTGAAAGCCTCAACAGCCACGAAAGCCTCTGTCAAGCACTTCAGAGACCCTTCACCCCCCTCCCCCCCCGTCCCTGCTCCCCCCTGCCACCAGCCCCGGAGTTCAGGATTGCCAGCAGCTGGTCCAGCTGTGCGAAGACATCGGCTTCCGAACTCGCTGGAGTCAGGTGCTTGAATGTGGACAAGCTTAATGGGGGGGCGCTCACAGAGGGTTGGCTTCCTGAACCCTAAACCTCAAACCCTAAACCCTAAACCCTAAACCCTAAACCCTAAACCCTAAACCTTTTTCGCCGCGAAGCGTCCTTGCAGGTGGGTGCCGTGACACTCTACATGCCCGAGCAGTTCTCGAATCATATCTTTGAGAGGCTGCCCTTCGGCTTCGACCTCTTGGATTGCCCTAAACCCTAAACCCTAAACCCTAAACCCTAAACCCTAAACCCTAAACCCTAAGCCCAAACCTGGGGTTGATGGGTGTGTTAGAACACGGCGTGGCGGCACCTGGAAGATCATCACCGTTGACATGTCTAGCATTTGTTTATCTGGAAGTATCCTTAAAACAAGACATATAAATATGGATATATATATATATATATACATATCTATATATTCATACATATATATATATATGCAAGCATGTAGATATAGGGTTCACGATTGACCAGAGCTTCGAGTGCTCAGAGCGAGCCAGGGCTTGTTGGTCGGGATGTCGGTCTTCAAAAAGCGAGGCCTCGCAGGTTCTCTTCCTGTCCGCCAAGTTTAGGGTGTAGGGTTTAGGGTTTAGGGTTTAGGGGTTAGGGTTTAGGGTTTAGGGTTTAGGGTAACTTGTATGTCCTCCAAACTCAAAGTTTCACGATGCCTCCAAGCCGCCGAGAAGCAGTTTATATGATCCCGAAAAAACAAGAGAAGCCAATCCTCTGCATCCCGCGTCAGACCTTGTTTGGAACCATCAATCGTTCCCAGAGTGCCTCCCGTTGTTCTTGTCGGCTAGCTGAAGCTAAGTTACAATGGTAGGCTTACATATAGAGCACCCTTGTTTTCATCTAAGGACAAAGCTTGGGATGTTCCCCCCTTATACTAACATATACTAACATATACTAACAGTGTTCAATGGGGATTATAGTAACTCTTACCATAGTCCCTCTTAAGGACGGTTAGTATAAGGGGGAACGTCCCAAAGGATAAACCCTAAGTTCCCAAGAATCAAAAAAACCTTCAGGAAGCCCTTCTTGCCGGACCACTTTGGCGGCCGACCCATTGGCATCCATCGCCGCGGCTCAGTGCAAGATGCCCGTAACACCCTTGACCCACAGGGTTCAGGGTTCAAGGGATTTCATAAGGGTTCTTTTTGGTTTAATTGAAGTGTTAGTCAACAAAAAAGGGATTGAGGGCTTAAGGCTTCCAATTAGTTTACAGGGTTCTAGGGTTTCACCAACCCAGAACCCTAAGCGCTGGACCTTATAAACCCTAAACCCTAATCCGGGTGACCCCTGTGCTTCCTCCACGGCTGTGCCGCCGTTTTACAGGGTTCACTTGAAGGTTCATGGGTAACTGTAAGTATGTTATATAAGTGCCCTAGAGAAGGCTATGACCAGTTAGAAGTACAGTTTACCCTACTTCTAGCCCCCACTTAGAGCTACCCATGAACCTCCAAGCAAGAGCAGATCCTAAACTCTAAACCCTGAACCCCAAACCCATGGCGGCTTAGTCGATGTGATGGGTGCTGTTTGGGAACCTCTGTAAATCGTAGTTTTCCTTATCGTTTAGCTACGAAGTACCAAAAGGCCCCCTTTTGTTATTGAACTCCCATACGCAAACTCGCCTGTGGCTAAGGGTGGGCCGTGCTCAAGTATGAGAAGGGCCAGTATCTGAATCCCCACATCGATGGGCACACCCCGGGCACTGTGCGCATAGGCGGGGGTCGGGAGCGCACCTTCACTCCGACAGCACTAAGCCGTTCTCATGCACGAACCATGTGTCTGAGCAAGAACTTCATACCCTCAACCCTAAAACCTAAACCCTAAACCCCTATCAGGCTAGATAGTTGTGTCCCAGCAGGAAATGAGCTGCAGAAGGAGACGGGCACGCGCTCCTACATGTCCTGCCTCTTCTGGCTGAGCGACGACGTGGAGGGAGGCATGGTCCTTTTTGGGGGCGGGGGGGGGGAGGGGGGTGGCAACCAAAACAGTCCTGTTTGAAGAGGAGCCAAATTCAACCTGGCATACATACATACAAAAATGAAAAAATATATGTATATTTGTTTTTTAAACATATAAAAAAATATATACATATATGTGTGTATTCAGAGCGCGGGAGCAGGTGGGGGAGGAGATTCGTGAACTTCTGTCCAGGGCTTCGATCTGTGATGTCTGACCCAGGCGAGACCGTGTTCACATACCCGCAGGGGGGGACCTGGGTGGCGATTCCGCCAAAGCACTCTCGGCCGCAAATGAAACAGGGTTAATATTTCTGTTATTGGTGAGCGTATAAAAGGTTCCTTTTAAAGATTGCTGAGTGTATATCTTGGGTGTCCTTTTGGGGATACAAGAAATATGAACTCTACATCAAATGCGAAATCCTAAGGCTTATGGGGCTTTGTGTTCTTGGGTGTGCATGTAAGCGTATGCTGGCAGATTGCCACCGCAACCCTCAAGCCCTATGTAGAACTGGGGTTGGGCAGATTTGGCTAAATCACTCAAGCAATCTTCAAGCCGGAAGTGGTTGAGTAGCTTTCTTTCCTCGTGCTGCGACTCTACAAACCTTGAGGATTCAAGTGTAGGTTTAGTTTTACTACTGCGGGTTTGGGATTTAGGGCTCAAGGCGCGAACCCAAGAAGGCTGCTGCGCAACTGGCTTAACGGAAGTAAAGGGTGTAATGCGCGTAAATCCCGGCAGAACTGCCAAGATTCCCGGATGGAAGAAGAGTCTTTTCAAGGGTCTAAAGGGCTTGAACGGGCTAGAGGTCTCAGAGGTTAAAGGGTTTCGGGCTTAGGGCCTTAAAGGGTCATGGGTGTCTTGGTTTATGGCCCAAGGGGCTAAGGGGGTTAGGGTTCAGGGCTTTAGGGTTTAGTCCAGGCAGGGTGCAACGGTTGCTTGAAGGGTTTAAGGGATTAAGGGTTCAGCCCCCTAAGCCCTAAAATCAGAAACCTCCTTTAGTGTTTAAACTTAGGACGGGTGCCGCGCTCTTGTTCTTCCATGGGCAGAACGCGGTCAACAACCCCATGCACTATGGTGGCGACGTGACCCTTGGTAGCCTGATGGGGTTCGGTTTAGGGTTTGGGACGTGGACTTTTCCTGGAAGTGCTGAGTGAGTACTGGTTAGGGCACAGGGGTTTTTAGGGTTTTGAGATCTTAAGGGTTGTAGGGAGTTGTAGCGGTTTTGAGAGGCCATGCTGCAATTGGGGCATTGGGACTTTGGGGCTGGGAGCTCTGGAGTTTCATTTGGATTTAGGGTTTGGGGTTTAGGGTTCAGGGTTTGGGGTTTAGGGTATAGGGTTAGGCTTGAAAGGTTCAGTGCTATTGCAGCCTCTGTGGTGCTGCCAAGCCTGCGCGCACGTAGCACACGCAAACTCGCAGCCTCGAGGCCCAGGTCCAAACTGCCATACGGCTCCTCCGCATGCAACTCAGAGACCTTCGCCTCAATGCTTGGAGGCTCATGGTACTTCAGAACCCAGTTGTAACTGCACTTATAACCCAATTATACGCACATTAGTGCACTCAAGGCGCTCTAAGTACAGTTATAAATTGGGTTATAAGTAGCATGAACCTCCAAGTGGGGGTGCGGCCTATTCCCTAAACGGCCCCCTACACTCCCTGAAGCCCCAAAACAAGCAAGCAGCCTGAGCTTTCCACCGCAGGAAGTCCGGAGTCAAGTACCTGGCCTCCTGTCTGCAGATTTAGGGTTTAGGGTTTAGGGCTTAGGGTTTAGGGTTTAGGGTATAGGGTATAGGGTATAGGGTAGAAGTTATGAAAATGAATATCCGTTTCTTCAATGACCGCCTTTCATCCCTGAAGCCCCCACCCTTGGGTCTCGAAAGTCAGCTTTGAATTGGAAAAAGTCGAACGCCTCAAAAGCTTCCACTTGCAAGTGCATAACTACTATTTGCTTAAGAACCCACCTGAAAAAAAAAGAAGTAGAATGATCCCTATATTGCCCTTATAAGATTTGTTTGTGATTTTTTGGCGGTTCTTAAGCATATAGTAGACAAAGGTACTTTCCTGGATCGGGCCGCGCTGTCGTGAAGGGAAATACCCCCGTCATGGGACAAACTTAAGCACTGAATCCCAACAGATCAAGGCCTCAAAGTACCCTAAACCCTAAACCCTAAACCCTAAACCCTAAACCCTCACTCCCTACACTCGGCCCTCTACTCTTTTGCACTGCGCACCTTGTGCCGAAGTCCTACTGATGTTTTTCATGGGAAAGGACTCCATGTTGCGGTTTGAGGTTGAGAGCTGGGATGTTCCCCCTTATACTAACAGTTTAGGGTTTAGGGTTTAGGGTTAGTTTGGGTCAAGCCATTTTGGCTCAAGGAGCCGTTATGGTTACGAGGCCCAAACTGGGCAAGCCCCTGCATTGAATTCACACTGTGGCTTGGAAAGTGCTGCCATGGATGCTCGGTAGACGAAACTGTTGTCATGTTTGGGTTTCGCAGAGCGCACTGCAAAGAAGCTGGGAGGGGACTCTGCCATTCGATTCATCAAGATGGCGCGTGTTGCTCTCTTGCAGATGGATGACCAGCCGGCTCGAAGGAACAGGCAGATGATCCACCTGGATTTATGTTTGCCAGTGGCCCACGCTAGCCCTGGTCGACATGCGGAGTGCCAAACCTGCGAGGAGGTCTTGACGCGAACCCAGTTTGAGGCTTTCATGAAATCTACAATTGACAACTTCATGTCAACACTGGAGAATATGCAAAAACTCATGGAACAAAATGTAGCCACCATCCTCGATTTGCGTCGGCAGCTTGATGAACAGGATGCTGGGGAGAAGTTGGACACTGCAAGCAGCTATCATCCTTATGCTGCGAGTGCTGCCGGCATGCGTCCGCAGCAGGAAGCTGCGTGCTCCCACGTGTTGCCACTAGCTTCTTCAGACGATAAAGCTCCACCCTCGAGCCATTTGCAACTCCTTAGGGACCGTCACGTGAAGATGAAGATAGAATGAGAGAGCAGCAGCGGCGTCATGATCGAACTCTTTTGGATCTTGTCTACGTCGGCTGTCGGCTGCACAGTCGTGAGAGCCTTGTCGAACTCTTTTGGTGAGGCAGCAACGACCCTTCTTCTATCAGTACGAAGTCACACCTGTGATTGCATCCCCTGCTTGTATAGGATCGCGGGAAGGCTCTGCTATCAGGTTGCCGGCAGCTTCCTCAGTCCGTGCTCAAAAAGGGTTTAGGGTTGAACAGTCCTTGGTAGGGATTTTAATGGGGGGGGGTTACTATAGCTCCTATTAAGGACTGTTAGTATAAGGGGGAACATCCCAAGTTTAGGGTGCAAACCCGAAAGCACCAATCCTGCCCCTCGATGAAAAAAGTTCAGGTTCGGTCAGACATCATCTACCAGACCTGAGTGTGATCCAGGGCGATGGTGTTTTTTTCCTTTGAGCGGGTTTAGGGTTTCGGGTTTAGGGTTTAGGGTTTAGGCATGAAACCCTAAGGTTTCAGGACTCCGGGTGTGGATATTATCTGAAGGTTCAGACGAGGTCGTTAGAGAACCGCATGAGGCTCCAAGCCAAAGAGACACGAAGCAGCGTTTTATATTTCTGTTTTTGGTGAGTGTATATAAGGTTCCTTTTTAGGTTTGGTGAGTGTAGATACTTGGTGTCCTTTTGGCGATACAAGGAATAAAGCTGTCTCACCTTGATAGGATTCACGACCTCGAGTCCGCAGTACAAGGAATATAAACCCTACCTCATATGAGACAAAGCCACAGTGCAACAAAGGGCAAAAAACCGATCCGTAAGTTCGACCAAAGTTCTAAGCAAGTTTGGGACTGGGCTAGCGGCTACTCGCTGAGCCAGGCATTTAGGGTTTGGGGTTTGGCGTTTGGGGTTTAGGGTTTAGATTCTTTTCCCTGCAGCTTCTTGTGCGGGTAGAGGGTGGCCTTTTTGTAAGCGGAGTTGCTCATGGTTTGTTCATTGCTGGTACGTAGGTCTTAGGGCTCTTTAGGGCTTTAAGATGCGGGGTATAGCTTCAGCCTTATTGAGCTTCAGTTTGCTGTCTCACACATTCCCTTCACTTATTTCCTGCACGTGCAGTGAGATGATGGGACTGCAGACGGGAGAAAAGTGCTTTGACAACGGGCTTCCAGTGTGGGCTAGGGGATGCTTGACACTTTGATTACTATTAAGGTTATTATCATCTTTTTCATTTTTGTTGGGTTAAGCAGATGGTAGATTGAGACCTGGAGTTTGTTACAGTCCAAAGGGTGCAGACCCAAATAAACCCGATGACCGTTCGTGTTCGTGCAGCACGGGGCCTTTCGTTGTCAGCCCTGCCATGTTTCCTTGAGCAAAGTTGGTCCAACTCGAGTGTTTCGGTCCATCTCGTAGCTGCAAGCAACCCAGGAGGCACCAGACCTCCTAGGCCATACTATCAACCAGGAAGAGGGACTGTCTGACATAAAGCATAAGCGACTTAGGGCTTGTAGGACTATCCCATTCGTTCTTCTGGGCAACTCGAGGCCTGACGTTGACATCTCCTTCAGCCTTAAAGCATGCTTGTTGGCTTTGGGCCTACGTGCCCCCCCCCCCCAACCGGCTAATCTGGAGGTACCGCTCTGAGAAATGCCATGGCTAACCATGTTCAGAAGAACCTCTTGAAACGATGTTGATCCATCCCACGTGGGGTCAAACGTTTTTTCGTGCGAAGGGTCATGGCTCGAAGCACTTTCTCGCCGATGTAGCATAGCCCTTGAAAGCGTTGTATGGATGCCACCTGTGCTGACAACTTGCCATGGCGCTGTTGTCCTGCAGTCGTTCCCACAAGGCCGTTGCGGCAGTCTTCATTCTGTCCATTGGTTTTTCGACCTTCGCCATGTGGCGGACTTCTAGGGCTTTGGACCGGGACACTGGAGTGAGCACGAACAAGCCAAAGCACAGACCTGGGTGCAAAAGGGACCCTGAGGAATTTTACTTGCCAGAAGACTTGAAATACTGCCATCAGCCTCGAAAAGTAGACTGGTTCAACGACTTCTTGGCGAAGAACTTGGCAAGCAACCCTCTTGAGCCTGGATGCTGGGAGAAAAACAATTCCTGCGCGCCCTTTCCGTGCTTCAAGCTGTGCGAGACGGGCAGGTATGCAGAGCTGCGCAAGATCTGGAGCGCAGAGAAGCCGGGAAAGCGGAAGGTCATGGCGTTCCAGTACGGCAAGGTTGCCAGCTCCGCCATCGTCGAAGGGATGAAGACTCAACTTGGGATATCAGTGGCCCACGCCCACTTGCCCTTGCACGCCAAGCAATGGCTCGATGGCGAGCGTCCACAGATCCCCCCGCAAGTGCAAGGCTTTGCTTTTTCACAGGAGTGGTCGTTAAAGCCAGGGGATGAGTGCTTCATCATCACGGCAACGCGAAGCCACTTCAGCAGAGATCCTTCGGAGTACTTCGAGAATGTCCTACTTCCGGAGCATCCCTACGGCTTTCATCCCCGAGGTATTCGCAGGTACAATGACACACCTCCTGTCGGAGGTGACAAGAGGTGGACAGAGGCAACTGTGACCCAACTTGGCAGGACCAACGTGGAAGCTTTGCAAGAGGACTTCCAAGCCCAGCATGAGATTGTCATCCAGGCATACTCAAAGTGGTACTCTGACACCTTCTTCCACGCAACGGGCGTTGACGTGCTGCAAAGCCAGTTCGACCGAAAGGCCAAACACATGTTAGTTCGTGGGGAGACGTGCCAGGTGCTAGTCCTGCGATTTGAGGACATTGGCGAGTGGGGCGGCATTATTGCACAGCATTTCCCTGGCTTTAAGATGCCGAAAGGTGCCAACAGGGCTGAACTTAAATGGTACGCAGAGGCCTACAAAAACTTCCTTTCGAGCCTGACGTACAGGCCTGAGGAGCTAAAAGCCATGTGCGAGACGGAAACGGAAATGCATTTCTACTCGCAAGACCCCGAGAACGAATGCGCTGATGCTGACTACTAGGCTTTTTACCTGGGATCGCAGGAACCTGTCAACTGGAACCTGTCAACTGGAAGTTAAAATTGAAAATAGTACGGACAGGACTTCCCTTGCGGCGAATAAGACTATTCCATATAAGACTATTCCATACCACCCCCGATCTACCTACCGATTAAAGCCCATATGTCAGGATCTGTTTCTACAGGTAGCAGACTCAGAGGCAGCCGGTGGCAGCTTAAGGGGCTGCCACCTCCACAAACCTCCCTCTGTGGTGATCGCGCGCGCTGCGCTTCGCAGGACAAAATGTCGCAGTCGTTCTGTGCAGGGCTTAGGGATTTGGCATTAAGGTTTAGGGTTTAGGGTTTAGGGTTTAGGGTTTAGGGTTTAGGGTTCAGGGTCTGTATAGTTGGCTCAGCAGCAGTTCCGTGCAGTTTCTTTCTGGAACTTGCGCAGGGCTCCATGTTGCACTTGGTGAGCTCTTCGTTGGCCTCCACCACCAAAGCTCTTTTAGGGTTTAGGGTTTAGGGTTTAGGGTTTAGGGTTTAGGGTTTAGGGTTTAGGGTTTAGGGTTTAGGGTTTAGGGTTTAGGGTTTAGGGTTTTGAAGCCTGTGCTCTGCAATCCTGAACCCTTACTTCCCTGAACCGCAAGCCTGTAATACAGCGAATGACCAGAATCATGGCAGTCATAAACAACAAACACCTAAACCCTAGACCCTAGACCCATCCAGACCCTAAACCCTATACCCAGAAAAAAATGACAGCAAGAATAATTGCGACCGATACGACTGGTAGTAGATACTTTGCCAGGCCGCGAGGAGCCAGGTGCCTACGCCGAACCGCCAGGTTCGGGGGTCGAAAGGGGGTTTAGGGTTTAGGGTTTAGGGTTTAGGGTTTAGGGTTTAGGGGCTGATCTTTCAAGGGGACTTTCTTTACGTAGTTTCCTGGGGTTTACAAGGTTTCTAACTTGTCTAGAAGGCACTGTAGGTGGGGCTTCTTTAGGCCCTGTGGAGACCTGGCTTCGAGCCTTGAGTTTAGGGTTTAGGGTTTAGGGTTTAGGGTTTAGGGTTTAGGGTTTAGGGTTTAGGGTTTAGGGTTTAGGGTTTAGGGGGCGTCCAAGAAGGAGACTGTCGAATTAAAGATGTCACTTGTGCTAGTTTTGGGATTCGGGTTCAGGTTTGGGTTTTTGGTGGGCCTGGGCTTCATAACACATCTAGGTATAAGGTACGGACGTAGATGAGACTCTGTTGCCGCAAGTGTGCGAGCTCGGGTCACCTTCCTTGTGGTTCCTCACCCGCTTTTTGTGTAGCATGTTCGTAGAGCATGGGCGCTCATAAGCCCCTAAACCCGGAACCCTAAACCCTAAACCCTAAATCTAAACCCACGATGCAAGAGGACACATCTTTTCATAGACCTTCACCGCCAGTTCTGCCTCAGACACCACCGAGTCTCGACTGCAGCCAGAATCCAAGGGCTAGCTTTCGTGTTGAACAAATTTTTGGTTAGGGTTTAGGATTTAGTGCAAAGGGTTGAAGGCTTCGAGTTTGGCTAACATTTGCTTCCGGCTTCAGTGGACGTCGGTGCTTTTTTGGGTGGTCAGTTCGGTTTTGGTCTGATCCCCAACAGCCCTAAGGCCCCCCCCCTCCCCCCCCCCTGCCAAAAAAACAAGAAAAAAATGCTCGCGAAGCCAAGCCCCAGCCCAAAGCAAGCCACCACCTGGAATCGACCAGCTTAGTTCCATGACCCAGGACCCCCCATATTCAACCCTGAAGCCCTAAACCTCGTCAGGGGAAAGCCCCGGAATCCTAACCCTGAACTCAACTGACAGTCCTTAGTAGTGATTATAGTACCTCCATTATAATCCCTATTAAGGACTGTTAGTCTAAGGGGGAACATCCCAACCCTAGACCCCCAAATCGCAGTAAACCACAACACGTCAACCCTAAACCCTAAACCCTAAACCCTAAACCCTAAACCCTAAACCACGAGGGCTCCTGGTGGTCCCGCAAGAGCGGGCTCGCCTTCCCGCTGGTCCCACGGCAGACAGAAAGTGCCAGGCGGAAGCCTGGCGAGCGGCTTGCGTGTTTAGGGTTTAGGGTTTAGGGTTTAGGGTTGTTGGAGGGTCAGAAGGGCTCCGGCTTTGGGGCATTGAGGTTTGGGGTTTGCGGTTTCGGTGTGCAGGGTTTAGAGCTGAGCGACCCGAAATTCGAGGGCCGAAGCAGGGGGCCGGAGGCTCGACATCGATTGGCCCCCTTTTAGGGTTTAGGGTTTAGGGTTTAGGGTTTAGGGTTTAGGGTTTAGGGTCTGAATTCTCAACGCCATCAACCCTAAGTTTCGAAATCGAAGCCCCTATGAGTTGTGAACTTGATGTGTCTAGGATCTCTTACTTTCAGGTGGGTAAGGTCTCAGGTCGCGGTTTGCCATCAGCTTCATGTTCAGGCCACAGCCCTTCGCCCTAAACCCTGCATCCTAAACCATTTTCTTGAGTTCAGGGGCTGCAGCAGTCTTATATGCCCTGGTGCCCCGCATAGGACGGCGTAGGGCTCGTGGGAGAACCCCAATGAGCTCATCGGCTGCATTCGGGTCTAGGGGTTCAGGGGAGAGAGGGCTTGTGCCTAATCTTTAAGGGTTTAGGGGGGGCCCTCCGGAAGACTGCTAAGAAAGAGAACTGAAAGCCTTATAGGCATGACAACCCTACACAGGGTGAAGAATTTCGTCCCCCACCCAGAAGCCACTGATGATTAGAACCCCCACTCTCAAAATGCTACGCTTCTGACAGGCTCGCCGGGAGCACGTGCGGGAAGCTCAGGGTTTGGGTTGAACACCCTAAGCCCTGAATCCTCGGTGGTCTAGGCCGGTTCAAGGCACACAACCCCCCTAAACCCTGAGCTCCCCCTCCCCTCCCCCCCAACTATCAACTAGTCAACAGTAAGAAGAGTAAGCTTTGTAATAATCTATCCGTAGTTACTGCTACGTCTAGACTTATCAACTTGTTTATGTTACATATACATATATACATATACATATATATCTATATATATATATTGCACACACAGATATATACATGTATATGTGCGCGTGCTTGTATGCATGCACTTCTTTGGTATTGATTTTGTTGAGGTGTTTGGGAGTGCAAGGGCTTTTGGGGTTCAAGGCTTCCCTGACAGATCACAGTACTGAGCAGTAGTTTCTCATCTGCAGTCTGCCATTAGGGTTTAGGGTTTAGGATTTAGGGTTTATAGGGTTTAAGGCTTAGGCGTCTCAATAGAGCTTGCAGTTTGCATGGGCGTCCCCGCCAGCAAGAGATAAAGCCGCACTTTGGGGGCCCTTCAGGAAGCCTGCAGATGCACAGAGTCCTCAATGCAAGAGCGGCCGTCCGAACAGACCAAAGATTCTCCTGAGTGCAAGGCCAGAAACCCAAACGTGTGCCGTCGTGCTAGCTACTTTTGGTTTCGTGCCAGCATGCTGTTCAATCTCAACTGGCCTGACTGAAGCTGTACAGCAACTGGTGATGCAGGAGAGCTGCTGCTCTTGTTAATGCAGACACATGCAGACACCGTCCCAGCAAGCATAGAATAGTTGCACCAAGACAGGCCAAGATCCCCCGGGCAGTTCGCCTTCAAATACAGAAGTTACATCGCCTTCCATGATGCGCTTGTGCAGTCCAACGCCTGGACGGGCGACTCGAGCCCTGGATGCAAGCCGTCCGCAGCTCGTGACCTTGCCGGCGGGATCCGTAGCGGCCTCAGCATCCCCACTTTCTTGGGAGAGGCTGCTCCTGTGGCTTAGGGATACTTGGGAATAGTTTTATTTTGTTGGGGACTACAACTCTTAAGAAACAGCAAAAGGTATAGTCTTTGCTAGGGTTCCAAGTTCAGTATAGGTGGGGAGGTGTGAGCTGGTGTGCGTCGAGGTGTTCACGTTCTCGCATTGTGGGGAAACGCTGCACCTTGACATCCTCTGAGAGCGAGGCGTTTGAGATTTGCTCGCTTGGAGACAAAGGCAAAGGCGTCATCGCCAAGAGGAACTTGCGAAAAGGAGAACTGATTCTTCAAGAGCCGCCCTTACTCATACTTACACGAGATGAGTTGGGCACATTCAGCGATGCAGACATCGAGCAGCGCCTTTCGAAGCTATCAGAGGCTAATCAGGCATCCTTTTGGAACCTGTTTGATGCACAACTGTTCGAGAGCAGCGGCCGAGGCTCGGCCAAAAGCAGGGTTTTGACAAACAGCTACCCTGTAGAAGATGAGATTGGGCAAGAGGCCGTCGCCGTTTTCAACACCATCGCGCGATTCAACCACAGCTGCGTGCCAAACGTACACAACAGCTGGGATGCTGAGACAGGTATAGAGACCATTTGTGTTACGCAGGATATAGAAGCTGGGCAAGAGTTGTGCACAACATACTTGGACTTGTTCACCAAGCGTCAAGAGCGACAGGAGCAGCTGTCCAAGCGTCTGAGGTTCCAGTGCACGTGTGAGGTTTGCAGCCTTCAGGGGCAGATGCAGGAGCAAAGCGATGCAAGGCGCGCACGCCTGAGTTTCCTGTGGCTTGTTTAGAATAGCAGAGTCGCCGTTGCTGACTTCTTAGTAATCCTTCCGCCCCCCATCAAGGTCAACCCCTGCAAAAGCCCTCCTATCTTTGAAGTCCGAAGGAGTTGGTCAGGTCGCTAAAAGACATGCCCGCCAAGCTAAGTCCCTAAACCCTAAACCCTGAACCCTGAACCCTAAGCCCTAAACCTACTTTCGAAGCTTCCGAAGCTTA
The DNA here is from genome assembly GCA_905221605.1 of Symbiodinium natans. Classification (NCBI taxonomy): domain Eukaryota; class Dinophyceae; order Suessiales; family Symbiodiniaceae; genus Symbiodinium; species Symbiodinium natans. The sequence goes on from CAJNDS010002634.1 coordinate 1,366,242, forward strand.
GGTGGGAGCAGCTGCAAGCCTTCCCAGATGGAAGTGCGGAGGGCTTGGCGGCTGGGCTTCTCTTTTGGTATTCTTTTGGCTCCTTTCAAGTCCCCCAAAAGGCCAGTGTTTCGGGCTTAGGGTTTAGGGCTTAGGGTTTAGGGTTTAGGGCTTAGGGTCTAGTGTCCAGGAACCCCAACTAGAGTTCTAGGGTTTGCGGGCTTAGGGGAGCAGGAAGACATGATCAACGAGATGATTGGACTCATCGATAACGAGCTTCGCGGCCATCCTGCGTATAAGTGCCGGGTGTTCACAGCTTCCCGGTCGGAAACGACGTGTAGACAGTGTGCTTTTGCGGTTGGGGGGGGGGGGGGGGCGAGGGCCTTCCGGGATCGTTGTTGGGTTGATACAATAATGATACTTGTATGGGTAAAGGAAGGGCTTCCTATAGTTAGGATTGTGGTATGTTGCGAGTACATTATAGGAGTGTTGTTCTATTTTGGGAAGCCTCTACCAACCCAACAAAGACGGCCCAAGTGGCACCGCCAGGCTGGATTTGAGGTGGCCGCCAACGCTGCCATGGTTGATCTCGCGGCCGAGATGGCCACGGCTGCCTTGGACAATGTCTTGATGGCTGAAGGCCCCGACTCGCCCCGGGCGCAGCTCCTGTGCCAATGTGTCGAGGCCTGTGCATAGTGACATATGTGCGACTCAGGAGGATGATGATTGAGGTGCTATTCATGGTGCCTTGAGAAGCGTAAGGCGGCCTCTCCGCGTGCCGAAAAAATCGAGACAACGCCACCGTGAGTTCCCAAGGTGAATGCCAGCATTGTGGTTGCAGTGGTTGCTATTCTGGCCTCCCGAGGGTTAGGTTTAAGGATGCTGCACCAAGTCCACCTCACCATTCTCAAGGCTGAACATACGTAGCGAGCTTTAGGACTTGAGGATCTTGCAGTCGCAGCAGCACTGTTGCAGCCAAGCCTGAGGCACTCAGACATTCTGAGCCATTTCTTTGTGTGCCTATGAACCTTAGTAACCTCGATCCACATGATCCGACTCCAAACCAAACCCCCCAGCCCTCAATTCCTCCAAATCCCAAAGGCTCGCCACCCCATGTAAAGCTGAAGCCCCAAACCAAAACTTCGAAGGTCCACGCCCCGTAGCTAGCCCTACTTGGAGGTTCAAGGGTAGTTAGAAGAGGGGTTATATGCAACCTTATTTAGGGTACGTCTTACCCTGCTTATAGCTACCCATGAACCTTCAAGTAAGCACAGGTCGTGGCGTCTCAAGCCTATGGCCTGGAGAAGTGAGAGCCTCAGGAACCCCACGTCGAACTTCCTTCCAAGCTCTCGACGATTTGGCGGGGCCTCTTGAACCCTAAACCCTAAACCCTAAACCCTTACTAAACCCTAAACCCTGCCATGTTTGGATTTCGGGGATCTTTTCAACCATCTTCGGAACCTCCTGACAGAAAAAACACCGGAAAAATTTTTGTTTTTCCACAGAAGGATCTGTTGAAAACAGAGGGAGTGGTGGTGGGGATTTCTTAACGTTTTGGGAATCTTCGGGGGGGGGGGGGGGATCCTGGCAGAGGGGAGGGGGCAACGAGCCTTCTTGCTGCCGCTGGAAAACAACATTGTCTTCAGGTTCTGCGTTAGCAACTCTATTCGGGAGGGGCCGCGGGCTTGTGTGAGGTCCTGCGCGCGTTAAGGGCTCCGGGCTCTGGGAGGCTTTGGGTGTTTTATTGGTGGATTTCTTTGGCTATGACGGCCCCAAATCCTCGAATACAGAGAGTTGGGGAGGAAACCTGGAAACCACTAGCTGTTAGCCGCTGGCGCCCAATGAATGCGCAGAAGGGTTCAGAGCTTAGTCTTTAGGCGTGAGGTTTGCCTTGTTCTGGGCTTTTTATGATCTTTGGAAGGGGTTATGGACTTTAGGATCATGTCCATCCGTGTCCTGCGCGAGCTTAAGTTCTTATCTTGTTGGTCTGGAGTCTTGCTGAAGAGCTCGTTCGAAAGGAACACTTGCAGCCGGATGTTTCGATCTCGCAAGCAGCTGGCGATAGTTACATCTCGCCAATCGTGCTTCAGAGCGTGGTTGCAGGATTTTGCAGGTCTTGAGAATTTAAGTCATGTTGGTGCGCAGCTACAGCTACAGTTTCACTTTACATTGCCCAAATGCCCAGCTGCACCCTATCGGCGACTGGTCGTCTGCAATCTCAAACCCATGAAACAACTAGGCGTCCCCACTTATGCTTGTGAGCATGGCTAGTCTACCACTATGGTCTTTAACTTCGAATCGGCTCAGGATGCGGCAGCCGCGGCGCTTGGGGGGCCTTGGTCAGCCAGTCCTGTCGGCGAGCCGCAGCCATTCTGTGACTCGGCCAGAGCAGTTTTCAAGGGGCATTCAGATTGCAGCTCTTACCGCAGGGTATCTGCTCAGCTGGGCCTCGTGGACGACACATGTGCCATCATTTGTGACGATTTTCCGAAGAAAAAGAAACTGGTGCTGGATGATTTGGGTTGTTCCGCCTTATATTAACAGTCCTTAATAGGGATTATACTAGGGGTACTAGAATCCCTATGAAGGGCTGCTAGTATAGGGGGAACATCCCAAAGGATGATGCACAACGCGCCAAAGCCTCCAAAGTGTAACGGCCTTCCTTTCCGCACAAACCCTAAACCCTAAATCCTAAACCCTAAACCCTAAACCATAAACTCTATACCCTAAACCCTACACCCTAAACCCTAAACCCTCAACCCTAAACCCTAAACCCTAAACCCTGAACCCTAAACCCTAAACCCTAGCAAAGTTTCAGGTTCCCACGCGGGCTCGAATGCGCTCCACTGACCTCCGCTGAGGCTGCCGAAAGATGCCAAAGGCAGTGTTCGGCTCAAGCGGTTTAGGGTTTAGGGTTTAGGGTTTAGGGTTAGATGTACCCCCGGTTTTCGTGGATTGCGACTTGCAGCAGTGCCCAGGGTTGTTGTCATGATTTTTGGTTGCAGGAGCATGGAGGGGGGCAACTTGTAGCTTTAGAGACTTGGGGGCAGCATGCATGGAAGCATGCATGCTAACATGCGGGGCGATCGGGCAAAAAATGAGATGCGCAAGACTTGCTGTTGCAGACAGCGTTCTCAGAGGTCGGAGACTTCAAGCAAATCGGAATAGACAAACTTATTAAGGGCGCATCCTCTATGTCTGAAAGGTTTAGTAGGCCTTTGGCCGTGCTGTATTCTACTTGGTGTCTGATGCAGCCACGCGTCCGTGCCCTCATAGGCCTGTGCTTTCCCCTGGGTCCGAAACTGCTCGAAGCAGCTGGGAATAGCTGCGGGGCCCTTGCCCGATCTCCTCACCTAGAAGTTCCTAGAAGTATCCCTGCACATGTTGCATGGTAGGCGGCAGCAAGCCACGCCTACAAAGAGAACCACCAAAAACCTCCATGCCAATCTCAAGATGGGGGCTGCTCAGACCCGAACCGCCCATGCGCATGGCAAGTTTGGCCTTATCTATGATGCGCTTTCCCTTAGTAGTAGAGTAGCTAACCTTTAACCTTTTTGGGTTAATATATTCCCCTTATATTCCCAAAGGTTAACCTTTAAAACCCCTAGGTACTGGACAACTAAGTTCCACATGGTGTCCAAAAGTGATGCCGGGACCCGCAGGTGTTTTTAGCTGCAAGACCGACGCCCACCAACCTTCAAGACAAATTGAGCCGGTGGAGGGTTTAGGGTTTAGGGTTTAGGGTTTAGGGTTTAGTTGTCGACAACCAAAAAGGAAGGGGTACTAGGGCCACTAGGGACAGTGAACAGAAGGGTTTGGCCCCCAAGTCGCTTGTCAAGATGAACCAAGCACCTCAACAGACACTTCGCCTTAGGTGTGACCGTCACCTGCCTTGCGGTGGCGCCATGGAAGCTATAGAGACTGTAGAGCTTGAACACTCCAACCTGGCGCAGCATCAGGCCAGCATCATGAAGCAGATGCGCAGTTTTTGGATGCAACGTCACCTCTGCGACGTTGTATTGAAAGACATTGATGGTGCTGAGCACTGCGCCCACACAGCCCTGCTATCTGCAGCCAGCGAGGTCTTTAGGAATCTTCTGGGTGGATCTTTTCTGGAAGCGAGCCAGGTACAGAGAAAGCAGCCAGTGGAAATCCGTGCTTCTAAAGCAGCAGTGTCCGCCTTGCTTGACTACATCTATAGTGGTCAGCCGAAGGTCGACCTGGAAACTTAGGGATACTTGGGATGTTTTTTGTTTTAAGATTTTTTTGGGCACGTTATTATTCCTAACAAACAGCAAAAATTCTATAACTATTGCTAGGGTTCCAGGTTCAGTATAGGAAACCGGCCTTGAGCTTCTACGCCTGGCAGAGGCTTATGACTTGCCAAAGTTGGCGAGTGCTATCGAGGCGGGCCTGCGTGTCTCCTTGGATGGAGTGAAAGCCTTGCGAATTCTGCAAGAGACGCACGGCCTGCGTGGTTTGAAAGCCACATGTGAAGAGAAAATTGCGAGGTCGTTTGAGGCTTGTAGCCAGCACCCAGACTTTGGGAAGATAAGCGCGGTTCAGCTGGCTCGGATTCTGAAAAGAGAAGATTTAAACGTGTCTCGGGAGGAGGTGGTGCTCAAGGGTATCTTCAATTGGTTCAGTTTCTCTAAAGACAGGCATGGCTTCTTGGGCATCCTGCTGCAACATGTGGACTTCGAATCCTTCTCTGTTGAGAATTTGCTTCGAATCGGCCGCTTCACTCTATCCGGCCCAACTGCCGAGGAACTGCACCGAAACGTGGATGAAGCTTTGCAGAATCGGCAACGGAAGCGAGCTCAACATACCCCAAATTCACATGACTTTCAGCCAAAGAGGCGGTGTCTCAAGCATTGGTCACCGGATTTGGGTGCCAGTGCTGAAGCTTGCTGGCGAGAAGTGTTGCCCATACAGTGCCACTCCCTGGCCTGGCACGAAGGTCACATCTATGCCACTGACTTTGAAGGTAACGTCCTTTGTTGGCACCCTGGTGATCCAGCGACAAGCGTGCGAAAGGTTGTGGGTGAGGGCGTGGGAACACAAGGAATCAATGATCTGGGCTCTTCTTGTGACGTTTCTGTCTCTCCCAGCGGGGAGATTTTCGTCCTGGATTACGATCACAGCAGACTTGTTCGATTTCAAGACGGCTGCGGACATTTGGTCTGTGGCGGTATTTACTCTCCTGGAGGTCTGTCCTGCTCGCCGAATGGCGTGCTGTATTGGTTGGTGGGACGCGGTGTCGGGCCCAGTCAAGTGCAGAAGTTGGTGGGCTCGACGATCCAGACTGTGATTGCCTCTGAGAGTCTTCCGAAAGACCTGCAGTTTAAGGCGGAGGCAATTTTTGTAACCAAGGATGAGGTGATCTATATCATTGATGGCGTGAGCCTCATTGATGGTGTGAGTCATCGGGATCGGATTCTACGCATCAATCCAGCTGAGTCGCTGGAACCTACGGTGGTAGGACAGATCCCAAATGCAGAGGGCATTCTAAGGCTATGGGGCCTCGTTGTAACTGAAGGTGGTACCATCTATGCTTTCGATCATGATTCTGGGGAGGTGTTCGCTTTCCGTCCAGGAGAGACATCTCCCAGCCAAGTCCTGCAGTGCCCGGATTCATTGCACCCTGTGGCGCTTCTTGTTCATGGCAGGTCGCTGTATGTCGGTATTGTGGATGATTATGAAGAACCGACAGTCGTGGGCGTCTACGAACAATCGCTGCCTCCAGAACTTCAGCTGGAGTGAAAAAGCTGGCGGCAGCACAGGCGGAGGCTAAGAGATGTCGATAGGTAGGTAAGTAGGCCGGGAGACTGGGAGATGCCTCGTTCATTGGGGGTGGTGGTGGAGTACGTCGAAGTATCTTTCAGAGTACGAAATGATTGTTCCCCACCCTGGGTGTGGGGCTCTTAGCTTTTAAACTCAACTCTTCTCCTCGCCCGGTCTACTCCTCATGCCTCGAGTGCCCCCAAGTGTCCAACTCGTGTGGGGCGGCCAAGCCCAGAGTCTCCTTGGAGTGCCAAACCCCAGTGTCCCGGAGTGTTGGACCCAAGAATGAACTCCTGAAACCTATAGCCCTAAACCTTAAACCCTAAACCCTAAACCCTTATACACCCCCAAACCCTTCCACCCACGGTACTCGAACCAAGCCCGAAAACAAAGGCAACAATGCTCACCGGCCATCGCCCTTTCAAGACGAGCGTTCCGGGAAACAGGCGGGGCCTGAACCCTAAGCCCCATAAACTGTTAGCCCGCAAGCCGTTTTGCATCCAGGGCCAAAAACTCTGAACCCAGTTTTGCATATAAACCTAAAGCCCCTGAACGAACGTCAAGCCCAAATAGAGACCCGAATCAATGAAAACCCACCCTAAACCCTACACCATTAAACCCTAAACCCCAAACAAGTGAGAGGCAGGAGGTCGACCAACCTCTCTTTTCTGTTTCTCTCCCGGTCCCCGGAGAGTTGCTCTGGATTGTTCCCAGAGTGCCCAGCCCCAGAGTGTCCCTGGAGTGCCCCACCCCAGAGTATCCTACCAAGAGAGGGTGGGGTCGAAGAAAAAAATGTTTTTTGGTTTTTTAGTCTCGGTTCCTCGTTTTCTATTGTTCATGAGTATTTTTTGGATGCAAAAACCATGTGAACCTTATCTCACAAAAAATTTGGAATCTCAAAAATTTGTAATTTTTTTCGGACGTAGAAGCCACTTGAACCACTTTCACAAGGACGAATCCAACATAATATTGTAATGGTCTGAGTAAAACATCCATCCGCCCGGCGACGTTTCTCGGCGTTCGGCAAGAGACTCTCAAATACGAATTTGGACCGAATTCCCATTTCTCGTGAAATCCTAAAAATTATATCATATGAAGAAAAATATATGAGCCCACCAAGCTCTTGCTTTTTAATCATATTATGATGGTCCAAAATATCGAGAATTTATATATATAGAAGGGATATATCCCATTACTATCCAGATTATCCAATCCAAATCGAAGAGAAATAGAATCGATGATTATAATATTGAATAAAAGAATATCTGAAGAAAGATTAGGAATAATTCCAAGTCTTCCATCGATCCACTTGGCTTTACAAGTCAATCTGAATATGATAATATAACCAACACCTTGAGCCATGGGTAGCAGCTGAGCGGCCACAGCGTCCTGGAACTGCCGTGGTGCCTGTGTGGGATGCACGCTAAGCGACCCAAACCGTCATCGTGGGGCCTCGTCGGCATTTTGTTGTGTCTGTGTGTTTCAGGAATTGGAAATGAAGGCTGTAGATGGTATGTACGAGAATCTCGTAGTGAGCCGAGACTTTGTTGTACCAAAAGAGATCTTGGCGCTGTAACTACCCCTGCGTCGTTGTTTTATTTATTCCATCTGCGGAGCTGCGCAGCCTCTGCGGTCGGAGCCCAGGGAGGATCGGGATCTCTCGGGAGTCGTTGTGAGCATGAAGGGATCCGATTTCTGCGCATTGGATATGAATCTTTGATTTCGATATGCAAGGGCATCTTGGAATTATTCGAAATGATCTTGGAGAGCAAGGGTTGGGGAGTCACGGTCAGCATGTTCCTAGCTCAGCCGTGTCGTGACTGGATCTCACTTCTGGGCTTCTTGGCGGTCCTTGGAGCACGGTGGGCACGCTTGCATCGTCCTTTAGGTTAGTGTCGGTTGTTGTCGGCTTTGAGTGTGTTTGTTATGACCCATCCCATCACGTGGTGTCCGTACGAACGCTGCTTTGTCTGCAACTCTATACCTACCTTTTCCCAGCTTTCCCAGATGTAGTACCTATGCAAAGTCGATGCTGCTCCCGAGCACGCCGCCGACACCATGCTCAGGCATCTTTTCGGCGAGGATCTCTCGCCAGAGGAGCTCCTGGAATTGGAGGCTGGACCGTGTCGGCCCCACACCAGCCGGGTTGCTGAATCCTTTGCGTGTCTTGTTGCGGGTTGTAGTCGACACACCTCGGGCGACCGACCGGGGTGGAGAAGCTTTCAAGCCATGCGCGCTCATGTCGACATGCACTTGGGCGGGGAACTTGGAGGCCGCCCGCCTGCGTCTTGGTTTGAAGCCAATGGTTTGACTTGTTGTCGGGTTTGTGGACGGTCTATTTCTGTTCGAGTGCATGGCGGAGTACACCCTAGCTGTTGGAAATACAATCACCGCGATACGCAAGGCGGGATAATTTCTGCAGTGATGTCTCAATCTGACAATGAGAATGAGGTTTGGCCATCCCTTGAAGATATTTTCCTCACCCATGTGCGTACCAAAGACTATATCCCCCCAAGTTCTTGTCCTTTTGGCTAAAGCCGAATACGTGAAACTCCTGGCTGCAGTTCTGGCCAGCAGTCGTATCGATGTGTGGGACCCTTTGCCTGTTGAACAGGGTGGTCGGGGCATCCAGGATACGGAAGCCCACCGCAGAGCCCGTGAAGCATGGCTAGCCTTATTAATTCCCTAAATGCACCCTAAGACAGTTCAAGCGAGGTCAAAGGTCGGACCAAGCACTCCACTTCACTAAGACCTTGCTACTCCGGTGGCGATCGGGGGAAAGGGCGGGCTTGTGGCGCGAGGCCATTGAGGGTCGTAAGGTTCCAGGCTTGCGGAGAAACTCACGTTCTCCCGAGGAAGAGTGGGCATTTAAAGTGCGGGAGATTGAACGCCTGGTCGGCCTAGGAAGGATATCGCAGGCTTTGCACCGCCTCACGTCTTTGGGATTGGCGTCAGACACTCCGGCGGTTCGAGCTGCTCTGTTGGCTAAGTTCTCAGCCATTCCACTTGGGCGAGAAGTTGTTGGTCGTCACTCGGCAGCGCCCCCAGGACATATCGAAATGGATGTTTTTCTCCGCATTCTTCGTTCTTTCGCTGTGGGGGTGGGGCCAGAGCCAGATGGATTACGTGCCGAGTTCTTGAAGTCCATGATTGGCGACTCGGAAGACGACCCAGTGCTTTTGCATATGCGGGATTTCGCCCAGCTCTTGGGGGATGGATTGGCTCCGACCTATCTTAGGCCTTGGCTTGCAGGTGGGCAGCTGATCGGGGTGGGTAAACACGATAGCCTCGGACGTCCAATTGCTTTGACTGCTGATGCTCGTCCCATTGTTATGGGCTTGACTTGGCGCAAGCTTGTTTTCAAGTGCACCTTGCAAATGGATAAGGCTAAGGGAACGTTTGCTCCCCGACCAAATGGCTGTGGGTGTCGCGTGTGGGGCTGAAGCAATATTACACGCGACTCGCGAATGGTTGGCGTCAAATCGGCACCAACCGGATTGTGTGTTGTTGCAAACTGATATCTCCAATGTGTTTAATACGTTTTTGCCTGCTCAATTCTTGCAAGATGCGGCAACGTGTGCTCCGGCCTCGGCACGATTTGCTGAGTATTGTTACGGGACCCCGTCTCGTTTGGCATACCAAGGAGAATCAATGGAATGCGCACGGGGTCAGCAGGGATGTCCGCTCATGGCGCCCCTTTTTTGCTTGTCGCATTGTCGTTTGGTTGAGGAGGCCCGGCGTAACAATCCTCGCCCACCCCCGGGGTTTTCGCCTGCTTTCGCGGATGATAGCGTTAGTGGGGGTTCGGTTGATGAAGTTTGGGAACAATTCCGACAAGAACTCCAACTGGCCGACGCGTATGGGCTGCATGTGGATCCGCGTAAATGTACTTTGTACTCGTTGGCGGGGGAGCGCTTCCGGGGGGACGTATCGCGATTCCAATCTTTGGGTACCGTGTGGTCACGGGCGCGGATGTCCTCATGCTCAAAACGCCCATCAGTGAGAATACGGATTTCCTCCAATCCTTCCAGGAAGAGAAACAGGGAGAGATGGAGAAATTATTTCATGCATTGGAACGTTTGCCTCATGCACATGTGGCATTCAGTTTGCTTCGGCACGGGGTCTCTTATAACAAGACTCAATATTGGTGTCGTACTATGCCACGTCGACAATTACGAATTTTATTAGAGTATTGTCATGATCGTCCCCGTCGGGTGCTTGAGCATATGTTAGGATCGGTCTTGTCCCAGCAGCAGTGGACACAGGCTAAACTTCCCCTCAATCGTGGGGGTCTTGGCTTGACTTCTTCGCGCGTTGAAATAGGCATGCAAGTTGTTCACATATCGGATCTGTCTTATGTGATGAGAAGACAATGTTCCGAGCTCGTGGCTGGCCGGAGGGTCATGTGCGCGGGCCGTGTGCTGATGAACAATTGGCGATTCAGCATCTATCAGTGCATTGTGCTCCGACTGGGACATCTTGGCCATCCCCTATCCAGAAATTGCGACAAGTAGAATGTTTAGAGCCTGTGTATCAGAAAACGACGCAGGCGCTTCTTGATCAAGCGGCTTGTTCAGGAAGGGCGCGTTTGCGCGCGGTAGCGGCTAAAGGCGTGGACGCGTGGCTGCATCAGAATCCGGGGATGACACAGGACACCCTTTTGCCCGATCCCGCATTTCGGGATGCGATAGGTTTACGATTGGGGCTTGCTATATTTGATGGTTTCGGTAATTGTTCTTGTTGCCAACAGCCGATGGATCCTCAAGGCCACCATGTCTTGGCATGTATGGGTCAAGGATACAAACAACTCATGCACACCACGCTCCGCGATAGTGTTTTCCGAGTGGCTCGTGCCGCAGGAGTAACGCCCCAATTGGAGCCTTTGAATCTTTTGCCTGATGATCCACAGGTTCGCCCAGCTGATATCTTGGTCAGGGCGACGCCCCAAACTAGTTCTTTTCTTTGTGCCGGGTAGCAGACGGGAGGATGGGGATTAAATATGGGACAACCCGTGGAAAGCTTTCGGCCAGATTTCAATCGACCTGCAGCGTGGCTTCCACGCAGCGTGCACGCTGCAGCGCGCGCAGTAGGCGGCCGGGAGTGGATTGTAGGAGGATCCCGTCACCCGTGCGGGCAGTTTACAAGGGATAATTCACTTCCCCTTCCTAGATCCTTGAGACGGATTCTTCGTTTTCTTTCTCGATTCCTCTCTTCTCCCTCGCCGAATTCGGGGTGGTGGCGGGTCCTTTGCACGGGCCGGGGAGTGGAGGAGTTTCTCACTTTTCTCTCTGTTCTGTCTCGAGGATCATGACGAGATCCATTTAGTGGACGCTCCTTCTTGATTTAGTATTTGAGAGGGATTGGATATAAGTTTCATTCCCAATCTATTATACTTTGAAGTTAGAGGTAGCATGAAGAATTCTAATTGGTGCTTTTTGGGCGCAGAAGTCGTTTGCACCGTCTTCATATGGT
>CAJNDS010002634.1:1377576-1482576 GCA_905221605.1 Symbiodinium natans
TAATTTAAATATGAAGGCCCCGAATTAAATATGAATATTTAATTCGGGGCCTTCATATTTAAATTGTTTAATTCCTCCTGCGGGAGGAGGCCCGGCCCCCCCCCCTCCAGGATTTAAATTATTTAAATTTTTTAAATTATTTAAATTATTTAAATTATTTAAATTATTTAATTCCCGGGCCCGAATTAAAAAATTTAAATATGAAGCTCCCGAATTAAATATTCATATTTAAATCGTGGCCTTCATATTTAAATTATTTAAATCGGGCCCGGGAATTAAATAATCTAAATAATTTAAATCATTTAAATCATGGAGGGGGGGGGGGCCGGGCTTCCTCCCGCAGGAGGAATTAAATAATTTAAATATGAAGGCCCCGAATTAAATATTAATATTTAATTCGGGGCCTTCATATTTAAATTATTTAATTCCTCCTGCGGGAGGAGGCCCGGCCCCCCCCCCCCCTCCAGGATTTAAAATATTTAAATTATTTAAATTATTTAAATTATTTAATTTATTTAAATTATTTAATTCCCGGGCCCGATTAAATAATTTAAATATGAAGGCCACGATTTAAATATGAATATTTAATTCGGGAGCTTCATATTTAAATTATTTAAATCGGGCCCGGGAATTAAATAATTTAAATAATTTAAATAATTTAAATAATTTAAATATTTTAAATCTTGGAGGGGGGGGGGCCGGGCCTCCTCCCGCAGGAGGAATTAAATAATTTAAATATGAAGGCCCCGAATTAAATATTAATATTTAATTCGGGGCCTTCATATTTACATTATTTAATTCCTCCTGCGGGAGGAAGCCCGGCCCCCCCCCCTCCAGGATTTAAATTATTTAAATTATTTAAATTATTTAAATTATTTAAATTATTTAATTCCCGGGCCCGAATTAAATAATTTAAATATGAAGCTCCCGAATTAAATATTCATATTTAAATCGTGGCCTTCATATTTAAATTATTTAAATCGGGCCCGGGAATTTAAATAATTTAAATAATTTAAATATTTTAAATCCTGGAGGGGGGGGGGCGGGCCTCCTCCCGCAGGAAGAATTAAATAATTTAAATATGAAGGCTCCGAATTAAATATTAATATTTAATTCGGGGCCTTCATATTTAAATTATTTAATTCCTCCTGCGGGAGGAGGCCCGCCCCCCCCCCTCCAGGATTTAAATTATTTAAATTATTTAAATTACTTAAATTATTTAAATTATTTAATTCCCGGGCCCGAATTAAATAATTTAAATATGAAGCTCCCGAATTAAATATTCATATTTAAATCGGGGCCTTCATATTTAATTCAGGCCTGGGACCCCCCCTAGGACCTAAAATAGGGTCTATTTGGAAGTTGGCTCTTGTAAATAAGTATACGTTTTGGGGCCTTTTTTCCTCTTGTGAACACGAGTGCCAGCTTCCAAATAAACCCTATTTAAGCTGCACACGGGGGGGGGGGCGGGGGGGGTGGGGGGGGGGGGGGGGGGGGGGGGGGGGGGGGGGGGCAGGGGGGGGGGGGGCGGGGTGGGGGGGGGCAGGGGGGGGCAGGGGGGGGGCAGAAGGGGGGGGGCAGGGGGGGGGCAGGGCAGGGCGCGGGGGGGTGTGTAAATTATGTTGAGTAGCGCTGAAAATCAGGGTTATTAGGAAATCACATTGGCAATAATTCAGTATTTGTCAGGGGTCTGGGTTTCAGGAGAGAACCTAGAACACCCTGAGCCTTGTATCCCTGCAAGAAAGCGTCCTAAACCGCTGTCTGTTCATGCTGCAGGAAGAGATTCGCCCGAGGACTCGGGCTTTCGATGGTATTAAAGCCCCCCACCCCCGCCCTAAACCCCAAGCGCCCTGAAGCTTGTTCCCCTCCAAAGTTTCGGTTAGAGTTTAGGGTTTAGGGTTTAGGGTTTAGGGTTTAGGGTTACGTGTTACGTAGGGTTCAGGGTCCAGGGTTGCCGTGCGCCAACCTCCACTTGCTCGCCTCGCGTGGCTTGTTTATAGGGTTTGCAAGGTTTGGGGTTTGTGAGCTTTTGTTAGGAGGCTTGTTGGGTTTAGAAGCGCTTAATGTTTAGGGTCTGCAGGGTTGAGTGAGCTTTGGGCACTAAATACAACCCTAAAACCTAAACCTACCCCGAAGTGCGGGCTGTATACATGTACTTGAAGGTTCATGGCACTTCTTCACCAATTTTAACTGTACTTATAACCCCACTTATAAGCCCCCGAAGTGCCCCGATAAGGTTATAAGTACAGTTATAGCCCTAAACCCTAAACCCTAAACTACACCCTGGTTAACAAGTACCATGAACCTCCAAGTACAGGGTACCCTTACAAAGCTCACGACACTTTTGAGAAGGCAGGGGTCTGTTAGCTGGCCAGGGTATGAGCTATTAGAGGGTTTAGGGTTTAGGGTTTAGGGTTTAGGGTTTAGGGTTTAGGGTTTAGGGTTTAGGGTTTGGATGGCACGAATGAGGGCTTGTAGTCCCTATAGTAGGGTCTATGAACCCTAAACCCTTTCAAAAGCGGCCATGTCTACCCTATACATACCAGAACCCCTATTGGGCTGCATGACTTGAGCGACATCTCAGCAGAGGATGCAACTTCTTTTCCGAAGTCCTGGCGCGCCTACGCGCCGGTAGCTCCCGGCGTCTATCCAAAGTCCTGTAGACCCACAACCCGAAATCTTAAACTCAACCCGAAACCCGAGGCACTGCCCTAAGGCCCCAAAAAAACCCTAAACCCTGAACCCTAAACCCGAAACCCTAAACCCTAGCCCTAAACCCTAAACCCTAAACCCTAAACTCCAAACCCTAAACCCTAAACCCTAAACCCTAAACCCTAAACCCTAAACCCTAAACCCTAAACCCTAAACCCTAGACCCTAGACCCTAGACCCTAGACCCTAAACCCTATCATCTACGGCCTTTAGCAAAGCTCACAGACCCTGCTGGCTGGAAGGATCCCTTGGCAGCCTTCGGCGAGGCCCGATTTCCGAGCGACCGCATTCAGAAGCCGCCACGTTGGGTCTTGAGCATCGAGGTTTAGGGTTTAGGGTTTAGGGCTTAGGGCTTAGGGCTTAGGGCCTAGGGTTTAGGGTTTAGGGCTTAGGGCTTAGGGCTTAGGGCTTGTCAAGCCAAGGTTCAGAGTCTAGAGACCCTCCCGCTGCCCCCCTGCCGCCCCCATGTTACAGTGTGGTCAAACACACACACACAAAAGCCTTAAACCCTAAACCCTAAACCCTAAACCCGTTTCTTCAACCCTAAACCCTAAACCCTCAACCCTCAACCCTAAACCCTAAACGCCAATAGCAGCGCAACGAGCCCTGCCGCAGCTCTTCGCGGATCCGTCGCCCTACACGGAGCCGAGGAGCTGCGCCGAGGGCGAGTAAGGGGATTAGGGTTTAGGGTTTAGGGTTTAGGGTTTAGGGTTTAGGGTTTAGGGTTTAGGGTTTAGGGTTTAGGGTAAGGGGATGGACTCCCTGGTTCAGGGCTTTGGGGTTTTCGGGTCTAGGGGTCTAGGGGTTTAGGGTTTAGGGTTGTTTAGGGTTTAGGGTTTAGGGTTTAGGGCTAGGGAATAGTGGCTTAGAGTTTAAGGTTTTCGGGGTCTACAGAGGTTCAGGGTTTAGGGGTTCAGAGTTTAGGGCTCGGGTTTAAGAAGTCCAAAATGTAGTGTTCGACTTGAGGGAGAGTCCTACAAGTACGGAACACGAGAATGCGCCATCGAACGGCGTAGCCGAGGCAGCAGTGAAAGAGGTGAAGCGAATGGTCCGAGCTATCCTGTCGGAGCTGGAGACAAAGCTTAAGATCGAGGTGGGCGTGGACCACCCCATTCTCGCCTGGATCGCGAGGCACGCAGCGTTCTTGATGACACGTTTTCGCATTGGCGAAGACGGGAAGTCAGCTTACGAAAGGACGCTGGGCCGACCATTGTCTTTGGCGAACAGGTGATGTTCAAGCCAGTTGGTTCGAGACACAAGCGAGGAAGCCTAGATGCAAGAGTTTGCGTGGGACGTTACGTCGGAACTGCGTCGAGGAACGCAGACTTGCTGATCATGACGTCCGAGGGTATATCCCGGGGCCACTCCTTACACAGGAGGCCCGAAGACGAGAAATGGCCTGTTGATAATTAGTGTTTAGGGCCTAGGGGTTCAGGGCTTCGGGTTTAGTTTTGGGCGTCATGTCTTGTTGGGCGTTTATAGGGTTTCAGGCTACAACTTCCTGGCAATTTAGAGCCTTGAATTGAAGGTTGGGGTCTGAAAATTTCGGATTCTTGTACATGAAGTGCTTGGGGTGGCTTGTCTACTTTGCGGGATGTTGCGCTGAGCAGGGCATATAAGAGTTTTGACTATGGTTGAAGGGGTTGCACAGGGCTTCCCCACTCAAGCCCTTAAGGCAGTAGATGAGATGTTGAAGCTTTCGGGATCATACAAACCCTGAACCCGAAATCTTCACGCAGGCCATCATCCCAATCCCAGAGCAGAGCGCATGCCTGCAGTTCAAGCTCGATAGGGGCAAGTTTAGCGTTTAGAGTGAGAGTTGCGGGGTGTTTGTGTTTGGGGTCGAACTTGCTTTCCGGTGTAGTCCCACCCTCTGCCCGATGGCCCCTGAAGGTGAAGAAGGAGCCTTCCACGTTCTGCATCCTCAACTTACCACGAGCCTCCTAAAGCCACCACCATGTGAAGCTTATAGTAGCTGAATGAGTACACTTTATACACTTCTTGGGATACTGCAATCCCCTACAGAACTGAAAGTGTACACGTTTTTTGGGGCTGATGAACTCAGCAACTAGGGAAGTCGTACCTAGACAGCCCCAAGCTGCCCCAAGCTTTCTCCTCTCCACCACGCTTTTCCCGCTCGCAGGAGCAAAGGCTTGAAGGCCAAAGGCGGCAAGGCGGCATGGCGCCAGACTGTTTAGTTTAGTAGGGGCCTCTTCTATAAAGTCAAGTTAGCCGGGCTTTTCAGGACCGTGTGACTGTTTGGGGGTGCCCGGTGGGATCCCTTGTTTAGTCAAGAACCCCAGGTGTCGTAAGATATTTTTTCGTGCGGTGCGCCTCGATTGCACTCATACAAACTCATCCCTTGTAACATCGCGGGACCGTGTCAAGAGGGACAAATTCAGATTCAACTGTCCAGGGAAGCGGGAGGGGGGGGGGGGCACGCTGAAGAGGGTCCAACACTACCGTTCGGCGTTAGGGTTCAGGGTTTGTTTAGGGTTTGGGTTTTGGGTTTTGGGTTTAGGGTTTAGGGTTTCGAGTTTAGGGTTTAGGGTTTAGGGTTTGGCACACGACCCTCAACGCCCCTCAGCGGCGGAGGCGAGATCGACGCAGCCAACCGTGAAGGCCAGAAACTCACGGCCTTCATCCTAAATTCTGGGGGGTTGGGGTTTAGGGTTTAGGGTTTAGGGTTCAGGGTTTAGGGTCTAGGGTTTAGGGTCTAGGGTCTAGGGTGCAGGGTTTAGGGAGGGAGCCCAACTGCCCTCAATCCCGAGCCCGCTTAACCAGTACTAATTCAATGTTGGCGTGGAAGCAACCCCCACCTCCACCTGCCACCATTTTGGGGTTCTAAGTATCCTAACCCTAAACCCTAGACACCCTATATAAACCCTATAGACCCTATAAACCCTATAAACCCTATAAACCCTATAAACCCTATAAGCCCTGTAAACCCTATAAACCCTAAAACCCTATACACCCTAAGAACTAAACCCATGTTTTAATGTTAAGATCGAAGTTTTGGCCGGCTGCCGTCAGGAAGGCGACTTGGAGGAAATCGACAGCGAGCTCGAGCCGGCGGGGGAACGGGTTTAGGGTTTAGGGTTTAGGGTTTAGGGTTTAGGGTTTAGGGTTTAGGGTTTAGGGTTTAGGGTTTAGGAGTTACGCAGGGTTTCGGGTTTAGGGTTTCTTGTTCAGGGCTCCCCTACAACAAAGCCGCGGGTCAAGGGAACGAAGACTAGCCTCTCAACTGAAACCCTAAACCCTAGACCCGTTACTCTAGAACTCAACCTTGAACTCCTTAACCGTCAATTTGGGTTCACCCCCCAAACGCCCTGAATCCTGCAGGGCTTGAGCCTTTAGGGTTTCAGAAAGATAGGGGTTGCGAGAGTTGGTTCTTCAAAGGGGTCCCTGAAACCCAACCCAGTGTTACGACCTTTGCTGCAATCCTACAGCCCAAGCGCGAAACACTTAGAGAATGAAACCCTGCTAAGCCTAAAGTTTAAAGTGAGCCCGACCGATCCTAACCCCCAACCCTAAACCTCCCTATAAGGCAGACTCTGAGCCCTGTAAACCCTTTGAACCCTCCGTCCCCATGCGACCCTGTAAGCCCAATACACCCGACAAAAGCCCTTCGCCCTACAACCCTCAAACCCGAAATGAACCCTACAAAACCTCACTGACCCTAAACCCTAAACCCTAAACCCTAAACCCTTTCAGCCCTAGAAACCCGATCCTGAAAACAGGAGGGAGGCACCGAACCACCGGCCGCATCCTCCACGCCGTCACGCGGGGGAGCCCATGGGGGAGTTCGGGGCCTGGCTTAGGGTTTCGGGTTTGGGGTTTAGGGTTTGGCGTTTAGGGTTTGGGGTTGGGATGTTCCCCCTTATACTAACAGTCCTCCATAGGGATAATAGTAGGGGTAGAACATCCCAAGTTTAGGGTTTAGGGGATAGGGTTGTGGGTTCAGGGATTTACGGCCTACCGAGAGTTTTGCGGCGTGCCCGGAATTCTCTTCGGACCACCCCCCCGCCCCCCCCGCCCCGGCAATCCCCCGATGATGTGCCAAACCCTAAATCCGAACCCAAAACCCTAAACCCTAAACCCTAAACCCACAGCAACAAGCTTGAGGCAACCGGGCCAAGAAGCAAATCGATGACAAGGCTTGGGACACCTTTAGGGTTTCCCAAAGAATCGGGGCTTTAGGGTTTAGGGTTTAGTGTGTTGTCCCTATGATTTTAGTGTTGTGTTTTGGAAGAGCGGGGGGGGGGGGGGGTTATAAGGGGTACCCCTATTTTGGCAAGTACCCGTGGAGGCCTTCTAAGCTGGAGTTTTGCGGCTTTTGGGGTTGTTGACCCCTCTTTTATAGGAGCGGGGTTTAGGGTTTAGGGATGAGGGTACCTAGGGAGCCTTAGGGAGCAGTGGGGAGTGTCAGGGGCCCTTGCGTACATAAGAACCCTACAGCTTGGGATGTTCCCCCTTCTGCTAGCAGTCCTTAGTAGGGATGAAGGACTGTTAGTATAAGGGGGAACATCCCAAGCAACTCTTAGTGTTCTTCAGCTCTACATTTTTCAACTGCACCTGCTCTCATGTGGTCCGTAGTCTGGCCTAGGATGTCACCCCATCCTCCTAGAAACCGAACCCGAACCCTTCAGCCCTAAACCCTAAACCCTAAACCCTAAACCCTAAACCCTGACAGGCCTAAAACAAGCCGAAGCAGCAACCTAAAAAAGACCCTAGACCCTCAGCCCTCAAACCTCGATGTCGCAGGCCCTGGCCAAGATCTCCACCAGCCATCCGCCCAGTCAAAGAACCGCAGTGGGTGCCCTAAACCCTAAACCCCAAAAGATAGGGTTTAAATTTAGTGTTTAGGGGTTTAGGGTTTAGGGTTAAAGTCCCATGAACCGTTACCCCTAAACTCTTCACCCTTCGCCCTTCCCCCCCCCCCCAGCGGCATATGCTGCAAGACTTATATACAATCGTCTTACATGCAAGCATGAACGAAAGCCAAGCCCAGATTCAGAGGTTAGGGTTAAGCCCTAAACCCTAAACCCCCTCTTTTCAACCCTAAGCCGGGAGCCCTTGGACCAGCGACTTGAACACAAACGATCGCAAAACCGTTGCGCAGCTCCGCCGTTGCAGACGTTGATGCTGTAGGACTGCAGACATCAACTCCAAAATGTTTATGGTTCATATACGTTAAGTGGGAATGGTGAGCCGCGCTTACCATGAGTCAAAGGGGTGTTTATTGGGGGATGTAGGTTTTTAACTGTAGGTGGGGTCCAGGGCCATGATACATCCCAAGGTATCGCAAGGTATGAGACCCAGACGTGGGACCGACTCCACACGGAGCAGGAGGCCGGAGGAGCGAGTAGGGTTTAGGGTTTAGGGTTTAGGGTCTAGGGTCTAGGGTTTAGGGTTTAGGGTTTAGGGTTTAGGGTTTAGGGTTTAGGGTTGTTTCGGTTTTAGGGAAGGCTTTTCATCTGCTTTTGGGGCACGAAGACCGTGCTTTCTGGGGTCTTGGGTCCTTAGGGTTACAAAAAACCACGTCATGGCGGCCTGCGTTTTGAGACAGTCATTTGTTTATGCATTTTTCCTCTGTGTATGTGTTTTTAATATGTGTATATTACGAGATGTGCAGACGAGTATTTTCTGTGTATATATATATATACAAGTATACATACCTAGCAATATACTGTATATTTAATGACTTACATAAGAGGAAAGACTAGGTGTGCAGATGAGTCGAGGAGATAGTAAGGGTACATATGTAGAGCCAGGGGCTGGGGCAGAGAGCAAAAAGAAAGTTCAAAAACAACAAAAATCCCATCCCCCCCTTTTATGACCCCCCCCCCCCCCCCCCTGCCTCTAATACTTCTTTTATGGCCCGGGCCACAGGGCGGAGAGTTCACCAAACACAAAAACCCCCCTCCCCCCATTTTTTAGATTTATTTTCAACAAGGTTTTTGGTTTGATTTTGGTTTTGATTTTTGTTTAGATATTTTTTCCGATTTGGGGGGTCCCTGTCTTATTCGGTTTCGTAATTCATAACCCTAGATGGGAGTTCCGAGCTGTTCGGATCCCACTTTATACGCCTGAATAGGCAGAATCTTCCCTTACAAGGACACCCCGAAGGAAACCCTTGAAACCCTCGAAGCCCTAAACCCACGGTGCAGGGGATTCGACGAAAGCTGTTCTCACAATGGGCTCAGCATCCAACGTCGATGACGAGCAAAGAGCGCCTCGATTGCTTGTGGGGAGGGGTTTAGGGTTCAGGGGTTAGGGTTTCAAGTCTCCGATCAATCCCTAATCCCCGAAGCCTAAACCTGAAGCGCATGATTTCGCTCTCGGGACTCGGGATTCCGGGTGGTCAGAGAGTCTTTTCATGAGGCTTTTATTGGCCCTAAGTTTAGGCTATCCGAACTAGAAACTAGGTTGAGAACCCACTTACCAAGTCTCCCCAGGCACTTATAGGCACCAAAGCCGCCACGGAGAAGCCGCTGCATCCTGAGTCAAAACCTACGTACATATACAGATACAAACATATCATATATTATATACATACATCTGTATATATATATATATATATATTTATTTATTTTATTGATATTATATTTTTACCTATACATATATGTAGAATATGTTGAGATCTACAAATCAATCGGTGAATACGCAAAAGCTGAAAACATATAAACAAAAGTGCGGATATTCGGTATTTGTATGTATATGTATATGTATATGTATGTATATATATATATATGTATATATATATATGTATGAATATGAACATGTAGATCTAGCTGTAGATATACCCTATATCTATACACACACACACATAGGTACCACAAGATGCTCACGAAGATGCACAACCTGGCCAGGCTCCGACCTCACCGAAGTGAAAGATGCGTTTGCGGGTTTAGGGTTTGTTGTGCTGAAGGTTCAGGGTTTAGGGTTTAGGGTGTGGGGTTTGGGGTTTAGGGTTTGGGGTTTGGCGTTTTGGGGTTATTGTTTAGGGTTTAGGGTTTTGGTGTTGAAGCTTCAGGGTTTAGGGTGCAGGGGTGTATCTTGTGAGGGTTCAGGGTCGAGGCTTTGGATGTTTGAGGCCTTCGGGTTTTTGACATGGAGGTGTCTTCGGTTTAGGGTTTATGGCGTTGATCGTCTAGTGAGTCTAGTGGGGTCTGGTGGTTTAGAGGACTTTGCAATATCCATGGTGTGCAAGAAATCCGTCGTTCCTCCAGGCCGAGAATTCAGGTCAATCCCACACAGGATTGCCCCTAAACCCTAAACCCTAAACCCCGCCTACCATAGCTTAAGACACCAAGCAGCTACTCTCTTCACGAGGTCCTCGATGCCTGGGGAGTTGAAGCCCGGCGACACCCTGGCCACGATGCAGCCACGACCCCCAGCTGAGGGTGCAGAGTTTCGGGTTGAGGGTTTTGGGTTTTGGGTTTTGGGTTTAGAGTTTATAGGTTTTAGGGTTCAGGGCCCCAGGGCTTAGAGGCCGATCGACAGGAATGTGCAGCTCCGCTGGTTCCCATGTGATAGGATGCAGCATGTGGGGTCTGCATGGCCCTAAACCCTCAGCCCCCAAACCCTAAACCCTAAACCCTAAACCCTAAACCCTAAACCCTAAACCCTAAACCCTAAACCCTAAACCCCCCCAAACCCTACCTAGCTGTTCTCCCTCGGATGCTGGTCATTCCAGCAGATAAGACAAGCCTCAAGGGCTTCAATGGTTTTTTAGGATGCAGGGCTGGGTGAATCGGATGTCGGGGTGCAGGGTTTAAGGTGTAGGGTTTAGGGTTCAGGGTTAGGATGTGAGGGTTCAGGTTCGTGGGGGTTTAGTATGTAGAGTTTGTGGTTCGAGGGCGCGAGGTCTCAACCTCTTCCCACTGAGGCACCCCTCAAGAATCTAAGGCCTTAAGCCGTATGTTTTGGGTCTCCCTTTCGGAAGTCTTTTTACTTTCTTTTTATACAAAGCCCAAGGGAATATTCAAAGACACGGTTTTGTTTTTAGGGCACTAAGGGGAATGTAGTTTGGGCGGGGGAGGTACACCTCGTGAATGCGATGGTCTTGACACTTGCCTTCGGTTTTTGAAGCGGTGCGGAGTCATAGGGGCATGGGCTC
Source organism: Symbiodinium natans (assembly GCA_905221605.1). Classification (NCBI taxonomy): domain Eukaryota; class Dinophyceae; order Suessiales; family Symbiodiniaceae; genus Symbiodinium; species Symbiodinium natans. The sequence continues at coordinate 1,388,410 of CAJNDS010002634.1, forward strand.
GGAAGGTGTTGGAACGTACAGCCCCTGCTAGGATCACTGGGGTCGAAGCTTTAGGGTTCTAGGTCGGCCCTTGGGACATTTTATATTTTCCCTTATTGGGTCTGAGAGGTTAATATTTAGGAATATTTTTCAGAGGGTCTTAAGTGCCATCCTAGGGTTCAGGTTTAGGGTTTAGGGCCTCTAGAGTTTGTGGTCACGAGGGTTTAGGGTTTAGGGTTTCGGGTTACCGGGGTTTAGGGTTTGGCCTTTTTGAAACACACAACCCACCACCCCGCCCCACCCCAACGACGACCCTTCACGCGCCAGGCACATGCTCGAGCAGGGGAAGCCAGGCCCGTGAGCGTCTTCTAAATTTTGTTTTTGGGCTCTGGGGTCTCCAAATGTCGGAACATCTGAACCCCCAAACCCTAAAATCCTGGAACCCTAAACCCTAAACCCTAAACCCTAAACCCTAAACCCTAAACCCTGAACCCCAACATGTTGGGGGTCCAGGGATTGGAGCCTTGGATTTCCGGGTCTCGTCTTCCTCACCCCCAAGCAGGAGACCCTGAGCCCTAAACCATAAACTCCTAAACTCCTAAACTCCTAAACTCCTAAACTCCTAAACTCCTAAACTCCTAAACTCCTAAACTCCTAAACTCCTAAACCCTAAACTCCTAAACTCCTAAACCCTAAACCCCTAAACCCGAAACCCCGAGCCTGATTCTATGGTCTGGGTAAGCCTAAACCCTAAACCCCTAAACCCTATAACCTATACCCTAAACCCTAAACTCCTAGACTCCTAGACTCCTAAACCCTAAACCCGAAACTCCTACACTCCTAAGCCGGTTCCGAGAGTTTGGCTGGCGGTTATGGGCCCATGGTCCCTCTACGGACTCCATCAATCCAGGGCTCGTCCTGTTGAGCCCAAGGGTTTAGGGCTTAGGGCTTAGGGCTTAGGGCTTAGGGCTTAGGGTTCAGGGTTTCACCTTCCCAAACCTGCAAACTGTCTAAACGTGCTGAAGGCCCTAACTCCTGAAACTCAAAGCCGAAACTGGTGGTACCTGTTTCCATTTCCATCCCACCAGCGAGCTGGCCAGGAGAGAGAGCCCGCAAAGGTGAGGACAAGGTCGACGTCGGGATGGTATCGGGCTAGCATTCAGGTACAGGGCCTAAACCCTATGAACCCCCTAAACCCAGTTGGAGAAACGGGGTTTAGAGGCCTCAGGGCTCCAGATGCCCTCTAAACCCCTAGACTTCTGAAGCCAAGGGCTTGCTAAGATCCTGAAGTTGCAGCTTGGTTGTGCGGTCTTCGGGCTCAGAGTCCACGTGTTGCTGTTTCGGGTCTAGGGTTCCAGGTTTAAGGTTTAAGCTTAGCATTCTAAGTCCTAGTGAAAGTTCGAAAGACCCAGGACCCCACGCTGTTTGGCTGTCCTACCTGAAGTACGGTTCAGGGGTTCTATGGGTTTAGTGTTGAAACACCCTAAACCCTAAACCCTAAACCCTAAACCCTAAACCCTAAACCCTAAACCCTAAACCCTAAACCCTAAACCCTAGGGTTTAGGGTTGAGAAGCCTGGGTCTGAGAGCTTCGGGTTCTAAGTGTCCCAGGGCGATGCGACCCCTACAACGGAAACAGCCGAGGTGGCCGGATGCATTGAGTTGAGGTATTGTTGGGGTTTAGGGTTTTGGGGTTTAGGGTTTAGGGTTTAGGGTTTAGGGGTTAGGGGTTAGGGGTTTAGGGGTTTAGGGGTTTAGGGGTTTAGGGTTTGGGGTTTAGGGCGCTTTGTCCCTGAGTTGGTGTTCCGGTCTATGTGGGGATTGGGGCCTGAGGGTCAAGCAATGACAGCCTTATATTTTGACTCAAAAAGATCCGTGTTACTTAGGGTTTACTACTATTGCTCAAGAACCCCCCCCCCCCAAACAAAAAGTGTTAAATGATCATCATCCCTTTTCTACCTCTATAAGAAGGAACACTTTTGATTTTTTTGGGGGGGTTCTTAAGCAAATAGTAGTTTAAGGTTGTGATTCTCTCCCGATACCTGGGTTGGAGCCTGCTCCAAAGTAGTGTCATTGTCGCGCGTGACCTTGGAACCCGTGTCATGCACTAGAGGGGTCGGAATAAATACGAATAGTATCTCCTTATGGCCCTTTTAACCCCTGTATAATATACTGCAATAACCCCCCCCCCCCCCCCCCCAAAGCCTGTTGAAATGATTACGGCCCCTAGAATGTACAGGTACAATGCGCCAGCACGCGCGCAATGCCCGCCTAGCTCACCCGAACTCTTTAGGCAGTGCCTTGCCGCAGTTGAATGATGAGGAGGGCGTTGCGTTGGGGGGATCTGAGCCCTAAACCCTAAACACCCTAAACCCTAAGAGGGACCTCACACCCAGACTAAACTACGTCCTGGAAATGAAATTCTGGAACGATGTCAAACGGAGAAGCCCCCAAAGTCCCTCATGCCGGGGTAGGTCCTTAGGGTTTAGGGTTTAGGGTCTAGGGGTTAGTCTAGGGTTTAGGGCTTAGGGGGTCCCTTTCCTTCCCTCGAGAGCTACAGGAGCTGATACTGCGCGGCACTGAGATGGGCTTGTTTTGAGGAATTGTCAGTCTTGGACCCACTCTAAACCCTCAACCCTAAACCCTAGACTTTAAACAGAGCGGCGTCCCCCTTTTTAGGATTTAGGTTCCCATATAAACCCCTTTAACCAACAAGGCTACTCTTGGAACCCCTTTTGTTTTTTTTCCGGGTTTAGGGTTTAAGGCTTATTTGGGGTTCTCAGGGTCATGGGAGGCAAAGCGCCTGTCGGGTCTGGTTTCTTGTAGATGTCAATCATTCTCATGACCTGAGGAACCAAACCTCTGAAGCCCGAGTGTGTCCTACTGCGTACGTGAAGCCCGGAAGATACCAGGGCCGAGCAACTTGTTCTGACGTAGGAGCTTGTGACCTTGGGGGATCCCTGAATCCTAGGCCCTACCTTGGGGACCGAATAAACCCCAATATTGGGGGCATAGACCCTATACTACTATATGAACCATAAACCCTTTCAGGGTTCATTTCGTCCCCAAGGTAAGCCCTGAAACCCAAATTGCGGGACCCTAAACCCGAAGCCACTCAAGGGGTTCGTGGGCAGAGTCCCTAAACCCTAAACCCTAAACCCTAAACCCTAAACCCTAAACCCTAAACCCTAAACCGAGTCATATGAAAGAGCAGAGGCCTTACACCACGTGGTCCCGCTGCATGAGCCGACGACACCAGGAGGGTGTTGTTGAGGGTTTCGGGTTTGGGGTTTAGGGTTCTGAGTTTAGGGTTTAGGGTTTAGGGTTTTGGGGTTTAGGGTTTCGAGTTTAACGTGTAGGGTGTAGGTAAGTGCCGAGGATTTGTTTTTCCTTTAAATGGGGCCGGGCCTTCGCTTCTGGAATTAAGGGGCAGTGTAGAACCGTAAGCCCTAGACCCTGAGTGTTGCGAGGGCCTTGCAGGGCCATTGGGATGGTTGAAGCTGATGGAGCGGCTGTGTTGAGGGTTTAGGGTTTCGGGTTTAGCGTTCGAAAACGAGAGCATGTTTGCATGGCAAGGCATGCCAAAGCCCAAAGCCCTGGCCCACTGAGCCCGTCTGGATCCTGCCAGGCTTCAAACCCTCAAGAATCTGCCCTCAACCTTTCCTAGATCCGCAAAGTCGGGGTTCCACCGGGCTGCAGGCGATTTGCCCTTTAGAGCCCTAAACCCTGAAACCTTGCCCCAAGACCCTACAAACCTTAGAGCCTTAACTGCTCAACCTCCCCCGATAGGCCCTCCCAGATCTCCAAGGCCTTGTACTCCCAAAACCCTTAAGCCCCCAGCCTCACAGCTATCTCCCGAAACCCTGAGCCCTGTATAGGTGGTTGTAAAAGTTATGGTCCCTTTTGGCTCCCTATTATAATACGGCACCTAATATTTAGGGTACCCCAAAAGGGATTATCATTTTGACAAACCACCCATATACATCTTAAACATCCCAAAGCCTGCAGTTCCGCCCTGATCCCTGTGCCATGAGCACTATAAGCCCGAAACCCCAAACCCCTACGCTGCTGATCCCTCAAGCCCCTGAAGCCCCTAAAGCCCGTGGTGATTTTCAGGTTTCTTCGCCCAATCCGCCTTCTACAGCCAACAGCAAAAGCAAAAAACCGCACACAAAACCCCGGACACAAACCCTGTACAATTTCTATACACCCCACACCCTCAACCCAAACCCTCAACCCTAAACCCTCAACCCGACCCCGAAGCCCGAAGCTTGACGTCGACCAGGGCAGGGCCGAGGCTGAAGGCGAGGCGAAGGCCAAGTGAGCTGCCAGCTGTGGAGCGGAGACCCTGAGCCGGGGGTTTAGGGTTTAGGGTTTAGGGTTCCAGGTTCAGGGTCTAGGGTCTGAACTCTCAAAGCGGCTAGAAGGGATCTTTTCAGTGCCTCTGGGGGCCTCCAGCCATCTCCGAAGCAACGGCAGAAGGTTGGGTTCCCCACCTGCTAAGCAGGTGCGGTTCCAGAGCGCTCCCGCACCAAAAAGCAGGGTTTGGGCCAGTGATCTGGTGGTTTCCGAAATAGGGGTGCCCTGTTTGGGACCCCCGTTAAGGGGACTCTGTTCTGTTTGGGATATAAAAGGGGATTTGGGGTAATACCCATCTAACTGGCTACTGAGGTTGGAATCCCACCGAATATTCTCTCTTGGTAGGCACCAGAAACCCTAAACCCTGAACCCTATACCCCACTACTCGTTGGCTTAGAACGAAAAGAGGCCCCCACCCCCCACCCTCCCCCAGTCCGAACCAGTCGGTAAGTGCCCCTACTACTATACTATACTGCTACACTACTGTACTATACTACACTATAGACTCGATTATACTCTACTATACCCTAAACCCTAAACCCTAAACCCTAAACCCTAAACCCTAAACCCTAAACCCTAAACCCTAAACCCTAAACCCTAAACCCTAAACCCTAAACCCATACTAGTGTACGACAATACTCGATTCTGCCATACCCAGTCTCACGAACTTTCAAGTAGGGTCCTCGGGATGACTTCGGGGTTTCAGGGGGTGCGGCCTTACAGGGCCCCCTTTACAGCGTTTGAGTTAGATGCTTAAGAAATCCCCCCCAAAACTAAAAGATCCTTATGCGGAAGAAAATTGTTTTTTTTGGTAAGCATTTTGTAGCTTAGGGTTTTAGTGGCTCTTCGCGGCAAGGAGTTCACGGCTGACATCACCTGGGCTTGCTGTGGGCCGGCAATTTTGGGGCACCTGGCCGGCATCAGAGATATCAGGCGTTTTGGGGTTTAGGGGTTTAGGGGTTTAGGGGTTTAGGGGTTTAGGGGTTTAGGGTTTAGGGTTTAGGGTCTAGGGGTGTGCCACTTAGGCAGGGAATTTTCAAAGGAGCTCCAGAACAGAGATCGTGATGCCTACCAGGTAACTAGAATTACCCTGACTCTTTCTTGGTCCTTCTACCCTCAACCCTCAACCCTCAACCCTCAACCCTCAACCCTAAACCCTAAACCCTAAACCCTAAACCCTAAACCCTAAACCCTAAACCCTAAATAAACCCCAGGTCCCCCCAAAAGAGGAGCTGCAACCAGAAGCTCAGGTAGTGTTTGAGGGCTTCGGATGGCTTAGGGGGCTCCAGGGCTGTAACGGTCGAGGAGCTACCAAGCGGCTTTTTGGGTTCAGGGTTTAGGGTTTAGGGTTAGGGTTTAGGGTTTAGGGTTTAGGGTTTGGGGTTTAGGGTTTAGGGTTTAGGGTTTAGGGTTTAGGGTTTAGGGTTCAGGGTTTAGGGTTTAGGGTTTAGGGTTTAGGGTGAGCTTTGAGTTGAGGATTCGGGTCCCACAATTTAGAGAACTCCTTTTCGCCCCCTCCTCCATACGAGCTGCGACATGGCAGGGCAGAGTGCGCCCGAGTACGCCCGAGTAGTGTGCAGGGTTTAGGGTTTAGGGTTTAGGGTTTGGGGTCTAGGGTTTAGGGTTTAGGGTTTAGGGTCGTACCTTGCATACCCGGTGAAACCCGGTCATACTCGGTCATATCATCCCGTGGTTTTTCGCAGTCGCTGTTTCCCGTCACATGTAGAGGTTTGGGCTTCTGCTTAGGCTCTCTCAACTCGCACCAAGGAGTGGCGTCCGATACCCGAAGCCCTAAACCCTGGACCCTAAACGCTAAACCCTAAGCCCTAAACCCTAAACCCTACACCCTCGCGCCAAGGATCAAGTTCAATCCCAAGAACCTTACAAGGCCATCCCGGGCGGACTTCGGTTTGAACCTTGAACGTCACAACAACAGGAATGTCGTTTGGTGCTTTGAGTTTGGGGTTGAGGGTGTTTCTGGAGGCTTGTTTGCTCGACTCCTCCCTGCCCTGGGAATCTATATAGTTCTTGGCCTACGCCCATCCCCCCCCTCCCCCCCCGAAAGAATGCAACCCGCAGTGACCCACAGCCGAAGCGATTCTCATAGGACTCGCAGAAAAATTGCCGTGCATGTGCACGTTCTGCACACGGCGAGAGGTGTCGGGGCTTGAGGCAATTGGGTTTATAGTCTTGGGGCACGTTGATGGTTGGTTGTACATTGAGATCTGGGCCTCTGCCAGAGACGACGTCGAGTGTCAACACTGGAACCGCACTCGTCCATACATGGGTCCATGTATATCAGTTGTATGAACTCAAACTCAGTAGGGCAGGACGTTGGACTTAACTTAAGTATTTCTGTTTAGGTACTAGAACCCTGAACACTGAGCCCTAAACCCTAAACCTGACATGTATAGTTACACATGGACCCTTAGTCGTAGGCAGGGGCTTCCTTGAATGCCTTCCCCCGCCCTCTCAGCCCGGATGTGGCTGGCCGATATGTCAAGGCAGGGACAAGGGGTTCAGGGTTTAGGAGCGCAGCCCTAAACTCTAAACCCTAAACCCTAAACCCTAAACCCTAAACCCTAAACCCCAAACCCCAAACCCCAAACCCTAAACCCTAAACCCTAAACCCTAAACCCTAACCCTAAACCCTAAACCCTAAACCCCGTAGGCCCCACCCACCCAAGAAGTAAATAGGGCTAGGCTCAAGCGTATTTCCAGAAACCACTGAAGGCATGGGAGGGTGTTGAGATCACGGTGTAGGGTCTTTGCTTTAGGTTGTTAAAGCGCCCAATCTGTCTATTTTTTTTTTTTTTTTGGGGGGGGGGGGGGGGGGCAGGTGGAGTTGGGGTGTGGGGAGAGTAGGGTGTGGTGTGTACAATCTAGAGGGTATGAGTCAGGGGCATGCTGGGTCTAGGGGAAGATCCCTCTTCAACCACACTCAAAATCCGAACACCGAAGACAGCTCAGCGATTTAATGCCATGTGGTGACGCTTTGCCGCCATAAGGGCCTCTAAGCCCACTGTTTTGCCGGTTGCTGTTCCACATTAGGGTTTTAGGTTTAGTGCAACATCCCTTCAAATGTAATTCTCGAAACCCCAAATCCAGAACCCTTCTCCCGCATGGCAGGCAATCCGGGTTTAGAGGTTGAGGGGTTTGGGGTTTAGGGCTTAGGGTTTGGAGCGAATCCCCCCCACGCCCTCCCCCCCGACCCTAAACCCTATGCGGAGCTGCAGTTGGTATTGTAGAAAGGAGTTGGTATTGAAAGTTGAAGGGTCAATGCACCCGGTAATCTTATGGCTCAAGCCATGACCAAAGCGGTCGAAGGTTTCGTAAAAAGTGTGCCCTTGGTTTGGGGTCTTGTTGGTTTGGCTGGTTGTTGGCTGTTCCAGGGGAATCAAGGCTTCTGTTGGGGTTGACTGTTTGGTTTCTCGTCCCCCTTCGGTTGCCCCCCGTAGGTTATGAGCCCAAATTAGGCTTCCTGCGGAATTGGTAAAGATTTTTCGTTGGTTTAGCGCCATGGACATGATGCGGCGTCGCTCTGAACCTGGACTGTCGCCCACGGCCAATGAAGCCGAAGGAAATCGTGGTGATGGGGGTGAAGAACGACAACAAATGGTGCAAGCACTGACAGATGGTAGAGAAGTTGCAATGTTACAACAAACGTCTCAGGTGGAAAATGAAGCGGTTCCGGTTCCAGCAGCGAATCCTTTCTGGAGCGAGCGGGCTCATGAAGAAATGAGACTGAGGCAATCAAGGCCAGCAAGTCTTCCTGCGAGCGGAGGGGATAGAAGTGGTGAAGAAACAAGAAGGCCACCGTCGTTGCCAGAACTTCGGGATCGGGAACCTGCGCCAGCTGAGAGGCCATCGTCAGGTTTAATGGGCCAGATGGAAAGAGGTAATATTGGTGAGACACAAGGCGAGGAAGAGCTTATTCCTGATCTGAGTGGTGAAGAACAAGGTGAAGATATGGCAGTGGTTAAGCGTGCACTTAAAGAGTTGCTTGTGCAAACAAAGGAGCTGGGAAACAGGTTGCATCGGGTGGAGGAGAAAAGCTATACCTCTGCTGCATCTGGGTCAGCTTCGAGAGCACGGAGCACGGGAGTGGTGGACGCAAATGCTGCATATCCTTTGGGAATGACTCCAGAGAAACAGTACCCGCCAGGACAAGTTGTCTACACTGATGGTATGGGTGGTTTCTGGACTGTGTTGCCTGATGGGACATGGCTGCCGATTGAGGGCTACGACCTGCCAAAGGGTTGTGACCTTCAACCCTTGCCTGAGCCCAGGAAAGGGGATGTTCATGTGGAGGATGAGAAAGAAGTGCCAATGATGCACGTAGCTGAAGGGAAGAAACCCTCCAGATTGCCTCCATTGAATTACCCCATGGGAGGTTCTGCAAGTGGTGGATATGCAAGTGGACCACCTGGTTTAACACATGTTCCGATTACTTCCTTGCCGTCAGGCGTTGATGGTTCTGCCGCACTGTTGGGAAATCAGCCCGGTTTTGTTTCAGCTCGGGAAACTTCGACGCAAGAGAACTCAGCAGGATCGGGTGGATATACAATGGTGGATGATGTTCCATATCGGTGGAAAATGATCGCTGGGAAGTTGGAATTAGACAAGGTTCCGCTCACAGCTTTTACGCCCGGAGTGGGACATGGACTGCCTCAAGGGCCTGGTGGAAGGGTCAGCTTACCTCCTGGAGCGGTGGTGCCACGTGGTATGCCAAACATTGGTGATAGTTCTGGAACTGAACGCCCGGAGGCTCTTGGGAAGCATGTGATGAGCCTTCCTACTTTGGCAGATTACACACCAAGCAATCCGACGGCACTAGGTGATTGGATCGCAATGATCGAGCCAATGTTGTCTTCGCTGACAGATACAGGAAGAGTGTGGTGGCAATCCGTCTATACAAAGGCGTATGAAGCGTACGCCAAATGGTTGAGTGTCTCTCCGCTGGAAAGGTTGGGCATCAAGGCTGAGCTGGAAGGGCTCAAGGGGGTTCGAACTGTGCATGTTTTGTTGGAGCAGAGAGCGGTGTCTTTGCTGCTACAGGCGATTCCGGAGAGATTGAAGACCGAGATCGTTTCCACTCGAATGTTGGGGTCGGTGATGATATTTTACAAGTTGCTGACAGTCTACCAACCAGGTGGAGCAAACGAGCGCAGCACAATGTTAAACTTCTTGGTGCAACCATCTTCAGCAACCTCGATCTCAGAGGCTATTAAGGGAGTGCGACAATGGGCGCAATGGCGTTCCCGATTAAGGGAGCTGCGAGCATCCGAGCCGGACGCTACCTTGCTTATCAAGGGATTGGATGGTTTATCATCCGCGTTGCTGGCAAAACACCCTACAATTCATTTCAGAGTGGCATCCTTTCGGGAGAAATTGGGGGTGGACTACTCACCGACCTCTGAAACTGCGACACAACTAGCTGAAATGTTACAGGCAGAGTTTGAACTGCTATTGCATAGTGCTGGTGAACAAGAGGTGAAGCAGGACTCGGACGCCAAGAAAAGGGCAAGGTTAAACAAAGCCCAAAAGGGAACTGGTGACGAGACGGAGGAGGGTGACAAAGGCAAAGGGAAAGGAAAAAGGTACAGCGGTGATGGTGAACGTCCTTTCTGTTGGATGTATGGGAAGACTGATGCAGGCTGCAAGTTCGGATCCCGTTGCAAATTTCGCCATGATAAAGACTCCCTGGAGCGAGGAAGATGTTTTGAGTGTGGGGCCGTTGGCCATCTACAGCCGCAGTGTCCATATAAGGATGGTGCAAGTTCCAATGTGGACTCAAACCCTGAGAGGAATAGATCAAAAGGGAATTCTCCCAAGGGGGGAAAGGGCGGCAAAGGTGCGAAATGGGGAAATCCCAAAAAGGCAGAGGTGGCTGAAGGGGGAGATGAGACGGCTAATGCGGGATTGGATAAAGGTTCTGCAAGTCCCTCATCACCATCAACACCCAATCAGGTCCTTGCTGAAGCGTTAGAAGTGCTGAAATCTATGAAGCTGTCATCAGCGCAGTCAGCATCAAGCGGGGATCCCAGTGTTCGAATGTTATGTGGCTCTGGATTGTTTCAGCAGGAAGGGAGAGTGGCGTTGGTGGATACAGCTGCTACGCATCTTGTGCGGACGCTTTTTCCATGGGAATGTTTACCCGACACTACTGTTATGGTGCAAAGCGCGCTTGGTGGTGTGACAATGAGGATTACAGAGAAAGGGACGTTGATTAGGGAAGACAATGGGCCCCTGATTATCCCTCTCTGGTTGATTTTGGAGTTTGGGGCGAACCTCACCGTGATCAATGGGATGTGTCACGTGAGTGCAAAATCTTCGCTGGACCAACTCTTGTGGTTTGAACATGGCTGTTTGGTTATGGATTACAAAACAGCTGAGAAAATGGTTTTGCATGCTGAAAGGCAGCGTGCGTCTTTGTCCCATTCTCAATGGAGGAATGGAAGGGCGGACTGTGGAGTCGGTTCGTCTGATGCCACGTTGTTGCCGAAGCAGGGAGAAGGCCGAGGAGTATGCGTTCTACATGTGGCCAGGGTTTCTGACACCAATGAGTGTTCGGGAATGGGCATGTTGGACTCGGGAGCATCACATCCTCTCAGATCACTTCGTCCTGGTGAACAGCTTCCGCAGCAAAAGGTGTTGGTGTCTTTAGCTGTTGGATCTCGGGAGATGTGTATTACCCCAGGTGGGACCCTGGTAACTCCTGAAATGGTAGATCCACTAGTGCCAATTGGCAAAGCGAGCGCCTTGGTTGGTCTCAGAGTTCAGTGGCGTGGTGGCAAGTGCACAGCCTCACATCCTGTTCTGGGGGAACTTCGCGTTCGTGATCTGAATGGGTGCCCTTGTTTGGAAAAGGAGGTGGCGCTTCAGATCATTGATGAAATGGATTGGTGTTCACCAAAGCAAGCATTGAAGGTGGCACGTATGGTTCAAGGGTGTCCGAATACGGACAACGAGGTGGCTGTAAAAGCGTCGTTGCAAAGCGCAGCGCGGACAGCGTCAGCGAATGAGGAGGAGTTCGTCCAGGCATGCTGGCGATTTCTTCGGTGGTATTATGGGGATATACCAGAAAATATGCTGATGGAGCTGTTGCCACGTGGAGATATTGCGGCGTTGCCTTTCAACCGTCATAAAAGGAGACGGCTGGCACGAGCAAAAAGGGTGGTGGTACACCTATTTTCGGGAAAACAAAAATGGCATTTTCCCAGTCGGGATGTGGAGGTACTGGAGCTGGATTTGAAGAAAGGCGGTGACCTACATAATTCGAGCGTCTGGAAGTATCTTCTGCATCTGGCGGCTGAAGGAAAGGTGGTTGCTGTGGTTGGAGGACCTCCATGCAGGACAGTGTCAAGGTTGAGAGGTGAAGACGGTGGTCCACCTGTATTACGCCGGCGCTGTGGGCCTGAACGGTTGGGATTAAAGAGTCTTCCTTGGCCGCGTCAAGAATTAGCTCAAAAGGATGGTGTTTTACTTCTGAAGATGCTTTTCCTATATGACGTGGCGGTGCATTCAAGGTGTGAAACTGCTGAGGTCATCAATGGAAGTTCTGTCTTCTTTGGCATGGAAAGTCCTGGGGACCCTGAACTCATAGGGAAAGATTTCTCTCAGAACGGCAAGACGGTCTTGAGTGCTGAGGATCTGGTGGATGGTTCTCAGGAAGGGTTCTCAAGTCCTACCTTCTGGAGTTGGCCAGAGGTGAAAAGCTTTTGTGAGCGTTATGGAATGTACGCTGCACATTTTGATCAAGGAGCATTGAGACATGCTCTGGTGAAACCTACGACTTTCCTGGTGTCTGATATGGAACTGTGGGAATCGTTGGAACAGGTTCGCGTGGTTGTTCCGTGGTCGGCAACATTCGCTTCTACCCTGGAAGAACGTATTGGACAATCCTCCATATGGGCGCGATGGGCGTTTGGGTTGGTTAAAAGAATACGTCACAGGTCGGCACAATGGTTGCACGAGAGCGATGCTGAACGGGAAGCTATGGTGTTAAAAAAGGAAGAACGAGAAGGGACGTTACGGAGGTTGACAGCTGAGGAGCGAGCTTTCCGTGACCATTGCCTAAGGGGGCATATTCCTTTCAGACGTGATTGTCAAATTTGTGTGTCTGCCGCTGGAAAAGAGCGTCGCCATTTGAGGCGGAAGCATGGGGATGCTTACACTTTAGCATTGGACTTAGCGGGTCCATACAAGTGTTCAAAGGATGCTCACCAGCAGAAGCCACGACACGCTGTTATTGGTGTGTATCAATTTCCAATGTTGGATCCCAATGTGGGTCGCCCTCCAGAAAAGGAGGAAGATGCGGATGAGGTGGAAGATCAGGTGGCAGATGAAGGTGCTGGTGTCGGAGAATGGTTAGGCGATGCAGTCGCAAACTTCGAGGAGGAAGACTCTGCGCCGGTGGAACCTGCGCCAGTTCTGGAGGCAGAGGTGTTAAAAATCCAAGCTTCTGAAAAATCCTGGAAGGAACTGAAAGACCACTTGACCCAACCTGTCCGTATGATCAACTTCGTTATGGTGGAGCCGATTGTGGACTAGCAGCAAACAACTGTTTTGTCGGCAGTTCAAAGAATGATGGTGCGCTTGCAGAGACATGGGTATCCGGTGTTGAGAATCCACTCAGATCGAGCGGGGGAGTTTGTCAATGCACGCTTCCGGTCCTTTTGTGAAACTCGTCTGATATATAGGACCACTGGTGATCCTGGAGTCCCGCAAACAAATGGGCGCGCTGAAGCATGTGTGGGTTTATTCAAACGTGGTGTCAGGTCGCTCTTAAAGGAGGCGCGACTCGGGCCGGCGTACTGGGCACTGGCTGCTCGCCATTGGTCAATGTTACGGTGGCAGAAAGCTGAAAGGGAGTTGGGGTTGAAACCGAAAGCATTGCTTCCCTTTGGTGCTCAAATTCAAGTCAAACGTCGTCCGTGGGAGTTGCTGGGTCCGGATGGAACAAAGAAAGGTCGGCAATGGGTCGATCGTACGCAGCCCGCGCTTCTTTTGGGTCCATGCGATGACCTACCTGGTGGTTATTGGGTGGAAGCTCAAGGGACTGCAAAAGATCCGGATGAACTGGTGTTATTTCCCTGCGCTACGATTTTTTCCAATATAAAGGAACCGCCTGAATTGGAGCTGGAAGGGGTGGTAGAAGAACAGGAGCTTTCTCCTCCAGAGCATCGTCTCAAGGGGAAAAAACCGGCGCTTCGGTTCTCTGATGAGGAAGGTCCTCCTTTACCTCCGCCTCGCGATCAGTTCGTCATCGGTTAAAGGACAAAAGCCCGGCCTCTTCACTGCGTGGTCATGTGGGCTCCTTGCGCTTGCTTCGCAAGCGGGGGGAGAGTCCGCCCTTAGAAATTTTCGAGGATGACATGCAGGGTCTGGGGGAGCTGGAAGAAAATGCAGACGTTGAGGACAATGTTCCTGGTGATGAGTATTGGCCGACATGCTGTTCTCCTCATGAAGATGCTTATTTGGTCTGCAAAAGTGAGACTGCCGAGGATGGAACACAGTTGGAAAAAGAAGAACAAAAAGCCAAGTCAATGTATGAAAGGTCTATGTACGATTACGTGGACTGTGAGGAGCTTTTGGAAGGGATTGTATACCCAAAGAGGGTGCATCGAAGAGGTGGTATCAACAATTGGTGCACAAGTACGCGAGCTCTGGTGTTGGGCCACTATACTCATGGCGGAGTGTGTGGTATTACCAAAGAGACTCATCGAAGACCATGGCTATGTCGTTATTTGGCATCATTCGTGAGGCACCACAATCCTGAAGCCAAATTTTCTGCTCTTCAGGTCTCGTGCAATGCTCCGGTGTCATTGCATAGGGATAGTCACAATGAAAAACATTGCTGCAATTATGTGTGTGGTTTTGGTGACTATAAAGATGGTCAGCTGTGGGCTGAGGATGAAAAGGTTTTGGAGGAAGGAGCTGAAGTGGTGGAACAATCCTATGGGAAGAAAGTCTTACCTGGAAAATTGGTGGATATCCACTGGAACTTCATGTCGTTCTTTCCGAGAAAACTGCATGGTCCTATGCCTTGGAAAGGGAACAGGGTATCCTTGACAGGGTACACACCTGTTTTTATGGAGCGTTTGAGCTACAAGGATAGGTGCTATCTTCTCCAATGCAAGTTTCCTCTTCCGGAACCACAAGCTGAAGAAGGTGAAAAAAGGAAATGGTTAAAAATGACGCTGAGAGAAACCTCGCTGGACGACCTTGCAGAGGAAGTCGACTACGCTGTGTTCGAAGCGCATCAATGGGCTCTAGAGGAGCATTTGAGTATTCGACGCCTAATTGCTGAACAGGAATGTTGCATTTTGGACGAGTTCCATGGATCGGCCAATGAGTCGAATGAGGAAAAAGGATCAGAGACTAGAGAATGGCTGGTTAAAGCAAAAAGGGCTGAGGAACAGCTCTCGAAGTTTTTGGTCAAAGCAGCTCAAGTTCAGCAAGTGGTACAAGAAAATACCGCGCTTGAGGCAGCAGAGGAGGTCGAGTTCCTGCAAACAAAAACCATCCCTACACAAGAAGCCATGCAAGAGCTGGAAAAGTGGAGGGAATCATTGTCGGACGAGGTGAAGTCTTTGGTTAAAGAGTTGGAGGTGGTGGAACCAACAACTCAAGAAAAGCTGGACAAATTGGCGGAAGAGCCTAATGCACCGGTGATTGAGTACGTTCCCAGTCTGGTGGTGTTTACCCGGAAGCAAGGGACAGGGAGGAGGCGTGCCCGTATCTGTGCATGTGGAAACTTTATTTCGTCAACGGCAGCTACAGAATACGAAGGGCCGAGGTCCCTCAGTCGTCACTCGCTGTACGCTCCAGGTTTAGATTCAACTACCTTCAGGTGTCAAGTGAGGCACGCAGCATATATGGTGTGGATCATCGCTGGCTTAGACATTTCCAAAGCTTTTCTGACGGCGCCGATGAATAGGGCGCAAAGAGAAGGGCGTCTGGTGGTGGTGCAGCCCCCAAGGGCGGCGGTGAAATTGGGTCTTTGCACAAAAGAGGAGCGGTGGATTGTGAGGAAGGCCTTGTACGATTTGGCCGAAAGTCCTGCAGCATGGGTGGAGTGGCGAGACCAACGTCTTCAAGGTATGTCTTGGGTGTCAAAGGAGGGACAAGCAATGAGCTTTCAGAGGTCCAATGCAGACCCAAGTCTGTTCCTTATTTTGGCACAAGAAAAGCCGGAAGGTGCAAGCAAGTTGGTGGGGACAATGGGTCTTTACGTGGATGATTTTTTGATGGCTGGGACTATGACAGTGCTCCGGGAAGCCTTGGAACAGATCAGGAAGGAGTGGAAAACTTCTGAACCCGAGTTCTGTGGTCCAGGCTGTGGTGATGGATTCCTGAAGTTTTTGGGTGTCCAAATCTGGTATCGAAATGGCAGCTTCTTTCTCAACCAGGAGGACTTCGTGAGAGATTTGCTGAACCGAAGAGGGTATCAGATTGATGAAACTGGAAAAGGTAGTAACCTGCCAATGGTGAAAGAAACTCCAGGTGAAGAAGAGGAGGTGGATATTCCTTCCTTGCGAGCGGCTCAAGGTGCCGTAGGGGAGTTCCTCTGGGTGGCAATCAAAACTCGACCTGATTTGGCTTTCTGCACAAGCCAGTTGTCTTTGTGGACATCCCGAAGGCCGCGATTTGTGGTTAAAAAGGCTGAGGAGGTATTTCGATACCTTGCTGCAACTCCAACGTTAGGCCTGACGTTTGGTGCAATCGCAACATGCGAAAAAGAAAGGAATGAGGTGTTGCGTTATGGGCGAGGCGTCAAGGTGGTGGAGTCTTACGCGGATGCCAGCTTTGCAGCAGGTGAAAACGAAAAGAGCCACTCAGGAGCGGTGGTGGTTTGGGGTGATTGTCCAGTGATGTGGGCAACACAGAGACAATCAACCGTGGCGTTAAGTACTGCTGAAGCTGAATTACATGCGTCCATAGAGGGAGCAACGATGATTCAGTCGTGCACCCCTATAATTGCCGCTTTGGTTGGAACAGGTGAAGAATCGCTGCAAAAAGTGCTGTATACAGATTCGGTTTCGACGTGCTCAATCATTCAATATCCTGCTGGAAGCTGGAGGACAAGACACCTGAGAATTCGAGCAGCCGGGGTCAGGTCTCTGGTGGACCGTGGTTACATGGTGATAGCGCATCTTCGTGGTGAGTATATGATTGCTGATCTGTTGACAAAACTGATGAGTGGACAGGTTTATGCAAAGCAAAAGGCACTTTGGGGTCTCCGACTGTTGGTGCAAGGAACTGACTTGAAAAGGGCCTCTCTTGCAATGGCGGTCATGATGGTGGCTGCATCCCTGCAAGGGATGGCAACTGGTGGAGAAGAAGTGTCAGCTGCTGGTTTCTTTTGCTCAGAAGAAGGGGTGTGCCAGGTCGCCAACACATCTACGGTTATGGTTCTGGCTCAAGGTATTGAAATGGTTATCAACAATTCAGACCTTGTTGCGTATTTGGTGGCAGCAATCATACTCTGGGAATTGGCATGGTGCCTCTTTCGGCGGCTGTACAAATGGCTGTGGATCAAGAAAGTGGTGGTTATTCCTGCGAGTGCCACTTTGTATACAACAGTGGGTGGGAACTGTATGCATGCAAGCAGTGACTGTGATGTTCTGCGATATTCACAGCCCAGGGCTAAGACGCTTTGCAAGCATTGCCTCAAGGATGGCTGGGTGGTGAATGCTGAGTTCCTTGGTGAGGAACGGGCCGCTGGAACGTAAACTTTTTCAAGTTCGAGGTGAAGAAATCCTCAATGGTAAGGGATTCAGCCAATGAGCTGAAGGTTCGTCCTGGATGACGTAAAACCATAATGTGCATTTCAAGCAGCTGGCTGCTGCCTAAACGGCAGTTTTTGGCCGAAGGTCTGCACCTCCAATGTGTGTCCTAGGACATCCTAGGACAGGGGGAGTGCGGAGCTGCAGTTGGTATTGTAGAAAGGAGTTGGTATTGAAAGTTGAAGGGTCAATGCACCCGGTAATCTTATGGCTCAAGCCATGACCAAAGCGGTCGAAGGTTTCGTAAAAAGTGTGCCCTTGGTTTGGGGTCTTGTTGGTTTGGCTGGTTGTTGGCTGTTCCAGGGGAATCAAGGGCTTCTGTTGGGGTTGACTGTTTGGTTTCTCGTCCCCCTTCGGTTGCCCCCCGTACCCTAAACCCTAAACCCTCAGGGGCCTTTCTTTGCAGCGCTGACGGCGAAGGACCAGTCCCGCGCCCAGCGTCTGCTTGCAAGGAGCCTCGGACACCCTAAGCCTTGAACCCTAAACCCGAAACCCTAAATCCTAAACTCTAAACCCTAAACCCCAAGCGCTAAACTCTAAGCACTATACAAAGCGCGCCGAGGTTTAAAACCTTCACGGGCGTGTGCCACTACAAGGCAGGTCCCTGAACCCCTTGAAGGCCCTAAAGCAGTTTAGGGTTTGGGGTGTAGGGTTTAGGGTTTAGGGTTTAGGGTTTAGGGTTTAGGGTTGAAGCTTCGGGCTGAAGATGTCGTGGGGTGTAGTGCCCAGTTAGAGATGTTCCTTCTATTGCTGCGGCCGCACCCGTGGCGGGATGGTGGCTTCCTTTTCCTGTGGCTGCGTGTCTCCCGAGATGGGTTTAGGGTTTAGGGTTTAGGGTTTAGGGTTCAGGGTTCAGGGTTTAGGGTTTAGGGTTTAGGGTTTAGGGTTTAGGGTTTAGGGTTTAGGGTTTAGGGTTTAGGGTTTAGGGTTTAGGGTGCGCGAACGGCGCCCTACCACGCGGAGTTGGAGGTAAGCACTGACCTGAACACTAGCCCTAAACTCTAATTATTCCAGTACTGTTCCCAGGCTGGTCCCTAAGCCCTATAACCCAAAATGCCCATTCCAATTGAAGAGCCCCAAATGTCAACGTTCTGTCGGAGGGGCCGTTGTGAGGGCCTTCTGCGTACTTAGCCAATAGATGAACTTTAAGCTATATGGGTTTCCTCTTTTGTCTGGCCTAGGTTATTGCAGAAGTGCGGCATCGAGTGCTCTTCTGGCTTCATCCTTTCACAGCTCAAGCCGATGCCCTAAACCCTAAACAACCCAAAACAACCCTAAACAACCCTAAACAACCCTAAACAACCCTAAACAACCCTAAACAACCCTAAACAACCCTAAACAACCCTAAACCCTCAGCCCTATACCCTAAACCCGAAACCCTAAACCCTAAACCCAGGCTGAAAACTGATTGGGACCCATTGCCATTCTAATCTTCTCTGAGTCGTAGAGACCCCGAAGTCAACATTCGAAGCAAACAAACCTTCCAACCCAAAGTCGTAGAGACCCCGAAGTCAACATTCGAAGCAAACAAACCTTCCAACCCAAAGTCGTAGAGACCCCGAAGTCAACATTCGAAGCAAACAAACCTTCCAACCCAAAGGGTTTAGGGTATAGGGTTTAGGTTTAGGGTTTAGGGTTAAGCCCATCTCCCCCCCCCCCCCCCAAAAAAAAAAAAAAAAAAACCTAAACAGCCTGAACCCATCAGCCTACGTGCTTCCGGTGGCAGGCGTCCCCCGTCCTCAGATGCGCAATGTCTTACACCTACGGTGGGGCGTCGAAGAGCTGGCTTCGTTTAGGGTTTGGGGCTTGCTTTGGGGCTCTAGGGCTTCAGGGCTTTGGGGGGCTTCAGGGGTTTAGGGCTCTAGGGGCTTAGGGTTTAGGGGTTTCAGGGTTTGGGGGCTTCAGAGGTTTAGGAGCTTCAGGGGTTTAGGGTTGAGAGGCTTCAGGGTTTCGCGTTTAGGGTTTTGGGGGGCATTTGGCATGTTGGGGCTTCAGGCGTTCAGGGTTCAGACTTTCCAGACATTTAGCTTCAAGCTGGCGCCCTCAACTCAACGTTTCACCTTGACCCCTAAACCCTAAACCCTAAACCCTAAACCCTAAACCCTAAACCCTAAACCCTAAACCCTAAACCCTAAACCCTAAACCCTAAACCCTAAACCCTAAACCCTAAACCAAGCTCCCGACGCCAGAAACGGAGCCTTCGCTCTGGGTGCCTCCTACGAGTATGGCAAGAATCTCCTCAAGGGCAAGGCATCCCCGGTTTTTCAGGGTGTTTAGGGTTACTTAAGGTGCCCTAAGCCCTGAGCCCTGAGCCCTAAGCCCTAAACCCCAAGCCCGAAGCCCTAAACCCTAAACCCTAAAACCTAAACCCTAAACCCCAAACCCTAAACCCTAAACCCTAAATCCTAAACCCTAAACCCTAAACCCTAAACCCTAAACCCTAAACCCTAAACCCTACACAACCTGTTCAGCCCTCGGATGCCCCTCAGACAAAGGTCCCTCCTTCTGTCCCTTCACGTTTAAACAGGCGATCCCTGCCTCCTCTGAACCTCAAGCCCTACACCCTGAAGCATGAGCCCTAAACCCCGATAGGGTTTAGGGTTTAGGGTTTAGGGTTTAGGGTTTAGGGTTTAGGGTTCAGGGTTTAGGATTTCGGGTTTAGGGTTCAGGGTTTAGGGCTTAGGGCTTGTCGAGGGCCCTTCTATAATGGGGGTGGGGGTATCGGGGCCGGTGAACATTGTAAAGGGTTTAGGGTTTAGGGTGTTCCAAAGTGCCGCGGTCCCGACCCGCGCCAGTGGTGGCGGGTCGGGCCGCCTCGGTGCAGCGGATCCCACCCCAGCCACCCAAACTGCCGCCTTTTTCGGGTTTAGAGCGGTCTACCCTCCACGGCCCCCCTATCAAGGGGGCTTACACCTCGAGCTGGCCGGGGTGGGACGTGTTGACTGCTGCTGTTGCTTGAGCGTACACTTTCCTGGATCAACAGGGAGCGGGACAATCTGTTTCACCCACACTGTGTTTAAGACACCCTCAAGCCCAATTCCGGACCCAAGCTCATTCATATGGCAGAATGGCGAGGGCCAAGCGCGGAAGGCCCGGCCACCCGCTGGCGCAAGGGCCTTGGCGGGGGCAACTGCGGGGGCGACCCTGGCGGGGGCGACCCTGGCGGGGGCAACCCTGGCACGGGCAACCCTGGAAGGGGCGAGGCGAGGTTTTTTTGAATTTTTTTGTATAAAAAACACTTTCTTATTTCTCTCTCTACATATATATATGTCCACCTTGGCGGGGGCAACCCTGGCGAGGCCCTGGCGACTACTAATGGGAAACCCTGGCAATTAATGAATAGAGAACTTTGACAGCACCCTTCGCACTTGAAGCCCTGCTCGGCAACTAAACAACACGTCATAGAGAAGGACGACGAAGCCTCGCCAGCGCGCGAAGAGGACGAGGTGCGTAGGGCCGTCGCAGAGAAGGTGCACAATTCCTGAGTAGGCGACGTGAGGAGGCGGGAAACCCTGACAGGGCAACCCGGCGAGGGCAATGTCACCCTGGCGGGGGCAACCCTGGCGGGGCAACCCTGCCAAGGGCAACCCTAACTCGGCGGCAACCCTGGCGGGGGCAACGCTGGTGGGGGCAACCCTGGTGGGGGCAACCCTGGCAGGGGTAAAACTGGGCAACCCGGCGGGGTTGCGATAAAAACCGTTAAATCTACTGGACGTCTTCATTTTAAAATAGAATGACATTGAAAGACTTCTCATAAAGTAAAATAAGATGAAAGATAATGAATCCTGCATTTCTATTTGGTACAGCTTTTAGCATAGCATATTGGCATAAGAAATACCATTCAGGTACGATATGTAAGGGAGTAAGTAATCCACATGCTTCTACTGCATTCACTGGATGTGAGAAAGAAGAGAAGCCGAAATGAATTTGAAGAAGATATAGATCGAGAATTAATATCTTTCCATAGAAATCTTTACGAATAATGAGAGAAAAAATGCCATTTTATTATTAGTGGAATTCCTTAAAGGAATATTAGAAGATAGAAAATGTAGATTAACAATATGAAAAATGGCGGGGACAACCCTGGGGCATCCCCCGGCGGGGGCAACCCTGGCGGGGCAACAGGGGCAACCCTGGCGGGGGCAACCCTGGCAGCCACCCTGGTGGGGGCGACCTCGGAGACAACCCTGGTGGGGGCAACCCTGGCGGGGGCAACCCTGGCAGGGGCAAGGTGAGGTATAAACATATATATATATATATATATGTCTGGACCGGCTGCTAATAATGGAGAACTTTGGCAGGGCCCTTCATAGACAAGGACGACGAAGCATACAGGTGCAATTCCTGAATAGGCGGCGAGGCCAATTTCGGGGGGCAACCGGAGGGGGCAACCCTAGTAGGCTGGTGGGGGCAACGCTGTCACCCTGGTGGGGGCGACCCTGGTGGGGCAACCCTGGCGGGGGCAACCCTGGAGGGGGCAACCCTGGCGGGGGCAACCCTGGCGGGGGCAACCCTGGCGGGGGCAACCCTGGCGGGCAACCCTCTGGCGCGGGAAATCTGGTGGGGGCAACCCTCACAGGGCAACCCTGGTGGGGGCAACCCTGGCGGGCCGATTCTGGCAACCCTGGTGGGGGCAACCCTGGCGGGGGCAACCCTGGCAGGGGCAAGGTGAGGTATAAACATATATATATATATATGTCTGGACCCTGGCGGGGGCTTTTCATGGAGAACTTTGGCAGGGCCCTTCATAGACAAGGACGACGAAGCATATAGGTGGATAATTTATGAATAGGCGGCGAGGCCAATTTCGGAACTCTAATAGGCTGGGGGCACCCTGGCGGGGGGGCAACCCTGGCGGGGGCAACCCTGGCGGGGGCAACCGGCGGGCGCCAGGGGGGGGCAACCCTGGCGGGGGCAACTTAGGCCCGACCTCCCCCGCCGGGGTCGCGTTGGGGGGTTAATCCATTATTTACATTGTGCCCTATGGCTAGCAGGGATGCATCAGGTGTGGCAAGCTCGATCTGCTTGGCAAAGCAAGCAGATCTCGAAGCGGTAGCGTTCAGTTGTACCGGCCGCCGCCTGGCGCGGGCGGCCTATGGTTTAGGGTCTAGGGTTTAAGGTTTAGGTTTAGGGTTTAGGTTGTAGGGGTGGGTTGCGTAAGGTCGTCGGATCCCCAAACCCAAAAAATCTTCGACCCAGGGTCCCTTCTAGCAGCCCTCCCCTCCTAAACCCGCTTAGGGTTTAGGGTTTAGGGTTTAGGGTTTAGGGTTTAGGGTTTAGGGTTTAGGGTTTAGGGTTTAGGGTTTAGGGTTTAGGGTTTAGGGTTTAGGGTTTAGGGTTGAACCTTCCGAGCCCGGGCTCTCCACAGAAGCGTAGCCCTGAACCCTGAGTCGTGTGGATTTGGGAACGAAGGGCTTGGGGTTTCCCTAAACCCTAAACCCTAAACCCTAAACCCTAAACCCTAAACCCTAAACCCTAAACCCTAAACCCTAAACCCTAAACCCTAACCCTAAACCCTAATCCCTAATCCCTAAACCCTAAACCCTAAACCCTAAACCCTAATAAAGTGAGGGCTCCAGGGGCTTCGTTCGGTTGGGGTGAGTTAAGAGGCGGCGAGGAAAAGCCGAAATGCTCTCGTCGTTACCCTAAGGCTCTTGAGCATGCGTGTATGTGCGCATATAGCTATATAGATACAGTTGTTGTTGCTACACAGTTATCAGTGTGTATGCATGTGTTCTTGCGCGTGTTTGCGGGAGCCTGAGCTTGTCTGACTCGGCAGGTCACAAAGGACTCGGCATGCATTGGGGTCAAGAGACCCGGCGGTTCATTTAGAAGTTGTCGATCGTAATCGCAAGGGGTAGGGTTTAGGGATTAGGGTTTTTGGAGTCAGGGTTTACGGTTTAGGAAATAGGAGTCAAGGTTCAGGGTTTTTAAGAGCGACGGGCTCAGGCTTTGCAACTAGACTTAAGGGTTGCTTCTAACACTTCGGGCCCTTAATCATATGACTTACTTGTCCAGACCCTCGGTTTACTAGCGAGAGCCGCCGGAACGAGAACGCACCAACAGCAAGGAAGGCAGAATTGCGTATGTGCTGTCATATTGCTTGAGTCGCTTGAGAGTGAGGCGGCAAGAACCGGTTTACTGTCCAGGGGTTGTTGTTGTTGTTTTATTTTTACTTTCATTATTTATTTTTTTTTTTTGGGGGGGGGGGGTTGTGCGCTTAGGCTTCTAGGTTTCCGATTTCTTTGCAACCCCTTTTTTCCCGGAGCGACTGAGGACGACGATAGCCAAGGGTTTGACCAAAACCAGCGGACTCAAGTGACCCCAGCTGCATGTTTGGGCTGGGTTTACGGCTTCGGTGCTAGGGTTTCGGTTTTAGGGTTTTAGTAGAGTTAGGTGAAGTAGCCCCAAACCCCAAGCCTTAGGGTTTATGCTTCCTTAAGGCTCCAAGGACCCTCCTACAGAGGGACTGGTACCTCCTAAGGAGGGTTCGGCGGATCAGAGGGCCCAAGAGCCAGAGGGTTGGCCCCCCCCCCCCCCCCCCCAAAAAAAAGTGCCCAGAACCATGGTGTTCAGGGTTTAGGGTTTAGGGTTTCGGGTTTAGGGTTTAGGGCTATACCCTGAGGCAAGTAGGCTTCTACAAGACAGCTCTGGTTGGAGTCTAGAGACGCTGCCTCAAATCCGAAAACCAATGAACCTTTTGGACCTTTTCAAAGGTCTTTTTGGGGTTTAGGGTTTGGGGTTTAGGGGTTAGGGTTTAGGGTATAGGCATGTTTAAGGTTTGTGGGTTTCAGGGTAGCTGTACAACCACGGACACCCCAAAAAGAACCCCGGTGAATCAAGAATCAACACCTCCTACTTCACAGATCCCCTAAACCCTAAACCCTAAACCCTAAACCCTAAACCCTAAACCCTAAACCCTAAACCCTAAACCCTAAACCCTAAACCCTAAACCCTAGAGCCCAACCTCCTTTTGTCCATTCCTCCAATTCCAAGTACAGGCCGAACTCCGCAGCCACAAGCCCTAACCCGAGCTTGCCCCCAACAATCTTGCTCCTCCCAACACCAAATCCTAGAACTTAGGGTTTAGGGTTTAGGGTTTAGGGTTTAGGGTTTAGGGTTTAGGGCTACCCGAAACCCCCAAGCCCTGAAAGCCTGTGAACCCCCGAGCGCCCCATTGCGAAACCGCCCCCCCCCCCCCCCCCCCCCCCCCCCCCACAACTTCTCAGCTGGAACGGGAAAGGGGGGACTCCTTGGGGAGCGTTACAGGTTACAGGGTGTATGGCGGGTAAATGAGGATCCCAAATTGAGGGCCCGTATTGGGGACCTGCACTTTAGTTTTTATCATAAGCCCTAGCATACAAAACCTAAGCCCTAAACCCTAAACCCAGAAACCCTAAACCCTAAACCCTAAACCCTAAACCCTAAACCCAGAAAAACCTACACCGAGCAGGTACAACTTCGCCGACGGGAAGACGTCCTACGGAGTCCAGCCACTTGGCCCTTAGGTTCGGCTTCTTGGTTCTCTCTCGTAGGTTTGTGCGCAGTTAGTGGTTTAGGGCTTATAGGGTTTAGGGTTTAGGGTTTAGGGTTTAGGGTTTAGGGTTTAGGGTTTAGGGTTAGTGGTTTCGGTTTTTTTGGGGGGACTGGCGACTGGCGACTGCAATCATTCTGTCTTAACGATTAGACATCAAGATAGCCGGGTAGGTGTAGAGCTGGCGTCGTAAAGCTTTTCAGCCCTACACCAGGGGACTCTCATTAGACAGGGACTACGCCGTAAGGTTTACCGGCTTGGGATCTATAAAGGACGGAGCTTGGAAAGTAATTAAGGGTTTCATGGTTTTCAAGCTTTTGTAAGGTTCATGGCCCTAAACCGTAAACCCTAAACCCTAAACTCCTGGCCCTAAACCCTAAACCCTAAACCCTAAACCCTAAACCCTAAACCCTAAACCCTAAACCCTAAACCCTAAACCCTAAACCCTAAACCCTAAACCCTAAACCCTAAACCCTAAACCCTAAACCCTAAACCCTAGCCCTAACCCTCAAACTTTTTCCAGGGTATCTGTAGTGGCTGGGATGCAGCCTGGACCCTGAACCTGATGGATGTCGCTTCAGGGGGCCTCAGGGCTCGGAACCAGACATTTCCGTATGTTGCAGGGCCGACCACGGCAGAGGGTGTAGGGTTTAGGGTTTGGGGTTAGGGTTTAGGGTTTAGGGTTGAGGGTCTACGGACGGGTGCGTGCTTACTGCTGCGATCGTTGTGGATCATCGGGGTTTTGGAGTACTATACTCTAATAATTTATGGGTTCTGGGTTCCTATTACAGCTACTTATACCTAAACAGAATCTACTGTTTTTCCAGGGTCTACCCCAAATTAGGGTCATGCTGGGATACAAGGCATGGGCAGCCACAGGTGAGGTTTCGATTTAGGTGTACCCAGAGAACCCGAAGCCCTAAACCCTAAACCCTAAACCCTAAACCCTAAACCCCAGAAAGCGGATGGGTCCTGGGTTTATTACAGAACCCTATGCAAGGCTCAGCGTCGAGTGAGCAGGGAAGCTCTGTTTCAGTTGTCACGTCGCAGTCACTGGCAGGAGTGCATCACCCGCAGGCTTTAGGCTTTAGGGTTTGCAAAGCAAGAGCAGCTTGCCACCACCCCAAAGTATCCATTTCCAATGACCTAAGCCCGAAATCCTATGCCCTAAGCGCCAAATAGGCCATGATACTTTTCTGTTGCTTCCCCGGACCTGAGGGTTTTTTTAATGGCAAAGAGAACTGGCCTTCCAACCCAGTTTAAGCCTTAGGACTTAGATTTTAAGGTTTAGGGTCAAGGTATCCCCTTATAATCAGAAAGAACTCACCCAAAAGCGTACCCTAATGACGGAACAAAATATCACACCAAATCCGGCAGCGGCATGCAGAAGCTCCACTGAAATAGTTTAAGGTATTTAGGGTCCAGGGTTCAGGGTTTAGCCCACAGCTTGGCTGTTCGCTGCGTTCACTTCCTCCCAAAGCCTAAGCCCAAAACCCAATACCTAAACCCTGTAAACTCGAAACCCTAAACCCTAAACCTAAACCCTAAACTACACCAAAGGATGCTCTGCCACCCTACAGTGTTGCCAGTGCCTGTCGGCACCCAGTACCCTATTTTTCGGTTCACGAGTCAACTGCAGCCGACACTCTGCGCGTTTGAAAGAGGGCATGTCGGGGAGTTGGGGGTTTAGGGTTTAGGGTTTAGGCTTTCGGGCCTAGGAGATCAGAAGGATCCTATAGGGCAGTTCAGGTGTAAGCAGGGCTTTCTGAAGCCACCGAAGCAAGCCAATCCTAAACCCCCAAAACCTACAGAAACCTGAGCCCTACGCCCTAAAACCCGAAACCCTAAACCCTAAACCCCAAACCCTAAACCCTAAACCCTAAACCCTGAAACCCTGAAACCCTAAAACAAACCCGCCCCTTAAAGACCTTAAATCCCCAAGGAGAGAGAAAAGAGGTTGTGCAATCCTGCGTACCTGCGAGGATCCCAAAAGTAGAGCCCCCAAGTGGTACCCTATTCTACTTCTTAGGGACTGGGTAGGTAACGTTAGCCATTTCAGTTATATAGAATCCTACTATAATATATAATCTTTTAACTTTTTTGGGCTAGGGTATTCAGCCTCCAGGACATTTGGGTCATGCTCATGGGAACCCTTAAAGGGATTAACTTTGGATCCTCCCAGGGGTCTTGGGAGCTCTTCTGTTCTTGTTTCCCTAACACCTAAACCCTAAACCCTAAACCCTAAACCCTAAATCCTAAACCCTAAACCCTAAACCCTAAACCCCAAACCCTAAACCCTAAACCCTAAACCCAAAACCCAAAACCCTAAACCCTAGCCAGAAGCCGAACATCTGAAGCTCCAAGCCACAAATGCCCGCAAAAGCGATCAACCAAAGCCTCCACACAAGATACACGCTGAAGTCCAGCGCCAGGCTCCCCAAGACCGTAGAGTTTATGGTTTCGGGTGTCAGGGTTTTAGGGTTTTGGGCTTAGCGTTTTCGGTTCAGGGTTTAGGGTTTAGGGTTTAGGGTTCAGGGTTTAGGGTTTAGGGTTTAGGGTGAACCCCCCCCCCCCCCCCAGTACCCAACGCATCATAGCCAGGTGGCCCAAGGCGACCCAGACCTGGCGTTGGAGCTCTCGAAGGTCGGAGCTCCCAAACAGTTCGGGGTTGTGTTGGGCTGGGGTTCAGGGTTCGGGGTTTAGGGTTTAGGGTTCAGGGTTTAGGGTTTAGGGTTTAGGGTTCAGGGTTCAGGGTTCAGGGTTCATGGTTCAGGGTTCAGGGTTCAGGTTTCAGGGTTCAGGGTTAGGGTTTAGGGTTCAGGGTTTAGGGAATTAGGGACTAAGGACTTAGGTTTGGCTTTGAGTTTGTGGGATTTTCATGGTCAAAAATGAATGCGGTTTAGGTTTGGTTTAGGGTTGCGGGCTTTGGGTGAAGAAGGTCTCCAAGGAAGCCTTACACTCTCTACACTGTAGACCGCAGAATTCGAAGCCTAAGCACTATTCGGGAAGGCATCTGATCATCTGGACGTCCCTTGTCCTTGCAGGGAAACCCTAAACCCTAAACCCTAAACCCTTCTGTGTTCGAAGTCTTGGGCTGTCACCAGCAAGACAGCTCTAGCTTCAGCAGCCTCCGCTTCCAGCAATGCTGCGTGTCTTCCTGGCTTCGGGCAAGGTGGCCGTCACCATTTCCGCGGAGGAACTCCGAGAGAGGCCGGACAGTCGGCCCATTCGAGCCCTGAAGGGCCTCCTCCGAGACATCTGCGGCGAGCCGCGGTTCCTTAGGGGGTACTTGCAAATTATTTGTTTATAAACTTTTGGGTATTCTAATCCCTATAAGAAACAGCAAAAAACTTGTAACTTTTGCTAGGGTTCGACGTTCAGTAGAGGTTCAAGCAGCAGCTCTTGAAGGAGGCCCTCGTGTTGAGCGACGATGCGGTGCTGGATGGGCCGGCTGACCTGCAGCTCGTTCTCTTGCCTCACTGCAAGACCCTTGGGGGGACCAAATGAACCCCTAAACCCTAAACCCCAAACCCTAAACCCTAAACCCTACCTAGAACTGGGGTCATATACCCTGTACTCCGATAATCCCTATTCAGGTATATGAACCATAAACCCTTTGTAGGGCTCATTTCGTCCTTATAAGGACTTCTGCAGAGCGGGAGCATGAGCTCCTGTCCGCATCGGTCCGCGATGATGTCTGCGAGGTCGAGCGCATCTTACACCGACCCCAGGATCCTGATGTGTGCAGCCCCCATGATGAACCCAGCGTACATGGCCGCATCCGTGTGGGAAAGGACACGAGGCCCTTGGTCTGTGCATCTTGGCACGGACATGTGGCAGTTGTCCGCCTCTTGTTGGAGGCATTTGCTGCTCCTGGCATCGCAGCTCATGACGACAGGACACCAGTGGTAGCAGCTTGCGCTGCTGGTCGCTTGGAGGTCGTCCAAGTTCTGCTGGACGCCGGTGCCCAAGTCGACGAAGCTGACGCGTCAGGCGCGACGCCTTTAGCTACAGCTTCTACTCGGGGTCACTTGGAGCTCGCGCGACTGTTGGTGAAGGTGGGAGCTGCCGTAGACAAAACTGACAAGGCTGGCCGGACGCCTTTGGCATCAGTGAGCGCAGCAGGTCTCGTGGAGGTCGCCTGCATGCTGCTGCAAGCAAGTTCCGACATCAACAAAGCTGACAATGCTGGCTCGACGCCTCTGGCATTTGCTTGTGCCGAAGGCCACTTGGGCATGGCTCGGACGCTGGTAATGTCAGGCGCAGACAAGGACAAGCCCAAGCACGTGGGCTCGACACCCTTGCTCCTGGCTTCTTATAGGGATACTTGGGAATATTTTTTTAAATTTGTGGGTACTCGACTTCCTAAGCAACAGCTACAACTATCATGCTTGCTAGGGTTCCCCAGCTCAGCAGAGGCTTGCTCGAGTGGCTGCCTGGAAGTTGCCCGTATGTTGGTGGAGTCACGAGCCGACAAAGACCGGCCAAACAACTTCGGCAGGACGCCCTTAGCCATGGCGTGCTCGTGGGGCCATATTGAGGCCTGGCAGCCCAGTGGAACCCTTTTGTGCCCCTGTTTTGGGTCTGGGCTCCCTTCTGGAGCGGCGAAAAGGTACCCCTTGTGATAATGTGGGGGTTTAAGATAACAGGGGGTGCCCGTATTGGGGTCCCGAAAATGCGGGGATCCTACTATTTGGGGGGGGGGGGGGGGGTTAATCGGGGTCCCTTGTTTCCTAAACTCCCACATGGTTACTGGGCTACCAAGGAGGTTGCCCAGATGCTGGTGGAGGCCGGCGTTGACAAAGACACAGCTGACAGTGCAGGCAGGACGCCCCTGACAGAGGCGATTAGGCAAGGCAACACCCAGCTTGTCGACCTTCTTCAAGATTGAGGCCCATGGTACGGCTGAGCCAACAGCTACTTGTAGACCCCAAATACTCCAAACTAACTCAGACCCTCAACCTTACTTAGATAGTTTGTGTATTTTGAAGAAGGGTCTTTCAGGGTTTAGGAGCCCTATAAGCCCTGTCTTTCCGTCTGTAGATGGCTGCGCGTGACGCAGCGAGTCTCACCAACCCTCCGAGGTCGGATTCGTATAAATTCTCGCCTGCTTTGTTTCATCCCTTGGCGGAAACAATGCAGGGCCCTGCAGGCGGTTTGTTTGGGGGTTATGGTTCCACCCTCTCTCTGTAGACTGCCCCCCCCCCCCCCCCTAGTAAGCTGAGTAGCTGAGGTAAGCACACTTTACACTTTTTGGGAGACTATCTTGAACCCGGAGTAGGCCCTGATTCCCTCATTTTGGGGGGTTTAGGTTCCCTATGGTTCCCTTATAAGCCCCTTTAAAGCAAAAAGGGCACGCTTTTTCTTCCTAGGCTACTCCTGGGTCTAGACAGTCCCTTACGGAACTGAAAGTGTACGTACACTTTGTTTGGGCCCATGACCTCAGCAACTAAGTAGGGCATCTCCGGTTTTTCAGGATCTCGGGACTGGGTGTTTAGGGTTTAGGGTTTAGGGTCTAGGGTTTAGGGTTTAGGGTTTAGGGTTTAGGGTTTAGGGTTTAGGGTTTAGGGTGTGCCTCGATGCGTTCTGTAGACCCACCTCAGAGGGCTCCCGGGAGAGGCTCCTGTTCAAGCCCCCGGCCATGTAAGACCCGCATGGCCACCCTGAGCCTTCCTGAACCCTAAACCCTAAACCCTAAACCCTAAACCCTAAACCCAGAACCCAAAAAACCCTAAACCCTGGAAAAAAGGGGAGGCCCAGCCTAAAGAGAATGGACCATTGAGGTTTAGGGTTTGGGGTTTAGGGTTTAGGGTTTAGGGTTTAGGGTTAGCATCGTGGCCCCTGCTGAGGTGGCGGAGACCCTGAGCATGACCAAGGCACAGACGCTCCAACATCGCGGCCGAATCTTCAAGGAGCCAACGGGGTTTAGGGTTTAGGGTTTAGGGTTTGGGGCTTAGGGTTTAGGGTTTAGGGTTTAGGGCATTTAGGGCTTAGGGCTTGGGAGTTAGAGCTTCAGGGTTACGGTTCAGGGTTTAAGGATTCATAGAGTTTCGGTTTACGGTCCAGGTCAGCTTTAGGGTTCAGGTTTAAGGATAATTATGTATATAGGGTTTAGGGTTTGCGGTCCAGGGTCCATTGCCTTTGTTTTCGTGCTTGCGGCAAGACATACATTTGATTTGCGGGGTACGTGTTCTGCTGTTCTAGGCCCCCTTGTACCGCGAAATCTTCGATCGGGGCCTTTTGATATCGGGGGCCCGAAGCTCTAACAAATCATCCCAAAACTTCTTCCTCCTAAACCGCAAACCCAACGCTTTGCCTTCGAGCCGCCTTCCGCCACCAAAACCCTAAACCAGAATCCCTGATGAATTCACATGAACCCGAACTAAACCCTAAACCCTAAACCCTAAATCCTAAACCCTAAACCCTAAACCCTAATGTTGTCTGCTGATTAGTGTGACCCCCCCCCCCCCCCCAACGAAAGGATCCCCCTCTTTAGTGTGGGGGGGGGGGGGGGGGAGGACTCAGAACAGGACCTGAGGGGTGCAAGTGTGGTGGCTCACATCGGCCTTAAACCTTTGCTCAGGCTCAGATCTTTGGTCTCAGACTGGGATTCAGCCTTTAAACCTTTGCTCAGGCTCAGATCTTTGGTCTCTCAGGCTCAGTTCATTCAGAAGCGATTTCTAGACAACAACACCATTCGACGGCCTCGCCGAAATTTTGCATCGCCCGATTTTTTTTTCACAATTCCGGGGGTCCGCCTCAAATAGATCCCCCTGAATAATCTGTGGATTTTTTTTCCACAATTCCGGGGGAGCACACTAATCAGGATACAACATTAAACCCTAAACCCTAAACAACTACAAAGCCATCAGCCCCGAGCCTGGTGAGATTGGAGCCCTCCCCATGCCAATCCCTAAACCCTAAACCCTAAACCCTAAACCCCAAACCCTAAACCCTAAACTTAAACCCTAAACCCTGAATCCAAACCTTCTGGACTCTCAAGAGTTAGGGTTTGTAGGGTTTTAAGGTTTTAGGGTTTAGGGTTTAGGGTTTGGGGTTTGGGGTTTAGGGTTTAGAGTTCAGGGTTTAGTTCGGGTTCATATGACTCCCAATCGTTAGTCTCAGTAGCTGAGTGAGTACACTTTACACACTTTTTGGGATACTATAACCCCTATAGAACTGAAAGTGTACAGTATTAGGGTTTGTGGGGTTTTGAGGTTTTAGGGTTTGGGGTTTAGAGTTCAGGGTTCAAGCTTGACGCGACTACCCCTATTAGCCCTATAAACCCTAGACCCACTACAAGCCCTAAACCCTAAACCCTAAACCCTAACCCCTAAACCCTAAACCCTAATGGACATCAGGGTCTGATCACCGACTGGCACCCGGATCGGCACGCGGCCAGCGGTGTCCCGGCAGAAGTGGGCGAGACATTTCGGGCCTTCCACGTGGGGGATTCACCCAAAAGCCTAAGCCCTGAACCTAAGGGTAAGCCCCTGTTTGACGCCTTTCTTTGGGGGGCGGGGGAGGGTGGGGGGGTGCGGAACTTTTGCAGCTTGTGTTCGCCTAGGTAGTGCTGCGCTTTCTTCGCGCGCCAGTTGTGTGCGAGATAAAACTTGGTGGTGTAAGCATGAACGGGCCTTGTGAACGAGAGAAACTGCTACTTTCAATGCAAATCCGGATCGCACGAAGTCAGAGCCACGCCCGAAGAGCCTTTCTACAGAGTTCAGGGTTCCGGCTATAAGGTTTCAGGGTTCTTGCGGCCATAGGCAGCAAACGCTGGCCCACTAAAGACGAGGCGCCCTTAGTTTAGGGTTTAGGGTTTAGGGTTTAGGGATTAGGGGTTTTCCCATGAGACTGGTGGACAGACTGAGGCAACTCCCACATCGCAACCAAGGTGTTCCAGTGGCTCCAGGCAGTGGATACGCTGGGAAAAATCGGTTCTCTTGGGTCCTTCAGGGGAGGGCGGGTGCAAAGGGGTATATGCAACCCAAGATGCCGAAAAATGCTCCCCGCTACTCCCTAAGGCCCCATGATAACCCCTCCCCCCCCCTCCCCCGAAACCCAACCCTAAACCCTACACCCTAAACCCTAAACCCTAAACCCTAAACCCCCCCACACTAAGGGCCATATAAATAGAGGTACACAGAACCTGAGGGCGAAGGGCGAGCTTCGCCTTTAGATGCTTGCATCCCATGTAGCCAAGTTCTTCTTATGGGCCTATAGTCTTCTGAATACTGGAAGGGTTTAGGGTTTAGGGTTTAGGGTTAAGGTTTTAGGGTTTAGGGTTTAGGGTTCGGGGGGTGTCGGGCGCATAGGGAGGTGATCTTGGACGACCCCTGTGGGCGCAGTTCACCATTAGGGTCCATTTTCGGAGTCCATGTTGAGAAGGGATTCCGAAAACAATGATTCCAGCGAAGGGGACATTGAGTAGCCACCCTTCCCCTCAACCATCAAACCAAGATCTAACCCGAAACCCCAAATGACGCAAAGCCTTGAACCCACGAAGCCCCTAAGCCCAAAACCCCAAATGCTTATCCTTGAGCCTTAAACCCCGCGTGCCCAGAGTGGATCTCCATCTATAGTGCGGCACCCATATAACGACCCGAATTTGGAAAACTACCCAGATCTACCTTAAGCCCTATGTGAAGTCGGGTATTCCAAGTTTATGTTGGCGTATCGCGTAAATAAGGTTTAATTATGGGACTGGTCTTATAGATGTTTAGGGGGTCCATCGGGCTGATAGGTGCTTGTAGATATTATTTATAGATGCTTATGGGGTGTATACGGATAGAATACACGATTTGTTTTAGGGTTTAGGGTTGCTCTATAAGGGTATGTATCCCAAGATTTCCCAAGCCTCCCCTACTCACCAGGCCTGCCAAAGCTTGCCTGAACCCTAAACCCGAAACCCTAAACCCTAAACCCATCATGAATCCCCCTTTGCTGCCAGCTGGGAGGTTGCCGCCCCTCCCCAGTAAAGCGTCGCACCAGCCGAAGCCTAGGCAACTCTCAAAGCAAAATACCACCCTAAACCCAAGACCCTAGACCCCAAACCCTAAACCCTGCACCTGTGCACTCCCAAGCGCACCAGCCCCAGATCATTGCGCTTCAGGTCGTCAAGGCCTGGTACCTGGAGGACAGCTCGACAGTACTGTAACGTTCACGGGACTGGCAGGATTCAGGGTTTTGTAGGGTTTAGGGTTTAGGGTTTAGGGTTTAGGATTCAGGGTTTTGAGTTTTAAGGGAAGGTTGCGTGGGGCTGTTACAAGCTGTATTAAGGTTGTCATCCCAAAGCCATGACACCTTAAATCCTCGCTGGAAAATTTCAGACTTCCATTACCCCTCCCGTTCCTTACTCGCTTACCAGGCATCGGCTTAGCCATTCTGCTTCTATTTCCAAGCCCGCCGCCCTGATTTTTGCGCGGGTTTTGGGTTTATAGGGTTTATAGGGTTTATAGGGTTTAGAGGGTTTATAGGGTTTATAGGGTTTATAGGGTTTATAGGGTTTATGGGGTTTATAGGGTTTGGGCTTTATTGGCTGAGGGTTTAGGGTTTAGGGTTTATAGGGTTTAGGGTTTAGGGTTTAGGGTTCAAGGTTCAAGGGTTTTGGTCAGGCCTAAGCCTTAGGACCACTTGACGCCGCCTCCACCACAACAGCGGAGGAGCAGACAAGCTCTGCAGGGGAGCAGCAGCCGCTGCAGGGGGAAGAGGCCGCAAGAGGGTTTAGGGTTTAGGGTTTAGCGTTTAGGGTTCAGAACCGTTTCTCGGGTTTTCAGGGCCTGTCTAAGCTTCAAATTTGTTGGGGTTTTAGGCCAATGTAGGGTTTAGGATTTAGGGTTCAGGGTTTAGAGTTTAGACCCCTCAACCACAATCCCGACTTCTTAGCTCACAGTAACCCTAAACCCTAAACCCTAAACCCTAAACCCTAAACCCTAAACCCTAAACCCTAAACCCTAAACCCTAAACCCTAAACCCTAAACCCTAAACGCGTACGACTTGAACCCGAGGCCCAGATGAGTTCGAGGGCTGAGCCGAACCCTTCTAGCTCAGGGCACCGAATGGGGGTGTCCGAAAATAGGGGTACCTTTTTGGGGCGTCCCTTTAAGGGGATTATATTCTACTTGGGCTATTATTTTGGGAATACCTAAATCGGGTGATCATCATAGCTGAGATCAACTCCCCACTTCTCCCCGGGCGGCGGTATCGTAGTCTGTTTGCGTGCGCTCTGCAGAGGCTCATCTTTCAGGTCGCGCTCCTTTTGCGCTTCGAAACCCCCTTAACACCCTCAGCCTGAAGCCCGAAACCCCCGAGCCATGAAGCCCGAAACGCTTAAACCCCGAGCCCCAGGGGTTTTTCAAGGGGATTCTGCAACTACCCGGAGTACCCTGGGCCCTAAACCCTAAACCCTAAACTTCCTAGAACTTCGCAAACTTCCT
The DNA here is from genome assembly GCA_905221605.1 of Symbiodinium natans. NCBI lineage: Eukaryota > Dinophyceae > Suessiales > Symbiodiniaceae > Symbiodinium > Symbiodinium natans. Next base: position 1,423,508 of record CAJNDS010002634.1, read on the forward strand.
AAACTTCCTAAACCCCAAGTCCCTTCGTGCCCAAAGCACCGAAATCCTCGCTTCATTTGGCCCCTAAAGGCATCTAAAGCCACCCCCCCCCCCCCCCCCCCCCCCCCCGAGAAGTGCCACGGCGAGCGCGAGGAGTTCCCTAAACCCTTAAACCCCCAACCCTGAACCCTGTTCAGGGTTTAGGGTTTAGGGTTTAGGGTTTCCCAAACCCTATGCCCTTAAGTCCATGAAATCCTCTTTCCTGGAGGAGTTTGGCCCGGCGCCGGGTACAAGCCAGGAGTACATGCACCCGTCAGGCGCGAGGGCTCTGAACCGCCATGTCACTCCCTCCAAAAACAGGTCGGAAAGGCGAACGCACATACCAGTAACAATAGTCATCATGACTATGTGTACTAGCATACAATGTGCGACGGAGTTTGGACCCTAAACCCTAAACCCTAAACCCTAAACCCTAAACCCTAAACCCTAAACCCTAAACCCTAAACCCTAAACCCTAAACCCTAAACCCCGATGTTAGTGACAGTTTGGGTGAGCTTGGGGCCGCACACTGGGAGACCCCTGCTCGAAGCTCCACAAGCCCAACTTGTTCAGAGCGTTTGCGGGTCCGGTTTAGGGTTTAGGGTTTAGGGTTTAGGGTTTAGGGTTTAGGGTTCAGGGTTCAGGGTTCCGGGTTCAGGGTTTAGGGTTTAGGGTATAGGGTTTACAGGGTTTATAGGGTTTATAGGGTTTATAGGGTTTATAGGGTTTATAGGGTTTATAGGGTTTATAGGGTTTATAGGGTTTATAGGGCTTATAGGGTTTATAGGGTTTATAGTTTATGGGGTTTGGGGTTTGTAGGGTTCATAAGGGTTCATAAGGGTTCATAAGGGTTCATAAGGGTTCATAAGGGTTCATAGGGTTCATAGGGTTCTTAGGGTTCTTAGGGTTCTTAGGGTTCTGAGGGTTTGGGGTTTAGTTTCGTAAATCGGCCCCCGAAGTGGCCCTGTATTTGTGCGCCCCACGTACATGTTCTAATCTAGGATGCCCAGTAGCACCCTTACTCCCTTTTTGAACCCTATAAACCCTATAAACCCCATAAACCCTATAAAACCCTATAAAACCCTAAAACCCTATAAACCCTATAAACACTGCAAGCCCTAAACCCTGAACCCCAAACGCGACAATTGCGAGGCACTCGGCCCTAAGCCCCCTTTCTCAAGCTAGGACGTTCGGCCGTCACACCCTAGAACATGCCCACAGCTCTAGAAACTCCTCAGAAACCCTAAACCCTAAACCCTAAACCATGTAGGAAGCCTTCGGAATTCGGGCTTTTGGGGTTTAAGGGTATAGGGTGTGACTCGAAATCCCAATCCTCAGCAGCCGAAGGCTAGAACGAAGGTTAAGGGTTTAAGGTTTAGGGTTTAGGGTTTAGGGTTTAGGGTTTGGGGTTTAGGGCCTGCCTCCAGGCAACCTCTTCTCAGTTTGGTGAGCCGGCAAGCGTCCGCAGAATCTGCCATGCATATTTCTTTTCTTGCTTGGGTTGGGGGTTGGGGCTTAGGGTTTGTAGGGTTTAGGGGGGGCAGGGGGTAGGAGGGCCCCGTGTCCCCCGAGTTGTGTTTTGGGCCTATGGTTTTCAATTTGGGGTTCAGGGTTTGGGGCGTCCAGCCAGCACGAGGAGACGGTCATGCCAAAGCATGCTGCCCGCCTGTGGACCGCCCTGCTGGCTAAGCACATTGAACATGGACCCTAAACCCTAAACCCCAGCCCCCAAACCCTAAACCGCAAACCCTAAACCCTAAATTCTGAGCCCTAACCCTTAACCCCAAATGGCTAGGTGTTGGGATTGGTTTAAGGTCAGGGTTTGGTAGTGGTTGCGGTTCAGGTTCTAGTGTTTAGGGTGTTTGAGCTGTGCTTTAATCTTCTGTGGCTGGGCTATACCAATCGCTGTATGCTGCCTGCCGAAAGACTTGCTTCCGAATCCTCAGCCGCCTGCGCTGAACATGAGACCCGAGGGAGGGCTGAACCCTAAACTCTACACCCTAAGCCCCAAACTCCAAGCTCTAAACCCTGAACCCCCTAAAGCCCAAAACCCTAAACCCTGAACCCCTAAGGCCCAAAACCCCTAAACCCCAACCCTAGTTCCCAAACCTCCAGAGCCCGCTCTAGGGTTTAAGGGCTAGGGCTTATCCTCACCCCTCCCTTCCTCAACAGCATCATCAGTCCCCGAGCCTGCAACTAGACCCTCATCCTGAACATAGACCCCAAAACCGCGACGTTTCGTCTATTTGTGTTTTCTTTTTTGTTTGAGGAGGGGGGGGGGGGGGGGGGGGTGGTTAGGAGTCCTAGTTGCCCCGAGTTTGGGTGAGTTGCAAGGTATACCTAAAGACCTAGCTGAAAGTTGTCGGAAACTTCTCCGTGTATCCTTTGGAGCAAAGGATGCAATTCGCTTGCGCTGAGTATAGAATGGCATGGGGCTTGGAGCTTAGGATTTTCGATTTAGAGTTTAGGGTTTAGGGAACCCTAGACCCTACACCCTAAACCCTAAACCCTAAACCTCGATCCCTGAACCCTGGAGACTGCAGGGTTCTCAGCTCCAGGCCCGGAAGACTGGAAACCTTGAAGTCCCAGATTCGTCAGGGTTTAGGGTTTAGGGTTTAGGGTCTTGTTTCGGGTATAGGATTTAGGGGCCCAAAAATCTCAACTTCAAACCCTGTACAGTACCTTAAATTCTGCAAGCCTAAAAGCCGAAACCTCAGAGCATAAAGTCCTAACCTGAACGTCCTACAAGTCCTCAGCCCCGAAGGCGCAAACTTCTTAATCCTTGAAGTTCTTCAGGGTTTAGGGTTCAGGGTTTAGGGTTTTGGGTTTTGGGTTTAGGGTTTAGGGTTTGGGTTTAGGGTTTAGGGTTCAGAGTTTAGGGTTCAGGGTTTTACAGGGTTTATGGTACAGGGTAGAGCTGAGTCTCTTGGGCGGAAGTTCCGGGAGCGGCTTGTGGAAGATGTTCAGTCATGGCTCGATGGTGCGGTAGGGATTTGCACTTGGGAGTTGAGGGCCTTGCATGGCTCACGGGGGTTCAGGGTTTAGGGGTTTAGGGTTTAGGGTTTGGAGTTTGGGGTTTGGGGTTTAGGGTTTCGGGTTTCGGGTTTAGGGTTTAGGGTTTAGGAACCCTAACGCCCGTTTCATGGCAGTGGAGCCCTGGCATACTCCCCATGTGCCTAAGGGGGTCTGCTTGGGTTTGGGCTTAAAGGACCCTAAACCCTAAACCCTAAACCAGGTTACCTCTCCCAGAACATGTTCAGTGCATTTCCCTACCCCCTCCTCGCCACGCAGGCGTCTCCCCCACCCAGCCGCTTGTTCTCAGGCCTGGGAGGGGGGGGGGGGGGGGTTGTGTTGTTTGGGGTTCCCAGGTCTCTCAACGTGGGCGAGCTTGGAAACATGGAAATCACTGATCAATACGACGGCTCATACCTGAGCTTATCTATGAAACAGGATCTAGGGTTCAGGGTGGGGCCCCATTTGCCGTCAACTACAAGTTGGCGCTTATCGCCACAAGTAACATTAAGCAACCCAGAACCCCTAAACCCTAAACCCTAAACCCTAAACCCTAAACCCTAAACCCTAAACCCTAAACCCTAAACCCTAAACCCTAAACCCTAAACCCTTAACTTACAGGGTTCGTACGGGAGGGGGGGTTGAAGGGCAGACCCCAGGTTCCCGAATACTCCCCACTCCTCCCGAAGGCTCCCGAAGCTTCCCTAAGGTTCCCTAAGGTGCCCTCCTTGGAACCCCAGTCCCTTAAGAACCCTAGAAGTTAAGGGTTTAGGGTTTAGGATTTAGGGTTTAGGGTTTAGGGTTTAGGGTTTAGGGTTTAGGGTTTAGGGTAGCTGAATGAGTACACTTTACACTTTTTGGGATACCCTGATCCCCTATAGAGCTGAAAGTGTACACTTTTTTGGGGGGAGGGTCTTATGAAACTCAGCAACTAAGAATCAAGTAAGGGCCGAAAGAGCGCGTGCAAGGCAGAAGACGATCGCATGGAATGCTTCAGCTCCAGCGAGGCGTTTTCATTTCACTTCGAGAGGGGTTCACGATACTCTTGGGTACCCTTTTCACCTTTTTTTGGTTCAAGGTTTCCTTAGAAAGTAACCAACCCAAAAAGGGTGCCCTCTTTGTAATATGGTTACTGGGCTACTATGTAGTGTTTGGAGTTTAGTGTTCGGCTTTAGGCACGAAGGACTTCCGCGTCTGCAGCTTTGTTCTCCTGGAGGGGCGGGGGGTCTTCTGTCTAGGTAGGTCAAATAAAGGCCTTCTGATAGCTCTGCAGCCAGCAACCCTGTTTAGGATTTAGGGTGTAGGGTTCAAGAGTGAGGGGTGTAGGCAGGATTCGGGTCGGGGGTTGCCGCAGGTCCTGCAGATGAGAGCGGCTACCACGACATGGTTCTTCCTTGCGGACTGTTCCAGGACCGGAGTTCGTAGTCAGGCATATGCGGCATATTCCTACCAGGACACCCTAATCCCTAAACCCTAAACCCTAATCCCTCGGCTTCACCCCCGATAGGCCCTGAATCTTGGCTCTAACGGGTTTGGGGGGTTTAGGGTCTAGGATTGAGGGTTTAGGCTCTAGGTTTAGGGTGTAGGGCTTAGGGCTTCAGGGTTGTATGTTTTGGGTGCCTCCCGGTTTGCGGGTTTTTTTGGGGTGCCGTAGCTGCTAGGCCTCTTTCCCGCTAGAAGCTCAGGAAATGGGTTTCGCGTTTGGGGCTTGGGGGCTTGGGGCTTGGGTTTAGTTTAGGGTCTAGTAAGGTCCAAAGGTTGAGGGTTTAGGACAAAAGCTGGGGGCGTTTCCCCTTTGGTGGTCTAGGGCTTTATGTTGGGGGGGTTCAAGGTACATATAGCATACTTGTGAAGTAGAGTAGCTACATGGAGCCTTAGGCATAATTATGAGATTCAGGCTAGCGTATCAGACAGGAATCACCACGTCTCACCATAAAAATCCAAAATCCTCCCCGTATCCCTCGACCCTAAACCTGAACCCAACTAGCTACTGAGAAGAGGCTCTAGATGTAAAGCCTGAAGCCCTTGGCCGCAGGAAGAAGCCCCGCACTCATCATGCGAACTGGGACTGAAACCATCTGCTTACCAGCTTTCCAGGGGCGGTTCGATTGTTTCGGGCCTGCTTCAGGTTTCTGGGATGATGGGTTAGGGGCTTCCCGGGCCCGTTATCTAATTTTTTTGCCTTTGCGGCCCTACAACCTTCTAAACAATCCCTACATGTCTGGCTTCTCCGAGGCCAGGGGCTTCGCACTTTCGAGACCCTCCCCAATCTTGACCCATCCAAAATCCGCCCCAGATTCTTGCAACCTGATTTAGGGTTTAGAGTTTAGGGTTTAGGGGCCATGGGCCATGGGCCATGGGCCCTAAATCCTACGCGCACACCAACTAAGTCACCGAAGATGCTGAAGCCCCCCTTTATTAACCTTATCTCGTCAACGGATTCAGGGCGTTTAGGTTTAAGACCTCTTTTAGGGCGTAGGGGGGTCTTTGCGAATTTCGCTATTTCGGCCCCATGTCGAAAATAACCCTAAATGCGTGCAACCCTATAAGCCCCAGACCACAAACCTGGACAAAACCGTAAGCCTTGAACAGTCCCTGAACCCTAAACCCTAAACCCTAAACCCTAAACTTACACCCTCAACCCTGAACCCTAAGCCTTGTACATGAGCCCCTAGGTCATCGAGCTCATGTACAGAGACTTGATGCCTGAGGAGACTGTGGGATGCGACGAAACACTGCTAGGGTTTAGGGCTTAGGGTTTAGGGTTTAGGGTTTAGGAATTGGGCTCCCCGTAATTATACGGTAGGCTATTGCTACTACTGGTGAGTGTATTTAGGCTTCCTTATAGAACTAGTGGTGAGTGTAAATATTTAGTGTCCATTTGTGGATACTAGAAAAACAAACCATGCTTGAATGTGCTTTTGTTGTTTAGCTAGTAGGAATTCGGGAATGAAGACCCCCATCTTATCCCTTAGAAGGGTAGGGGGTGCACGGTGCCTGTCCCCGATATCTCCACGCCGAGACCCAAAAAGTCTTAGGGTGGTTTCTGAGGTTGGTGTTAAGAACAGAAATTGCTTCGTCGTGCATATGTGCATATGTATATTTTATATAAAAATCTACATATGGTGACCCACCCACCCCACGATCCACAATATGTTTTTTAACACTTGCACGTAGCCTCAGGTGGCTACCCTAAACGAAAATCTACATCTATGAGTGAGACCTTGAGCGTGGGCCCATGTTTCTGGAACCACACACACACACTGATTTTGATATGTCAAGGTCCGTAACCCTGCATCACCCTAGGGTTTTTAAGATTTAGGGTTCAGGGCTCATCACACACGATCTATGGCTGATGCTTAGGGTTTTGGGTTTAGGGTTTAGGGTTTAGGGTTTAGGGTTTAGGGTTTAGGGTTTAGGGTTTCGGGTTTAGGGTTTAGGGTTTAGGTTGCTGTTTGCCTCGTGAACCATCGCTGCATCAGGATTACGACCTCCTGAACAAGCTCGACGAGCGTGTATCCAAGAAGCCCCTCGTCCGATATGAGGGTTTCGGGGTTTAGGGTTTTGGGGTTTAGGGTTCAGGGTTTAGGGTTTCGGGTTTAGGGTTTAGGGTCTATGGATTCCGATTTAAAATTTAGGGGGGTTTCTGACTTTAGGATGGTTTGGTGCCTTTGGGCTTCATATGGTGGTCTTGGGCTATGAGGATCAAAGTTGCGTTTTCATGACTCCGGCGCGCCTCTAATGAAGTTGCAGGAGCCTACGCAAGAGCTTGATCTGTGGGGTTTCCCTGGGTTTTTGAAGGGCTTTCGGCCGGGACGTTTTCCCATTCTCCCGCTCTCCGGGCGCAGGAATATCATGGGCCGCAACAGCGTCGAGCGCCCGGCTGGGTTTAGAGGGTGGTTGTGTTGATGTTATTTAGGTCAGGGGCTCTTGGCAAGTCTGTGAAGCAGAAGGTCAGAAGCAGCGTTTAGGGTTTTGGCTCATTTTGGGTTCAAGGTTCCCTGATCAAGTAAGCAGCCCCCAAAAAAGGGTGCCATTATTCTAATATGGCTACTGGGTTGAGAGTTGCGAGTTGAGGGTTGCGGTTTTAGGGGTGAGCACTCAGGGTCTAGAGGTAACGAGGCCACGCTCCTTCCACACCCCGAAGCTAATTTCATTTTTTGTTGTTGGTGTACTTGTGTTCTTACCAAAGCAAGTTCTGCGCAAGAATAGGTACTTCCAACCTACCATGTGCGTGTATCATAATATGTATATAGCCACTGAACGACAAGATTCAAAATAGAAGGAAAAGCCATGCAGCTATTGTTGGTTCAGGCCTAAACACAAGAAGGACTAGTCTATGGTTACGCTTGACTGGCCTGGCCACCTTAGACGGCGTGGGGTGGTCGATGTTCTTTACCGGCTTGCCCAAAACAGGCTAGAGTTGCACTTCCCATGTGTCGATGAAGCATTCGGAGTCATGTTGCATTCTAGCCGTCCCTGTTTCTGCACCACCAAATCGCCCCGCAAACCCTCAACCCTAATGGAAGTCCTAAACCCAAAGACCTTGCCGCAGTCTGGGATGTTCCTTCGATAGCCCCAAACCCTAAACCCTAAACCCTAAACCCTAAACCCTAAACCCTAAACCCTAAACCCTAAACCCTAGGCAGAAGCAGCCATAAAGGAGGATATCTGACCAGGTCGACAAGCTGCCGCGGCAGAGGGCCCAAGACTGCGGCTGCACCCAGCACGCTGCCCCAGAAGAAGGGATTGGGGTTTAGGGTTTAGGGTTTAGGTTTTAGGGTTTAGGGTTTAGGGTTTAGGAGTTTAAAGTGAGGGCTTAGGGTTTTGGAGATTCCCTGAAGGCTCCAATGTAGTTCCTGTTCGGATTGGGCAGAGGGGTTGTGCAGTATATACTACACCAAAGCAGTACTACTTTTCGAGCCTGGGTTTAGGGTTTAGGGTTTTGGGGGTTATAAGGGCTTATGTTTAGGGCTAAGGGCTGAGGGCTTAATTTAGGGATTTGGGTTTGGTGAATCGTCTCACATCATGCAGGGCATGTCTTTTTGTGCTTTCCTGCATGTTTTGTTTCTATTCCTTAGTGAAGCCATCTGCGAAGGGGTGTACAGTTTAGGGTTTAGGGGCTTAGGGTTCCGTGTTTCAGGTGTTGGAGAAGCAGCAATTAGAGTACGGTTATGGGGGATTTAGGGTTGCTTACCTGAGCCATGCAATGACCAACTAGTTTTGGGGTTATACTGGTTATAACCGACTAGTTTTAGGCTTTGAGGATCTGGGAAGATCATAGAGTATTATCGCCGGTTGCTTTAATTAGTCTTCTGTGCTCAGAAATGCTTAATTATAGGAAAGCCCTAAATCTCAACCCTACATCGAGAGGTTAAGGGTTAAGAGTTTAGGGTTTAGGGTTTAGGGTTTAGGACTAGACCATCTTAAGCCCAAAGCCGGATTACAAATCCAGAGGAAGGCAGAGCAGTTTCTGGCTTTCGGGTTTCTGGGGGTACTGGGTTCCGGGGGTTCAGGGTGGGCTTAGGGTTTGGGATTTAGGGTGTAGGGTTTAGGGTGTAAGGTTCGGGGTTTAGGGTTTTGGATTTAGGGTGTAGGGTTCAGGGTTTTGGGTCTTGGATTTAGGACCCTAAACCGTAAAGTCTAAACCACGCCGTAGGTGCGGGATTTGCCTGGCCGAAGTTCAACCAAGCGCCACATGCCCGGTCGGGGTTTTTGCATGTTTCGCTTAGGGATTTGTGGCTTCGAGGCTTCTGGGGGTTAAACCCTAAAACCTCAACCCTCAACCCTCAACCCTAAACCCTAAACCCTAAACCCTAAACCTAAACCCTAAACCCTTACGGTTTAGGGCTTAGGTGTTCTGGCCAGGTAGCTGTCGAGGGAGGGGCGTTTTGTTTTGGGGGGGAGAGTGGGGGAAAGGGTGACCCCCAGCCTCTCGTTGGCTTCTGGGACGTGGAGAACTTCTCGGCCCTTTAGCCGAAGAAGCTGCGGCAAAAACCTGGGCCCGATTTCCATGGGTTTCGGGTTTAGGGTTTAGGGTTTAGAGTCGGTTTAGGGTTTAGGGTTTAGGGTTTAGGGTTTAGGGTTCTTTTGGGTTTAGGGTTTAGGGTAAGCTCCATCAGCCACACCAAGCTGCCAGAAAGCCCCTTGGCCCTGCAAGTATGCGTGAAGCCAAGGCACATTGCAAACGCGCGCACTGTTTTCCACCTGCACTGTAGACCTGTAAAGCCAATCGAAGCTCGCTCACGGTCAGATGCTGACACCGGCTTCCTCAAGTCATAGTCTAGGACCCGGAGTAGGCCCTTATTTCCTTGTTTTAGGGTTGCGGTTCCCTTATAATCCCCTTAAAACCAAAATCGTACCCTTTTCATTCCTAGGTTACCCCTGGGTCTAGTAGTAAAATCAGCCGTCAGTGAACTTCGTGAGTATGTCGTATGCCAATGAGCTGAACCTGGCTGAGAGCACTTGTAACCCTTCTGACATCCTACTTACCCTAAACCCTAAACCCTAAACTCTCAAGCCGAAACCCTGAACCCTGAACCCTGAGCCCGAAAGTAGCCTCTGTCTTGGGGGGCCTGGCGCTCTGGAGACTTAGGCCTTAGGTGTCGAGGCTTTGGGAACCTGGAAGCCTCGAAAGCGTAATCGCCCTGACCCCTAAGCCTTTAAAAGTAAGCTTCCATTCCTTAAGGAATTTAAGGTTTAGGGTTTAGGGTTTAGGGTTTAGGGTTTAGGGTTTAGGGTTTAGGGTTTAGGGTTTAGGGTTTAGGGACCTTAACCTTCCTCGCCCCCACCCCCTGACGCCTGAATGAAAACCTACACCTAGAGCCTTTAAAGCATCACAGTCCTCAAGTTTAGGAACCCAATACCCTAGTGCCTAAACCGTAAAAGCCTAGACCCTAAACCCTAGATACTAGACCCGAAACCCTGACCCGTAATCCTGACCCTCCTGACCCTTCATCCGACATTCCTGACCCTCAGGCCCCCGTCGTCCAGCTTCCCTGCCGTCACGCATTTCATACCGCCTGCATTTCCAGGCGCGGAGATGAGACCAAAGCCGAAACCCTAAGGGCCCTAAGCCCTCTAAAACCCGAAAGGCCAAAAACCCTAAGAAACCTAAACCCCCCAGGGCTCTAAACACTCCAGAGGGCCCCTAAACCCTAAAAGGCCCGAAATCCTGGAGGCCACCAACCCCCAAGGGCCCCTAAAGCCTCGGGGCCCGAAAGGCCCCAAACACCTAGGGGGCCCCAAGCACCCCAGGGCAAGCTCCGAAGACCCCAAACCCCCCAAGCCCTAAACCCTAAACCCTAAACTCTAAACCCCCAAGCCCTAAAGCTTCCGATGTTGCCTTGCCCGCGCTCCGAGTTTGGGGGTTGCCGGTGTGCTTTCACCGATGGTTCGGGGAGTTCAGGGTTCAGGGTTCAGGGTTTAGGACTTGGGGTTTAGGGTTTAGGGTTTAGGGTTTAAGGGAAGGTCTCTTCCACAGCTGATGTCCCATTTTCAGCGGGGGAGGGGGGGAAGCTTCAGAAAGGTTCAAGATTTGGTGGGAGAAGGCTTTCCCTACACCCTAAACCCTAAACCCTGAACCCTGAACCCTTAACCCCGAGCTGGGTCTCTTGGAGGGGGGGAATGGAGGCCTGAGGATTGAGGATTGCGGTTAGCCTGGGTGTCCAGGCAAAACTTTGTGTTGGGGGAGGGAGGTTGCACCCTGCTGCTTGTAGGGTTCGGGTTTAGGGTTTAGGGTTTAGGGTTTAGGGTTTAGGGTTTAGGGTTTAGGGTTTAGGGTTTAGGGTCTAGGGTTTAGGGTTTAGGGTTTAGGGTTTAGGGTTTAGGGTTTAGGGTTTAGGGTTTAGGGTTTAGGGTTTAGGGATTTTTGCTATGGTTTGGGGGGCGCGCTTCGCTTCGCGGAAGGTGGCTGACACAGTGCAAGAGCACGTGCCCTCTCTGCTCCAGCCCGCCACCGGGCTAAACCTAGGCTATTTAGGTTTTAGGGTTCAGGGTTTGGTAATTTAGGGTAGGGTTTGGGGGTTCAGAGATTCAGGGTTGAGGGTTCAGAGCTTTAGGTTTTCGGAGTTTACTGGATGTTTGGTGAAGTCTTGAGTTCCTGAAAACCCTAGCTGGGCTTGGGGGGGTGCTTTCTGGAGTACATTGCTTGGTCCCCGGTTTAGGCTTTCGGTTTTGATGTCAGGGTCTCGGGTTTGTAAGATTTTTGAGTCAAGTGTTAGGGGTTTATGGCTTCTGTTTTTGGCTGAGAGCTTAGGATTTCGAGTCTAGTGTCTAGTGTTTAGGGCGTGCATCAGATACCTGGTCCCCAGAGCCACTATGCAGTAAGTGCTTGAAAAGCCGGGACCCAACCCCCAAGCCCTAGACCGTAAACCTCAACAACGCCGGGAGTTCCAAATGCCACTCTCCTGGGTGTTGTTCTGATCCGATTGTTCCGGCAGTGTGTCGAATTGAAAAGGTTTCAGGTGTAGGAATTAGGGTTACGTGGAGTCTCGCTAATCCCTAAACCCTAAACCCTCAACACTTGCAGTGGGGTTATAAACGGTTGCAGGCAAGTCGCTGCCTGCACCAACGTACTCTATGTACCTACATTATGAAGGCCGGTGGCCTCTTTTTCTGTTACCCTCATTCCGTAGCATAGCCCCTAGATACCCTAATAAGAACCCCAATATATGCCCCTATGAACCAGAAAACCTACTTAAAGAGCCCACCAGTTCAAACCTCCTCGTCCCCCTGCCAACAATCCCCGGAGCCCTGAAGCCCTCGAGGTTTTGGTTGGGGTCTTGGGTGCCCCTAAATACCCTAAACCCTAAACCCGAAACCCTAAACCCTAAACCCTAAACCCTAAGGGTGCAGGGTTGACAAGACCAAGGATTGAACGACCGGCGGCTGGGGCGGAGGTCCATGCCCTAAACCCCAAACCCTAAACCCCAAACCCTGGAGTGCCGCGCGAAAGTGTTTAGGGTTTTGGGGCTTAGGGTTAGTTTAGGGTGTAGGTGGGAGATATGAAGGGACAAAAGGAGGGACCCTTGTAGGTATATAGGAACCATATAAGCTACATGTAGGGGTTATATATGGGTTAATTATAAGGGAGTAAGATTCAGGGTCCCGACTAGGGGTAGGGGCTACTCAGATATATGGGCACTACACAAGGAATCTATAGGGGTCGTATATGCGTCATATAAGCATAATACGATTAAGGGTCCCTTGTAGGGGTGGGGGCTAGGTTTGCTAGGGACTATATAAGGTATACATATATGACATATATATATATATATGTCTATATGTAGATGGGTCATATGGGTGATCAGATTAAGGGTCCCTTCTTCTAGGGGTTCCTCCTGATACACTGCACGTATTGCTTGCATATGAAAGACTCGAAGGGTTTAGGGTTTGGGGTTTGGGGTTTGGGATTTGGGGTTTGGGGTTTGGGGTTTACATAGGGTAGTTACATGGGCCCTCAACATGGTCCCTTACCTTGTTAACGGGTTCTGAAGTACGGGCCCTTGGGTTGTATAGGGTATGCAAGGGGTATATAAATAGAGTCGCCTTCAGGGCCCTTGCGAAGGGACCACCTAGAAACACTTAGAAAGACATGGTTGAGCTACGCGACTTGGGAACCTGTGTGCCTGCAATGGGCAGGCACCCTAAAACTTGGAGCCTCAACCCTAAACCCTCAACCCTAGAGCTAAACCCTCGACCCTCAACCCTAAACCCTCATCCCTCAACCCTAAAACCTAAACCCTCAACCCTAAACCCTAAGACCTGAACCCTAAACCCTAGACTCCTGAACCCTAACACCTAAACCCTAAACCCTAAACCCTAAACCCTAAACCCTAAACCCTAAACCCTAAACCCTAAACCCTAAACCCTAAACCCTAAACCCTAAACCCTAAACCCTAAACCCTAAACCCTAAACCCTAAACCCTAAACCCAAGCTCATCCTGCAGAAGCCCCAGAAAGCAGGAGCCTGGCGAGACGAACCCCGTGAACGCCGGCTCCTGCAACGAGGGTTTACAGGTCCGGTCTGCTGGAGTTCATCTGGGCCAGGTTGTGGGGTTTAGGGTTTAGGGTTTAGGGTTTAGGGTTTAGGGTTTATGGTTTAGGGGTTTAGGAAAAATATCATCCCTATATTACCTTGCAAGGAAGAGTTTGTTTTTCATGTTTTTGGGGGTTCTTAAGCAATTCGTAGAGTACTGAGAGTTTGTGGGTGACCCGTTGGTGCTCTTCGGCTTGGGGGAGGGGGGGGGGGGCTTGGTGGCTCAGACTTCGTTATGGCTTGTTAAGGGTTTAGGGTTTAGAGTTTAGGGTTTAGGGTGTGGGCGCCCTTGCTTTTTGATTTAAGGTATTTGGGGGGCGTGGGGGGCGGGGGGTGCGCAGTACTTTGCCGGGGTGGCGGTAGGGGGTTGGTAAGGCAGTTTCGGGTGAATACGATATGGTCGTGGTGGCTATATGCCACGTCCTCCTGGCATTGCCTGGCCCAATCCAGCCTCTCGGCTTTAAACCCTAATCTGTTAGATAATCTTTCGTAAGCCCGGAACCCTAAGACACCGAATTCAACCAGACCCCAAACCTTGAAAAGCTACACCCAAAGCGTGTAGTTAAGGTCGTGGGTTGGGGCGTCTTGACGGCTTAGGGAAGCTTGTGAACAAATAGCTCGGGTTCTGTATGTACACACATACATATATATATATAAATGATCACAGACACGCACATGTAGGAAAACATCCTAATCCCAATGCCCTAACCCTGCTTCTAACCTGACCCTGAACCCTAAAGCCTAAACCCGAAACCCTAAACCCCAAACCCCAAACCCCAAACCCCAAACCCTAAACCCTAAACCCTAAACCCTACTTACCCCCAGGTCCCTCAGAGCCCCGAAGTCCTGCCGCCGAAGAGGTGTGCTCCGTTTGAGCCCGGAAGCATGGCCCGGCCAGGTCCGGGCCCTTAAGGGTTTGGGGTTTAGGGTTTGGGGTTTAGGCTTTAGGGTCTAGGGTTTAGGGTTTAAGGTTTAGGGTTTGGTGTTTAGGGTTTAGGGTGTTGGGGTCCTGAGGGCTTGTAGAGGTTTAGTGTTAAGGGTTCTGGGGCTTATAAAGCTCAGGGCTTAGGGAGGTTTAGGGGCAAGGGCTCAAAGGCCCAGGGAGCTTAGGGCTTCGGGAGGTTTAGGGGCTAGGGCCTAGCAAGTGTAGGGCTTAGGGCTTAGGGCTTAGGGCTTAGGGCTTAGGGCTTTAGGCTTTAGGGCTTTAGGGCTTTAGGGCTTTAGGGCTTTAGGGCTTTAGGGCTTAGGGCTTTAGGGCTTTAGGGCTTTAGGGCTTTAGGGCTTTAGGGCTTTAGGGTTTAGGGTTTAGGGTTTAGGGTCCGGGGTTCGGGGTTTGGGGTTTGGGGTTTCGGGTTTGGGGCTTAGGTCGGTTTGAGCCCAAAATTGTGTGGGGTTGCATGTGAACCCAAGAAGAACGCTGTACAAAACCCTGGGCCGTGTATACATTTGGAGTTTTTAGGGTTTTCGGACTTTAGGTTTTCGACATTTTGCTCAAGGTGTATTTGAATTTGGTCTATTTTCGAGGGAGGGTGTTTAATGGTTGCTTTGGGTTTCGGGTTTTAGGTTTGCGGTTTGGGTTTTATTGATTTAATCAGGGTTCGGGGTTCTGGGTTTTCGGGTTTGCGGGCTGGGGGGGGGGGGGATTCTGACACGGTTCACGGTAGCATTTGTAGGAGCTGTGTGTTGATTGTTGTGCCTGGCTGTGTAGCCCTTGAGCTTCGTTCCACACGTCCAAACCCTTTTTGCCATGGGATCCACAGATGCATTCTCGCTCCCTCGCCAGGCGCCATGAATATCCATCTTCCGCTCAGTGACGACAACCACGCTGATCTTCTTACTGTGGCAGAGAATGAGAAGAGAATTGAGGAACCCAGGTAATCCCTAAACCCTAAATAAGCTATGGGGTATAACGCTGTAAATTGTGGGTCAGACTTGGTTTCACTTTGGTTCCCTAGCGTTTGCGCTGGAGTTCCTCTTTACCATGCGAAGTGCCGGCGGCGAGCCGAACTGCAAAGCTTGAGAAGAGAATGCTAGCAGGGTTTAGGGTTTAGGGTTTAGGGAGTAGAATGAGGCAGAGTTTCGGGTTGAGAGGTCACATGCGCAGTACTTGCTCTGCTGTAACCTGTGACTCTGCACCTCTATCCCATGCCCCCCAAGACCATTCTAAGCCCTAAACCCTAAACCCTAAACCCTAAACCTTAAACCTAAGCCCTATGAACCTCGGTCTTTTCGAGGCATTGGGCTGAGCCGCAGGAGCTTAGGCTTAGGATCCGGGGGGGCTCCAGGGCATCTAACTGCTTGCCAGGATCTGTTTTTTTGAAGGGGTTTTGGGGTTCAGGGTTCAGGGTTCAGGGTTCAGGGTTTAGGGTTTAGGGTTTAGGGTTTAGGGTTTAGGGTTTAGGGCTTGGGGGAAGCGGTGCGCTCGCGCGACCTCGTTTTGGGTCGGGGCGCACGTGTCGAAGCCATCAGCGTAGACATTGGGCACTTCTCAGCGACCAGGTCGCCTTCTCTAGCAAGACCTTGAACTGGGGTTTAGGTTTGGTTTAGGGTTTAGGGCTTAGGGCTGAGGGCTGAGGGCTGAGGGCTGAGGGCTTAGGGCTTAGGTTTTAGGGCTTAGGGTTTAGGGTTTATAGGTGTTAGGTTTAGGGTTTTCTGGCCCGACCGACACTGAGAAGTCGCTCAGGTTAGGAATAGCTTGTACGCCTTGGTGAGGCTCTGCGAGCATGTGCGTGGACAGTGGTGGTCACCTGTGCCGGGCAATCCACAGGGGCTCAGCGTTCAGGGTTAGATGCCACAGGGGCTCAGTGTTTAGGGTATTTTGGTTTAGGGTTTTGGGGTTTGGGGTTATGTAGATGCTGCAGGATATCAGGGCTTTCGGCTTTTGGGATTTGTGCGGTTTGTCGTGTCAGGTAGTAAAAGCCTGCAAATGTAACGGTCCCTGCTCACGGCCCTTGTAGCTACATCGCCCCAAAAGCAATCCTCCACTCCGGAAGCTCGTTTGGCAGGCATCAGGTGAAGTTTTTCAGGGTTTAGGGTTCAGGGTTTAGGGTTTAGGGCTTAGGCGTAGGTTTCAGTGGTTCCTGGATGTTGCGGGCCAACAAGCGTAAAACCTGCACGGTCATGAGATTGGCAGACAGACCACCACTTGTGGAACGCCATTTGATGCGCTGCTGCTTCTTGCGAGTCTTGGGCTGTTCTTTGCAAGCGCTTGTGCCGAAAGAATGGAAATATGGAAATACGGGTTTAGGGTTTACGGTTTAGGGTTTAGGGTTTAGGGTTTAGGGTTTAGGCAATAGGTGTAATGAGATGATTAGACGGCCAGTTTGCCAAACTCCGGCCACTTCTGAGGTAGCCATGGGGCCGTAACTATACAGGGGCATCCCACAAGCATGATTGGCCGCCCGCGAACATAAAGACCAGTGGCCCTGAAGAAGCCTTCATCGACTGCTTCTAGACCCTAAACCCTAAAACCCTAAACCCTAAACCCTAAACCCCTAAACCCCTAAACCCTAAACCCTGCTTTGAGAACGCAGCCGGGGCACAACGCATCAAAAGATGAGGGGCGCTGAATCTCCATGTGCCCCACTCACGAGTAGAAAGGGGGTTGGCTTGGTGCCCACGCCGGTGCTTTTTTTGGGGGGTTTAGGGTTTAGGGTTTAGGGTTTAGGGTTTAGGATTTCGGGTTTCGGGGTGTGGTGTTTTACCTTGTCTAGAGCGCCCACACAGGCGAATGCCGAAAAATGCGCACCCGGCACTTCCCCCGCGATTTCGAGGCCTGCCCTGTCCCTGCCCTCTGGGTTTAGGGTTTAGGGTTTAGGGTTTAGGGTTTAGGGTTTAGGGTTTAGGTTTTGGGAACCCCCTCCTCCATATGGTTTAGGTGGCGTAAGGTGGGGGCGAGATGCTTGCATAAGGGTATAGGGGAAGCCCAGACAGGCGCTTTTCTCCTTCAACCATGGCCCGCAAGAACCTCAACCCCGGCAACCCTGTACCGTAATTAAACCCTAAACCCCAAACCCTAAACCCGAAACCCTAAACCCCAAACCCTAAACCCCAAACCCTAAACCCCAAACCCTAAACCCCAAACCCTAAACCCGAAACCCTAAACCCTAAACCCCAGACCCCAAACCCTAAACCCCAAACTTGGGATGCTCGTCCTGATTTTCGTACGCCCTATGATAATCCCCAGTAAGGAGACTGTTAGTAGAGGGGGTAACATCCTAAGCCCTAAACTCCCAACCCCAAGCTTGCAACCCCCCCAAGCCCTACAGTGAAGCCCTCCGACCTAGAAGTCGGAACTCGGGTTTAGGGTTTAGGGTTTAGGGTTTAGGGTGAACCCGGAAGCCCCAAACCCCAGACATCTTCACCATCGCCACGCAGGGACAGGGGGGCTGTTGCTTGTACAAACCGACTTATGGCTGATGCACAAGACGTGAAGCGCGAGCCTACCCAGACACGGCATTGATGTCCCTAAACCCTAAACCCTAAACCCTAAACCCTAAACCCTATACCCTATACCCTATACCCTATACCCTATCAACCCTAAACCCTAGAATGGGGGCCCTTGGGATTCTGAGTTTGGGACGTCCCTCAACCCAGCTCTCGGGTTTAGGAAGCTGGTTTGGGGTGGTGCAGAGAGTGCCCAGAGCCTCAGGTGGATGTACTGGGTTTAGGTTTTAGGGGGTTAGGGGCTAGGGTTTAGGGTTTAGGTTTAGGGTTTAGGGTTTAGGGTTTGGGGTTTAGGGTTTAGGGTTACGGTACATCTCAGTATGCTGCGTAGGGTTGTGCAGCAAGCGCGCTCCGTTTTCCTAGCGAAGGTGGACAGAGTACCGAAGACCGGGGTGGTTGACACGAGCTGGGAGGGGGGGCTCTCAACACACCTGCCAGACTGACACCCTGTAAACCCGGACCAGTTATCTAATGGTGCACGCGAATCCCAAACTATCAAGTTCGTTTCCTGAACCCTAAACCCTAAACCCTAAACCCTAAACCCTAAACCCTAAACCCTAAACCCTAAACTGGGGTTTAGGCTCTGGACAAGGGGGGTTCAGGCTGCCGTTTTGGGTTTCCTGCAATAAGGATTCGGGGTCTGTTCAGGGCACCCTTATTCTGGGAAGGCCCGATAAATTTAGGGTTTAGGGTTTAGGGCTTAGGGTTCAGGGTTTAGGGTTTAGGGTTTAGGGTGTGGAGTTTAGGGTTTAGGGTTTAGATAGAATGAATTCAGGGAAAAGCCCTGTAGGTATAGGGGTTCATCGGCTGACCTTTGGGGCCCCGGAACCCTAAAAACCCTGCAATTCCTATCAACCCTATAAACCCTATGAACCCTAAACCCTATAAACCCTAAGCCCTATACACCCCAAAAAGCCTCTAAACCCTCCAAACCCTCTAAACCCTCTAAACCCTTCAAACCCTATAAACCCAATAATCTATACCGCATAAATCCCAAACCCTGAACAAAAGCGGCCCTAGACCCTAAACCCTAAACCCTGAACCCTGAACCCTAAGCCCCGAACCCTGCACCCTAAGCCCCGAACCCTGCACCCTAAACCAACCCTAAACTAACCCTAAACCCTAAACCCTAAACCCTAAACCCTGAACAAAGTAGCGGCCTGAACAAAAGCGGCCCCCAGCCTTGCCCCGCTCGTGGACCCTGCTCGTCCAGGTACGGCTCGGACGGGCAAATAAGCCCTGCAGATGTAGGTTTGGGGTTTAGGGTTTAGTTTAGGGTTTAGGGTTTAGGGTTTAGGGTTATTTTTTTTCATTGATGGTTTAGGGCGTTTAAGGGCTCTCATCACTGCAGAGGAAAGGGTTTGGGCCCACGCTTATATCAGGGCTGGGAGGTTTAGGGTTTAGGGTTTAGGGTTTAGGGTTTAGGGTTTAGGGTTTAGGGCTAGGAGGTTATCAGGAATCAGAGCTTCGGTGTGTAGGAGTCGGTGAGAGAATGTGAAAGCTTGGTTCAGGGCCCTTGAAGCCACAAACATGCGCTGAGCCCTGTAGCCTAACACCTTAAACCCTACAACCCTCAGCTAAACCCTAAACCTGAAACCCTCAACCCCAAACCCTAAACCCTAAACTGCCTGTGCCCTAAACCCTAAACCCTAAACCCTAAACCCTAAACCCTAAACCCTAAACTGCGAACCACACGCTGGATGGCCAGAGATGGGCCTGTTGAGCCGTGCCTGGAATCCTGTGGCGTAGCGACCCGTGGGGATGCGAAAAGATCCCAAAGAAGGTTGGCCTTTTTCACATACGGTAGGGTCTAGGGTTTAGGGTTAGGGTTTAGGGTTTAGTGTTAGGGGTTAGGATTTAGGATTTAGGGTTGGGTTTTAGGGTTTAGGGTTTAGGGTTTAGGGTTTAGGGTTTAGGGTTTAGGGTTTAGGGTTTAGGGTTTAGGGTTTAGGGTTTAGGGCTTAGGGCTTAGGGTTTAGGGTTTACTTGGTAGCCCAGTGGCATACTGTTTACCCAATTTGGCATTGGGTCCCCGTAACCTACTAAGGAGTAGCAAGCCCCAACGAACGATGAGGACGTCACCTAATACGATCCGCATGTTCTAGACGTCGTGTTGAAGATCAAGAGCTTCGGTGTTGTGATTTTCGATAGGGTCCTCACAAGTTCCAAGGCAGTTAGATGCCTGCTTTTCTCTATACACCTTTCAGCAGCATTCTATGGGTAGCCATGATTGAGTGAACCCCCTCAAACGTTTGTGAACTGAAATTTGGGTGCTTGAGGGTTGCAATTTGGGATGTTCTCCCTTATACTAACAGTCCTTAACTAGGGATTTTCTTCGAGGGGGTACTATACCCAACTTAGGACTGTTAGTATAAGGGGGAACATCCCAAGTTACATGGTTGTTCAGGAGGAGCCCCCAGTCCCGTCTTTCGGTACCCTGCATCGAAGGGACAGTATGACAGCATGTGTTAAACGAACTGAATCCCTAAACCCTAAACCCTAAACCCTAAACCCTAAACCCTAAACCCTAAACCCTAAACCCTAAACGCACCCTAAACCCTAAACCCTAAACCTAAACCGAAAAGGCCAGCCTAGGTAGAAGTAAGCTCATCCTCCCTTCCTGCTTAGGGCGCTCGGGCCCCCAGGCGTGGGAGTTGTGCCCCCAATGTAAACCCTAAACCCTAAACCCTAAACCCTAAACCCTAAACCCTAAACCCTAAACCTTAAACCAGTACAGAACCCTGAAGCCCAAGTCCAGGTAAGGGTTTTTGTTCAGCTTCAGGGGTCTTGTGGGTATAGGGTTTAGGGTTTAGGGTTTAGGCTGCAGGGTTGATAGGCAAGACCGGAATTTAGGGCTTAAGGCCTAGGGTGTAGGATGCTGAGCCCTAGAAAGACTCAGAACACCAAACCCTAAAGGTTATAGACGCCACTTGGCCGAAGCCCTACAGCAGGAAACTGATGGTTCTGCAGCCGCATGGCGATTGTTTAACCAGATCCCCCTCTAGAATCGAAGCCTGCGGAGGCTACCAGTTGAGCCAAAGCCAAATCATCGTGTCACGACTTGAACCCTAAAACCTAAACCTTAGGCCCCAAACCTTGTAGGCTCCCCCGAAGCATTTAATCTGTTGACCTCAACATAGGGGTCGGAAGAACTTCTCATTCATAGAATTCCCTCATGGTCCCTATATACATATACTACAATACCCCCCCCCCCCCTTTCCCCCAAAAACCAAAAAAACCTATTCTAATGATTGTTACCGGAAACCCTAAACCCTAAGCCCCAAACCCCAAACCCTAAACCCTAAACCCTAAACCCTAAATCCTATGCTGGAAGTTCTCCGCAGAGTTCTTTACATGCGAAAAGATGAGGGGGGGGATCCCAGGCCACGGACCATGAAGCCCGGAAATTCGCATGTTGCATCTGCAATGCCCAAAGCAACCTGTAATACAGTTCCACATCAGTTTAAACATGTATACATTTCTATGTGTGTATATATTGTATACATATATATATATATATTATATAATAGTATAATATACATACATTTATGTGTATATATATATATATATGTAGACATTATTTCGGCAAGCAGTTCACATCTCATTCATGACACCAGCATGGGTACCTTCATTGTAAACGCTTGCGCGCGCCGGGCCGGCCCAGAGCATGCAGTATGTGGAGATGACGGCACTAGCGGGAGACGGAGCTGTTGTTGATTCAGATAAGGGGGGGCGAGGGGGGGGTGGGGTGGGTGGGGGGGGTGGGGGGGGTCCCACAGGGCGGGGGGGGGGGGGGGGGGGGGTGGCGTTACGTGATGCGGGTCTGGTTGTTCCAGACGCTTCTCGGCAGGAAGCAGAGGCGAACTTTATTTTCCAAGATACTGGTGAACCCTTATGAATCCTCAACCCCTCAAGATTGGAATAACACCCTAAACTTTGGGATGTTCCCCCTTATACTAGCAGGCCTTAATCGGGAGCATCGTACCCCCAATTCTAATCCCTATGAAGGACTGCTAGAACAAAGGGGGATTATCCCACCTTAACCCTGAGCCCTTAAACAACTGTACTGAGACACTCCCAGAAATCTAAACCCTTAGCATCACAACCAAGTCCCATCCACTCACTTTCAGACATTTCCGGCTCAGGGTTCAGGGTTGAACGTTCACCAGCTTGGGGGCATGAACCATTGAGGGTTTGGGGGTTTAGTGTTCATGACTACAAAGTGTATGTGGGCTTGGCTCTCTGCACATTCGGGGCGTTAGCTAGGGGATGTTAGGGGTGGTGGCTTGTGCATCGCGGGTCCGGAACCCTTAGATGCCTTAGACCATGAAAAATAAAACAAGACTTGAGGGCTTAGGGCCTTGGGGCCCTGAATTTCATGTCTTCATGTCCGAACGGCCTACTGTTCTGCCCGCGTCCCTTGGAACCGCCAGTGATTCGCCCCAGGTGCTAGAGAATAAAGACGCGGTGGGCATGGCTGTCGCTGAGCACGACGCCAACGAGCATGTTCCTGGTACTACGTACCATTTGCTTAAGAACCTCCCAAAAAGATACAGGAAAAGAATTCGCTATATTACCCTTTTAAGCAAGAACATCATCCCTATATCACCCTCATAAGGAAGAGCTTTTTACTGTTTTTTTTTTGGGGGGGGGTCCCTTAAGCAATTCGTAGGGTAGGGTGTTAGCAGGGATTGCACCCTAAATTTCTCAAGGGTTCAGCATACGAACGCATGTGCATGTTCTATGCAACATTCCTGTGCAAACTTTGTGTACGTACATCACACCACGTAATACACATTTCTATACCCCTGGCTTTGTTTGGGCCGCAGCATTGGGGGCTTTGAGGATGATTTGGGATGTTCCCTGAAACCCTAAGCCCTAAACCCTAAAACCCCCTAAACCCTAAACAATACTCACAGTCGTCTTGTGCCCTTTATTGTCAGCCCCAATTAAGAACTCTTAGTATAAGGGGGAACATCCGAGACAACACTCAAGCCTTGGGATTGCCAGTTGAAGTGGTGAAGTACTGACATTGGCTGCATGACTTGCCCTGGAGCTGTTTAACTTGTAAAGTTTGTAAGGGTTTAGGGTCTAAGGCTTACAGAAAGTTTAGAAGGGTTCAGGGTTTAAGGCTTAGGAAAGTTTGTAAGGGTTCAGGGCCACTCCGAAACTCCGAAGCACTTTCAGGCAAGCTCCTCTGACAGCTCGCTCCAGCATCTGGTGTCTGGGGTGAATGCCGACCTCTGCCGTGTCTGCTAACTCGTATACTTCGCAAGCAGGCTTCCTAAACACCAGGGCTTACACCTTGCGAACCCTAAACCCTAAACCCTATACCCTAAACCCGCGGTTTCCGTAAGGTTATTGTTTTGTTGGGTTCTCAGTAACACCGACCGACAGGCAGGAGGTCTTTGGTTCCTGTGAAGGTGTGCGTTGTAGGGTTGAGCGTTTGGAGGCCCCTCAGCCCTCGACCTTCTATTCTAGTATTCCATGTTCTTTATTTGACGTCAGAATTTATTTATGTTGCATATAGTATACATACATATCTGTATATACATCATATATGTGTTCTCGTATGTAGTCTGTTTCATGTCATGTCTTGCGCGTTAATAAAGCCGGCAGCAGAAGTTGGCGGCGTTCGATCTTGGCGAGTTCCGATTCTAGATGAGAGATTATGCGTAGGTGGTGCCTCCACAACTTTTAAGAGGACGCTTCTTGATCTTCGGGTCCTCTTGCACAGGAGCTTACAGGAGGGTCCCCTGAGTCCGAAGTCTTACAGCCCCACGTCCCACCATGGTCTCCCCCCACCCTCTTCCAACCAAGCCCCACACCCAGCAGCCTGAAACCCGAACCCTGAACCCTAAACCCTAAACCCTAAACCCTAAACCCTAAACCCTAAACCCTAAACCCTAAACCAGCAGCCCGAAATCCGCAAACCCCAAGCTTCTCTTCGGCCCAGAGCATGGTGAGGGAATCCGGAGGTCGAGAAATCCTCCCCAGTTTCAGCTTCGCTTAGAGAGTTAGGAGGCAATCCTGCCTGCATTTGAAAGAAACTTCTCCACGAGCCACTGGGAGGCTGTGCTTCGTTTTCATTAGTTATGATGATGATGAAGAGATATATATATATATATATAATTTATTGATCTGTTTATTTGTTTGTTATATATATATATATATGTACTCTTTGTTTTTTTTGTTGGGGGGGGGGTCGTGGATGCCCTGAGGGTAGTTTGGTGTGCTGAAAGGCATGCGCTTGGGGCTTTGGGCGAAGTTAGTTGCAGATGCCTTCTGGAAGGTGTCAGCACTCTTTCAGGGTTGCATAAGGACTTCATATATGACTAGGGCCTTCGTAACTTCTCACTGCGGAGGTAGCTCGTGCGCGGTTCGTAACTTGCTTCAGAGGAAGTACCGGCTTTCCGATCCCGATTCTTTTCTGGCGGGTAGATGCTGAAATAAGTCTTCGTTGAGGATTCCAGGAATCAGAGTTGAAGGCCTTGCCTCTACCTGCAGGATCCCTCACAAGCCTAGGGAGTGCCAGGGGGGTTCCCTCCTCCCTTAGACCCCTTTTGGCTTCCTGCATCGTCAGCTGTCAGTATCAAACCGGCCCAAACCTCATGGGCTCCCCTATTCCCCCCGTCTATACTACCCCCCCGCCCTTTGGTCCCCCGACAATTAAGGCTGTTTGTAGGGATACTTAAGCCGAATTAAGGCTATTTAAGGGGGGAACCCATGGAGGGGGGTACAGAGGGGGGCAGTAGGGAAACGCATGAAACCCTGAACTCCAACGACCAAATGCACCCTGAAAGGGTTGAGGTTTTATGGGTCAGGGTTTAGGGCTCATATACCATATGCCCTACTAGGATTTCTTGTAGCGGAGGGTGTATGATCCCATTTTGGGGGTCCGTTTGTTCCACAAGGAAACCTCAACCCGAAAATTTGCGCTTGTCGTGTTCGCAAGCACAGTCTCGCGACCTCGCCGTTGGCTCTACGGCATAACGGCGGTAGGCACTAAATGCCAAATGGCAGTTGTGGCAAGTCATGGCCCAAGTCAACCCCCACAAGCTCAGTCGCGCACAGAAGTCATCGTCAAAATTTTGCTGAGAGACCTACACCCTCAACCCTAAACAATCATCGCCGAATCATCGCGGTCGGTTTTGTTTCCCCAAGCCCTTGACCCTAGAAACCTTTCATGAAGTCGAAAGCCTACGCACCGGACCCTTCAAGGTTCACCCTTCAGCTTTCATCGAATGAGCCCCAGGACTAGAACCTAGAACGGAGCCGTTACTAGAGTTCTCTGACTTGGGGGCTCCCTTCTTGGGTGACTTGGGGCTCCCAATTTGGGGCCTTCTTGCAAGGCTCACTTAGCGAGCTAGCCATATAGACCTTTCAAGCCTAAACCCTAAGCCCTAAACCCTCTAGACCTTTCAACCCTAAACCCTAAACCCTAGACGCTCTGAAAAGGGTGCATGAGTGTCACAAGCTCCGAAGTTGGCGCTAGACGTGCGCTCCACTTGGAGGCACCAGGGTCTGCCGGGGCATAGGGTTTAGGGTTTAGGGTTTAGGGTTTAGGGTTTAGGGTTTAGGGTTTAGGGCTAGGGGTTGAGGCCTTCAATCTCGTACCTTCCGAAACCCTAAACCCTAAACTATGGACTTTCAGGATTGGCTAGGCACTCGGGGCCCCAACTCCGCTTTCAGGGCTTGCAGGGCTTGCAGGGCTTTAGGGTTTTAAAGGTTTTAGTTTTTTTTTTTTTTTTTTTTTTTGGGGGGGGGGGGGTTGTATTTTGTATTTTGTAGTTTGTTTTTGTTTTTTTTGTTTTTGGTTTTTCGGGTTTGGGTTCTAAAGGGTTTTAGGGTTTCTAGCGTCCTTAGGGTATATGGCCTGAGATGACTAGGATTTGCGGGGGGGGGGGGGGGGGGGCACCGGAGCACTTTGAACCTGTTGGCCCTGGGAGCCTTGACATCCCCTTAAGCCCTAAGATCTTTGAGTTCAGGTTAGGGTTTAGGCTTTAGGGTTTAGGGTGTTTAATTGCTGTTGTTGTGGCTCAGGGTGAGCTGGAACATCCTGCAGCCCTATGTTCGTTGAGTTTTCTTCTTGTGTTGCGGCTCAGGGTTAGCGATTATTCGCTATGATGATATCGATCAATGTGCTTGTCGCCATGAGTGTGCCTATGAGTATGAGCATGATGACTCTGCCTTCATGACCACCATGGCTATGCTTCTGATTATTTGGGACGTTTCCCCCCCCCCCCCCCCCCCCTTATCCTAACAGTCCTTACTGGGGATTGTGGTACCCCATATTATAATCCCTATTAAGGACTGTTTAGTATAGGGGTGAACATCCCAACTGATTATCATGATTACCTATAAGAGCTAACACCGCTTCCGCCGACCCAGTAAACGCCGGCAGGCTCCTGGCGCAGAGAACAGCAGAGCAAGCAGACAGGCAGCAGGACGTGAGCAGGGCTGGTCGGGTTTGCGGGGACAAGGGTTTTGGGTAGGCGGATGGGTGGAGGGAGGGCGCCAAAAAAGCCGCGCTTCGTGACGGAAGTTGACTAGAACAGTTCTAAGTCAGGAAGAAGAAAAACTCTGGCTTTTTTTGCCCAGTTTCCTGCCATGCTTGAGACGCTTAGCTCCCGAAAGCTCGTAACCCTCAATCGAGATTAATTCTGTTGGGGCTCAGGGAAACTCTGGGGTTTAGGGTTTAGGCCTTAGGGTTTGGGGTTGAGGCTTTAGGGTTTCGAGACCCTAAACCCGAAACCCTAAACCCTAGAAACCCTACAAACTACAAACCCTACAAACCCTACAAACCCTAAAGTGCACGTCAGGCCCAGATGTGTTCAGGGAATGGCCACTACGGCTACCCTGAGGCTCGGTTTGGGCGCTCTAAGGGTTTCATAGGGTTTTCTTCAGGGTTCTGTGTCCGGGTTCAACTTATCGTGATTCGGGAGCGGAGAGTTCAGCGTGAAAGGTTTAGGTGGTGGGATGAAGACTGTTCAGGGTAGCAGAGGGCCTTGGCGTATCCGCTTTGAATTCTCGGCTGCTCTCTCAACAATATGTGCAATGTGGACGCACCCCCGCGCATCTTGCTTTTATTCTTTGAGTTGGGTCCTGCCCTAAACCCTAAACCCTAAACCCTAAACAAACCCTAAACCCTAAACCCTAAACCCTTAACCCTTAACCCTAAACCCTAAACCCTACACCCTATACCCTACCTACTAAACCCTATCCCTCTTAGATTGCCTCATGAGCCCCTTTTTTCATTCTATTGGGAGCTTGATGCCCTATGAGCGAAGCCACGGGTTGAGTGGGTGAAGGGTCTAGAGTTTAGGGTTTAGGGTTTAGGGTTTAGGGTTTAGGGTGTCAGGGATGGTATTGGCCCAGAGGATGTATGCTGGCCATAGTTAGATAGGCTGCCCCAATGACAGTGTCGGAGACAGCCTCACTTACAACGACTCGGCCCCATGAGGCTTCAAGAAGGGTTGAAGGTTCTGGGCTTAGGGTTGCGAGCTCGCTTAAACCCTAACCCCTAAACCCTCAACCCTAAACCCTAAACTCTGAACCCCTTTTTTTTTTTTTTGGGGGGGGGGGGGGGGGGGGGAGGATGAGGGGCTGAAGACTTAAAGTTCAGGGTTTAGGGTGTTGGGGTTTTGGGGGTTCAGTTTCGGCCTCAGTCTGCTTAAGTCTCGTTCTGCACTGTCCACACAATTTGGACCATCAGCTCTCAAACTAGGGCTTGCGGAATGTCCTGATCAACGCTGGGTTTCCAGAAGGCGCGATCAGCAGCTAGTGCAACACCAAGTGGGCGGGCAAGACCGATGCTCGCCCCGGCGATGCTTTGCAAGTTTTGCAAGTATCCACCCTAAACCCTAAACCCTAAACCCTAAACCCTAAAAACTAAACCCTAAACCCTAGCAAACATGGCTGCTCAAGATACCCCAGCCAGACCTTCTCAATCGCCTTGGCTCACTGAATGCTAGGCCCCAAACCCTAAACCCTAAACCCTAAACCCTAAACCCTAAACCCTAACCCCTAAACCCTAAACCTGCTTGGCTCCTCCACCAAGTTGATTGGAGCCCTTCCCAAGTTTGAGCTGAAGCTCTTCAACCTTGTGCTCGAATTCCGACAGGAACTCAACCCGAAACCCTAAACCCTAAACCCTACACCCTAAACCCTAAACTCTGAACCGAAAAACTCATTCTCCTATAGACCTTAAGCCGAAACGCCTCAAAACCTCCAAAAGCTCATTCTGCTACAGACCCGAAGCCCTTCAACCTTGACGTCCTCAAACAACGTTTTGCTCTTGTGTCCTTCTTTTGCTGGGTGCTTGCTGAGGCCACCAAAGACAGCCCCTGTCCTCAGCAGTCCCTGCCTCATCTCCTGGCGAGGGGTTTTAGGGTTTTAGGGTTTGGGGTTTTAGGGTTTATGGTTTCGGGTTTAGGGGGTTTAGGGTTTAGGGTTTAGGGTTTAGGGTTTAGGGTTTAGGGTTTAGGGTTTAGGGTTTAGGGTTTAGGGTTAGGGTTGTGCGAGTTCGGACGTAGGGGTGTAAGGATTTGGGCTACATTCGAGTGCTCGAAGGCATCAGAGTGTGGGGCCAGTGTGGGGTTATGTGTTCATGAAGCTTGAGCTCAGGTTTAGGATTTAGGGTTTAGGGTTTGGGTTTAGGGTTTAGGGTTTAGGTTTTGGGGTTTAGGGTTTAGGGTTGCACTAGCTTTTGCAGGGATCAGAGTGATTTTTGAAGGCGATGTTGATGTCTGAGGTCTGGTTGTTGGCGAGCCACACCTGGCAGAGTAGGCAAAAGTCGACGCGGGAGTCGCTAAAGTGACTTACTAGGATGCCCAGTAGTACCCTTATTCCCTTTTTGGAGGGTTTAGGTTCCCTTATAAACCCCTTTAAGCAAAAAAGGGTACCCTTTTTAAGCCTAGGTTACTGGGCAGCCTCGCCTATAGTCGCCCCATGCCAGAAAGTCCAAAACTCTGGCTCTCCCCTGAACCCCTAAACCCCTAAACCCCTCAACCCTTAACTCTGGCTCTTTGTTTTGCGTGTGTGTGTGTGTGTGTGTGTGTGTGTACAGGGAGGTCCGACCCCGCAAGCCACCCGAAGCCACCCAAAGCCACCCGAAGTCCGATAGAGCCCATCTATAGAATCTTGGGCTCTAAACCCTAAACCCTAAACCCTAAACCCTAAACCCTAAACAAAGTCGTCAGCCCTAGACTCATGACCCTTGGCTGGGGACCCCCCTCACCCCCCTCCCCCCCCCCCCCAAGCCCAGCCTGGAGGTTAGAGGAGCAGGTGCGGCTCCTGCAGCACCAGAATGCCAGGCAGCTCCAGAAATCATCGGTTTTGGTTTGGTTTTGGGGTTTAGGGTTTGGGGTTTGGGGTTTGGGGTTTAGGGTTTAGGTTTAGATTTTGGGGGTTCAGGGTTTAGGGAGTTGCTGTCTCCGGTGTTTTCCTGCACCATGAAACAGTAATAGACGGTGAGCCTTTTTTTTGTGCCGTCTCGCGGCAATCGTTTGCAGTGGTATAGGAGAGGGTTTGATCGGATTGCCTGCGCGGTTCAGGTCGTAAGCTCACACCAAGTTTGTTTGGCCCTGCCTGGACAATTAGAGGTGGCTTAGTGCTGAAGGCGTGCGTGCGCAAGGCCGGTGCACCAGGGAAGAAGCTGATGCGTAACCGGTGAAAGGCAGGTTTTGGTGTACGCATGGCATCATGGGGCTTAGACGCACACTCACACTGTCTCGAAAGGTCTCAAGATTGCGTAGCCATGAACAACGACCACATTCGTAGCGATATGGTAGTACGAATACTCGCATACTGTGCTGCAGTATGCTACAGTACACTCTGATTTCTGTTTGCATGGCCCATGGGCGGATCTGGCAGCAATGAAGAAAGTTCAAAACCAATGTGAAGAGACCATGAAGGACGTCTAATATGCACGTAAGGCATTCTGAGTTTGACCATAACCTGATGGTATACTCTTCGTGTTAGCATACATTCAGGCCTTAGGGTTCAGGGTTTGGGGTTGAAGGTTTAGGGCTTAGGGAATCCTTCAACAGCCTCCGTTTTGAGAGCACGGGATGGTGGCATCTGAGACCGCTGGGGAATCCGCAGTGCGCGACGTGGGGAAAGAGAGCGACGTGGACACGACGGACTGGGTTTTGGGTTTAGGGTTTAGGGTTTAGGGTTTAGGTTTAGGGTTTAGGGTTTAGGGTTTAGGGTTTAGGGTTTAGGGAGAGCAAATTTGGTACATAGCGTCCTGGGGACCAAATGAAGCCTAAAAGGGTTTACGGTTCGTATAGGGTATATGACCCCCAATTTTAGGGTTCATGCGGTCCCCAAGGATAACGGCACACGTTACATGTATAAGCTGTGCTAGCTTACATAATACTGTAGTGTACGTGTTTATGTGCTGTGTTGCATTATCGGGTACTTTGACGATGATGTCAGATGCTGCGTTCAAGATAGTTCCGCTGCCAGGACGGAGACCTTGTCACTTTCACGGTTAAGTGGGCCGGGGAGGAGGATGAGACGTTTGAGAAGATGGGCGGAGGTTGGGGGCAAAGTCTACGCGGATTTTGTTGGGTTTAGGGTTTAGGGTTTAGGGTTTAGGGTTTAGGGTTTAGGGTTTAGGGTTTAGGGTTTAGGGTTTAGGGTTTAGGGTTTAGGGTTTAGGGTTTAGGGTTTAGGGTTTAGGGTTTAGGGTTTAGGGTTTAGGGTTTAGGTGGTTCTGTGTGTGTGGGATGCCTCTTGTTTTGTTAAGGCTTAGGCTTTAGGACCGGGATGTTCAGGCACCCAATATGGGGGTTTACGAAAATCAGGGGCCCCCAACATAGACCCCCACATAGTAGGATTCCCTGTCCCCTCCATAAGGTACCCCTAATTTCAGACACCCTAAACCCTGAACCCTAACCCTAAACCCTAAACCCTAAACCCTAAACCCGAAACCCTAAACCCTAAACCCTAAAGTCAGGCACCCAATATGAGAACAATTCCATGGACTCCAAGCTGTCCGACGAGAGCCCCGACCAGACGGAGCTGCGAATGCAGGCTCTTGCTGATGCGATCGCGCCTCGGTAGTCGGGTCCAGTGGGACCCTTTACCCTTTTTGGTTGGTTCTGGGGGGTTTAGGGTTTATAGGGTTTAGGGTTTAGGGTCTAGGGCTTAGGGTTTAGGGTTTAGGGTTCAGGGTTTTGGGTTTGGGGTTTGGGGTTTAGGGTTTAGGGTTTGCGCTTGGTAGCCCAGTGGACCCTTTACCCTTTTTTTTGGTTCCGGGTTCCCTTATAAGGTAACCAACCAAAAACAAAAAATCAAGGGTGCCCTTATGATGACATGGTTACTGGGCTACTAAGGCACGGATGAAGCCCACCCGTCCCGAAATCGTGAGGGCTGTGCCGGTGGGAGCAGTGCTGTTCGGCTTGGGGAGGCCCCTCCGCAGCGCAAAGGGCAAGTTCTACCGCCTGAGCAGGCCGGCTACCCAGATTCATGCATCTTAGTAGCCGAGTGAGTACACTTTACGTTCTTTGGGATACAAGGATCCCCTATAGAACTGAAAGTGTACAGTTTTTTGGGGCTTATGAACTCAGCACTAAGGCATTCTGGTCCCACAGCTGGCATGGGTCTGCATGGATGAAGATTCTTGCAGCCATCTTCCTCAACAACAGCACCCCTGCGTCTGTGGTCAGCACCACCCTGGCTGTCTGCGTGATCCCGCTCTATGTTCTGGACTTCCTGCCAAGCATTCTTCCTTCGTGCGGATGGTGTAGCATCTATATCCACCCTTGGGAATTATGTCTTATTTTGCAAACAAAAAACCCAAGAGGATATTAAGATTGCCATTTTTCTTAAGGTTCTAAGGGTAGTCTAGGCATGGTGGGCTCGGTGGCTTATCTACTGACCTTACTCCTCTGGCGGCGGATCTCCTCGCGCTCGGCCTTTGTTGACCGATGTTGCATCCACCAAACCCATGCAAAGCTCAAGGCGGAAGGGGTTTTCAGCCTCTTGGCCTTCCCTTTTGGGGAGCTGGGTAGGTCACCTTGAACCTTTTTGGTTATATTATATAGAACCCTAAACCCTAAACCCTAAACACTACTATATACAAAAAGGTTAACCTTGTCTTGGCTGGGGGTCTTCAGCCTCTTGGGCTTAACAGGAGCTCCGGGTTGAAGGTACAAAGGCCTACGGCCTTTTCAACTCAGTCTCAACCTAAACCCTAAACCCTAAACCCTAAGCAAGAGTTCGAGGCATGGGTCTTAAGGGTGTAAGACTATAGAGGTAGGGTACTAGAGTGCAAGCTCGATCATGGATCCCTAAACCCTAAACCCAAAATTCTAGACCCCAAGCCCTAAACCCTAAACCCCAAACCCCAAACCCCAAACCCCAAACCCTCAACCCTAAACCCCAAACCCCAAACCCTAAACCCTAAACCCCAAACCCTAAACCCCAAAAAGCCGCTCCCAGGCCTAGGGGCCATCATCAAGGCTTCCGACTCCCTGGTGGTTTTCTGGGATCGGTCGTATGCCCAGCGACTGTGGCCTGGCAGGGTTGAGGGTTTAGGGTTTAGTGTTTAGGGTTTAGGGTTTAGGGTTCAGGGTTTAGGATTTAGGGTCTAGGGTTTAGGGGTTCGGGTTTGGGGGTTTGGGGTTTAGGGTTTAGGGTTGGCTTGGCGTCCCCCTTTACCCCTTGTTTAGTTCTCGCCTCCCTTATAGAGTATCTGAATCTGGTTACTTGGCTGCCAAGGTGGTGCGTCTTCGAGCACCTCGCTGCACTTTGTACACCATTCGAGTATGCGAAAGTCCAAGGCGATCAGCACTAGACTTCCCAAATCTTGCCTTGTAAAAGTCCACAACCCCCTGCGCTCAACACCTTTTGAAGCTAAACAAGTCCTGGGCTAAACCCTAAACCCTAAACCCTACACCCTAAGGGGTTTATTCAGGGCTCAGGGCAGAATTGGGTTTAGGTTACTCAGGATGGCAGCCTTTCTGCACACTCACCCAGACAAGAAGCAGGTTCGGATCCAGCCTACGATCTTTGGGCCTCTCTTGTCGATTTCAAGCTTGTCCGCTATCATGCTAAACCTGGGAATCTGGGTGATGGTGAGGAAAATTCTACATCTTCAGCATGTGTGTAGACTAGAGGGGTTTAGAGTACACTGAGCTGTAGTACATACTAGAGAATGTTCTCTGTAGAGCTATGGTCGGCGCTGCCCACGAGGAATCCACAGCATGTACAACATGGCCTGGCAGAACTCCTTCATTCTTTCTCTCCTCCTCCTCTTGGCCTACTGCGGCCTAGTAGTGGTCCCGATGGCCAAGATGTCTCGCCAGTATTTCCGGGAGGTGGGCTACATTCGCAAGCAGATTGCAGACTTCAGCCTTGAGAACTCAGAGGCCTACTGCTGCTCCATCAACCACCAAGACCCAGTCTTCGGAACTCCTGTGCCCTGCGACCGCGGTATCATCCGGCGATGTGTGCTGAAATGGTTTGGGAGCATTGAAGGCTTCCATGACCGAGTCCGTGGCGATGTACCTTTAAAGGGGCAGCAGGCTATTCCTTCTTTTTGTTCGGGGAATTGTAGGTCGTGTTAGCACTCATGTCATAACTTCATGTGTCAGAGCTTCTAATGCAGTAGTATGCGTATAGTATTTTCAGTATGGCATCGTATAGCACAGTCTAGTATACTGGAGTAGGTCATGGCATAGTAGGGTGTAGTCTAGCAAAGTTTCTGGACAAGGTACAACAGGCTCTTCTTGACAGAATGACGAGCCAGGCAGGGGTTTGGGTTCTTGTACAAACTTGAGGATGTGTTCAGTTTAGGGTTTAGGGTTTAGGGTTTAGGGTTTAGGGTTTAGGGTTTAGGGCTTAGGGCCTAGGGCTTAGGGCTTAGGGCTTAGGGTTTAGGGTTTAGGGTTTAGGGTTTCGGGTTCGGCGGGTTCCGGCTTGTCTGAGGAGGGTGTCCATGACAGTGAGGTTCTCAATATGAGTGGGATTCTTCTAACATGGGGCTTACCACTTCCGGGTCCCACAGGGGTTTAGGGTTTAGGGTTTGGGGTTTAGGGTAGAGTTCTCAGAGCAGCCCAGCAGTTGCTCCCAAAAAGGAATTATGTGTGCCTTGGAGGCTCGCCAGAATGCACCCTGAACTCAAGTGCCAGGCGCTTTCTTACAAGGTCTTCGTGGAGGTTTCCTGCCCCATCTTCTGGCCATTCCTGGACTTTTTTGCTGCCTACGTGAAGTGGGCCCTTGCTGAGGATATGACCATGGGATATGTGCCTGATCTGAGTGAGTCTGGAGTTTTGGGTTCAGAGGCGAGCGTGCAAACAACCGAATGTCTTGGGCATTTTGGGTTTTCAGTGCTGCAAATTCCCTAAACCCTAAACCCTAAACCCTAAACCCTGATAGAAGCTCCTTAGATAGAATCCCTGAAGTTCGTATGCCGCTACCGTAGGGCACATTGGGTTATAATCCGAGCATCCCCTGCGGAGCCAAGAAATGACCGAAACCCTAAACCCTAAACCCTAAACCCTAAACCCTAAACCCTAAACCCTAAACTCTCGAGGTCTATGTGCTGATCTTTCGAGGCCTAGCTTACTGGCTGGCCGTGACTCCCACTGTGCTGTATGTCTTTACACGGCTGGCCCACGTGACGCAGGCGGAACGCTCATCCCCGAACTCCATGCCCGAATGGCAGACTTGGGGTTTGCCGAAATTAGGGTTTAGGGTTTAGGGTTTAGGGTTTAGGGTTTAGGGTTTAGGGTTTAGGGTTTAGGGTTTAGGGTTTAGGGTTTAGGGATGTGTCCTTCTTGGGGTCCTTAAGAAAAAAGGGGATCCTACTATTTGGGGGTCTATATTAGGGCTCCCCGAATTCTCGTAAACCCCCATTTCCTGAAGCCCAATACCTTAAACCTTGATCCCAAGCACCCAGAGGCTCCAACCTTGAGCCCAGAACCCCTAAAACCCCTAAACCCCTAAACCCCTAAACCCCTAAACCCCTAAACCCCTAAACCCCTAAACCCTAAACCCTAAACCCGAAACCCTAAACCCTAATCACACGCTTTGCAGGAGAAGCGCAGCTCGGGGTTTCGCGAGCTCTGCGCCTGGGCCACTGATTTTGGAGTCTTTTAGTCTTTAGCGTTTAGGGTTAATGGCTCTGGGTTTTGGGTTTTGGGTTTTGGGTTTTGGGTTTTGGGTTTTGCACTTCTAAGGTGTTTTCAATTGCCAGCCCAGATCATATTAATTAGTCGGTCATGTGCAAAGTCTCTGATACGAGGGTACCAGAGCGCACTATAGTCAATAGTTGCTGGCACCATGAGACGTACATTTTGTGTGCCATCCTTTTCTCTACTGTCGTTTACTTGACTATACCTTTGCACCTGGAGGCCTAGACCCTAAACACCTTAAACACCAGAGCAAGCCTTCTAAACCCCCCGAACTGCCCTTAGCCCGAAACCCTAAACCCCTGAAATGACCTGTTGGCCCTAATCCATGACCCTGAAATAGTCCCAGGTGTCTCCATGGTTTCTGTGACTGGCGTGCTCGGCTTGATTGGAATCTACGCAGCTGTGGATCTTCTCCCTTGGATGCTCTGCTTTTATGAAAGTGTCGGGGAGCAATGGTACGTCATGAGTGTGGTGATAGTAGTCGTCGTCCTATAGTAGTTCTTGTGGTAGTGGTAGTCGCTGCAGTAGCAGTGGAAGTGGTAGCAGGAATCTAGTCCCAGCTCTCTGGCACTAAGGACGCTCTTCTTTTTCCTCTTCTCGGGTTTTCCGGCACTCGCCGTACTGCCATTCGTTGTGTTCTCGTTTGCTGCCTTGCTGTGCACATGGCGACTTTTTCCGGTTCCGAAGCCCACAGCTCACTCTCCGGCGGGCGTACAGCTGTGAGGTGAACCCTAAGCCCTAAACCCGAAACCCTAAACCCTAAGCCCCAAGCCCTCACAGCTGCAGAGCCTTTTCAAGGCAGACGTTTTCAAGTTGCAGCTGGAAACAGTTGGGAGCAGCACAGGTGCGGGTTGCGGACTTTGCTGGTCGCCTTGGCCAACAAAGTATATCGGGTTTAGGGTTTAGGGTTTATGGTTTCGGGTTTAGGGTTTAGGGTTTTGAAGCTGGTCCAAGCTAGAGCCTGAAATGAAATCAACCGTTCAAACACTTGGAATCACGTGTCGTCACCTTGAGACCAGGCCGTCAGTCCTGCTTAGAGGTGTGTTGGTTGAGGGCTTAGGCTTTTGGGGTTTAGGGTTTAGGGTTTAGGGTCTAGGGTTTAGGGTCTAGGGTTTAGGGGTTAGGGTTTGGGGTTTAGGGTTTGTGGTTTAGGGTTTAGGGTTTAGGGTTTAGGGGTTTTCGATTTTTAGGCTTTTGGGGTTTGACGGTTTTGGGGTTTCGGGGTTTTGGGGTTTATTGGTTTTAGGGTCTAGGGACGGTCTATCCCATGTTTGGTTGCCTCTCGCTATTCTGAAAGCATCCCGAGCCCCCCCCAAAAAAGGGTACCCATATAGGGGGCCAGGGAATAAGACTCTGGATAGCACAACCCCTCTGCCCTAAACCCTAAACCCTAAACCCTAAACCCTAAACCCTCTCTACCTATGTATATTTAAACCTTAATGGGGTCGTGTTCTGATTATGAGTTTTTGGGGTTTTTAGGATTTAGGATTTAGGATTTAGGACTTAGGATTTAGGATTTAGGATTTAGGATTTAGGATTTAGGGTTTAGGGTTTAGGATTTTGGATTTAGGATTTAGGATTTAGGATTTAGGATTTAGGATTCAGGGTTTAGGATTTAGGATTTAGGATTTAGGGTTTGGATTTAGGATTTAGGATCCCGCGCGTGACGCGCGTGACGCGCGTGACGCGCGTCCCGGCTTCGTAATTTAGTCTTCGGGGGAAGCCCGGCTTCGTACTTTAGTATTCGGGGGAAGCCCGGCTTCGTAATTTAGTATTCCGGGGGAAGGCCGGCTTCGTAATTTAGTATTCGGGGGAAGCCCGGCTTCGTAATTTAGTCTTCCGGGGGAAGCCCGGCTTCGTAATTTAGTATTCGGGGGAAGCCCGGCTTCGTAATTTAGTATTCGGGGGAAGCCCGGCTTCGTAATTTAGTATTCGGGGGAAGCCCGGCTTCGTAATTTAGTATTCGAGGGAAGCCCGGCTTCGTAATTTAGTATTCGGGGGAAGCCCGGCTTCGTAATTTTGTGTTCCGGCGGCCGTTTTGGTCCAAAAATCCAGAAAACAAGAGCCCACCCAGGACCGTCGATCTCAGTACTAAAAAAATCGCATTTTTAATAGGGACCCGGGGCCGATCCTGGGGTCCCCCCTCATTTGGGGTGTTTTTAGAGGCAAACTTTCCCTTTCAAGGGGGGGTCGGAGTTTGAGGCAAGGGGGGGTCTCCAAAGACTATTTTGCCTTTAAAATTGAAAAATGCCACCCCCCCTTGACCAAAACTAGGCCGTGAAAAGGTCGCGGTCCCGGCCCTTCATCAGAACTGAGGCTTTAAAACCCTAAAACACCTTGAAAAACATTGAAAAATCTCAAAAAAAACATTGAAAAAACTCTGAAAAACCTTGAAAACCATGAAAAACTTGAAATCCTGAAACCGGTGAAGGCTCGGTTTTGGTCAAAAAATCCAGGAGGGGGCGGGATTTCATCAGAACTGAGGCTTAAAAACCCTAAAACACCTTGAAAAACATTGAAAAATCGCAAAAAAATATTGAAAAACTTTGAAAAACCTTGAAAAAACCTTGAAAAACTTGAAATCCTGAAACCGGTGAAGGCTCGGTTTTGGTCAAAAAATCCAGAAAACCGACGCGGCTGTGTGTTATCCGTGTGCCGAATTGACTAGACGGTGCCGAATCGAGAAAGAATGTTGCGAGCTAAATGATCAACTAAAGTAAGAAAGAAAATATGTAATTCAGATGAAGAGGGATCTGGGAGGGAGGGGTGATGCCAAACACGTAGGGTGATGACAAAAACCCTTTGTGAATGCTTGGACCAGAGATGCTGAACCCTAAACCCTAAACCCTAAACCCTAAACCCTAAACCCTAAACCCTAAACCCTAAACCCTAAACCCTAAACCCTAAACCCTAAACCCTAAACCCTAAACCTAACCCTAAACCCTAAACCCTAAACCCTAAACCCTAAACCCTAAACCCTAAACCCTAAACCCTAAACCCTAAACCCTAAACCCTAAACCCTAAACCCTAAACCCTAAACCCTAAACCCTAAACGCTACCCTAATTACCCTAAACCCTAAACCCTAAACCCTAAACCCTAAACCCTAAACCCAACAAAATCATAAAGCCTGGTGACGCTTAAAGCAATACGACCTGGAAGGCTCCGACAGCAGCAGCTGCAACTCGAGCGAGCGCCTCATATTTTTGTTGCTCCCAGGGCTTGAGGTTGTTGAGGGTAAGCCCTAAACCCTAAACCCTAAACCCTAAACCCGAAACCCTAAACCCTAAACCCTTGAGCTTCACGGCGTAAGGGTTCTCTAAACCGTCAACCCTCGATCCTGAAGCCTCTGCTCAGCTCTTTGTGGCTCTCGTGTTCTTTGTTGCCTTGGAATTCCCGAGCGTCACATCCTAAACCCTAAACCCTAAACCCTAAACCCTAAACCCTAAACCCTAAACCCCAAACCCCAAACCCCAAACCCCAAACCCCAAACCCCAAACCCCAAACCCGAAAGCCATGCTAGGGGGAGTGTCTGTTTACATTTTGAGTTTTCCGGTTCAGGGGTTAGAGTGGGCAGTCTTGCTGAATTGTCATACACGCTAGGGTTTAGGGTTGAGGGTTTAGGGTTTGTAGATGGGTTTATTGGAAGGCGATGCCGGCTGAGGTTTAACCGCCCCTTGTTCGCGAACTGCCCCAACTCTCCAGGGTTTAGGGTTTGGGGTTTGGGGTTTAGGGCTTGGGGCTTGGGGTTTAGGGTGTGAGGTTTAGGGTTTAGGGTTTAGGGTTTGGGGTTTAGGGTTTAGGGTTTAGGGTTTCTGAATCCTATCCTAGCCCTGGCATTCCTCATGTTTGCTGAGACGGCTCAGGGCGGCCCCACCAAGTCTTAAACCTTATCAGCCCTAAACCGCACAAGTTTTTGGGTTTCAGGACCCTAGCCCTAAACCCTAAACCCTAAACCCTAAACCCTAAACCCTAAACCCTCTGATGGCAGCCTGCCAGGACGCAGGTCAAGGAGCAGACTCTACAGCTCAGGCAGGATCACGCCACCCCTTGAGCCTGCAAGTGTGGGCTTTCAGTCTTTTAGGGTTTAGGGTTTAGGAACGGTTTAGGGTTAGGGTTTAGGGTTTAGGGTTTAGGGTTTAGGGTTAGACCATGAAGCAGAGGAGCCATTTTTTTTGGCACCCCCCTGCCAATTTAATAGTCACAGACGAAAACCCGTCCTTTGCTAATGGAGTTTTTATCTTGTGTTGTCTGCCTAGGGGGCCAACTGAACCCTAAACAGTTTATTGTTCAGATACCTTAATAGGAGCCTTACTAGTATAGGGTAAAGGGTTTAGGGTTGGGGTTTGGGGTTTAGGGTTTAGGGTTTTGCCTCTAGGTTGTGGTGTCGGGAGCTCTCATGTTTTCCTCGTGCGAGGTGGGACCAACACAGTGGGCGCTTGGGGTTCCTAGGATTTGTGGCAGGAAGGTGGAGCAAGGAAACCCTAAACCCTAAACCCTAAACCCTAAACCCTAAACCCTAAACCCTAAACCCTAAACCCTAAACCCTAAACCCTAACCTTAAACTCCTAAACTCGGAAGCCGCAGAGTCGCACAAACTCATGTAGGGAAGTCTATGGGGGGTTTACGCTATTGGGGGGGAACCTCACTGGGGTCCTTCTTATAAGGGTTTAAGGATTCGAGGGTTTAGGGTTTAGGGTTTAGGGTTTAGGGTTTAGGGTTCAGGGTTTAGGGTTTAGGGTTTAGGGTTTAGGGTCCTTCTTATAAGGGGATCCTGCTCGTCTTTGAGGGTTTATATTACGTGCCCCTTATGATCGTAAATCCCCATATCGAGATCTGTGGATCTGTGGCTCGGCGTTCAGAGTGGTTTGGGGAGTATTTGTTGCGCAGAAGCCCAAACCCTGCTGTTTAGGATTAAGGGTTGACCTGCAACTCGATTCTGGGGTTCAGGCTGAACCCTAAACCCTAAACCCCAAACCTCAAACCCTAAACCCTAAACCCTAAACCCTAGGCCTAAACCCTAAACCCTTAACCCTAAAGGCAAAGCTCAACCCCTCTACGCGTGGCAGCCTGGTTCTTATCGGGGATAACCAGTGGTGTCTTCATTCTCTTCTTGTTTGAGGGCCCGGTTCCCTTCTTAGTTAGGTTTAGGGTTTAGGGTTTAGGGTTTCGGGTTTAGGGTTTAGGGCTTAGGGTTTAGGGTTCAGGGTTCAGGGTTCAGGGTTTAGGGTTTAGGGTTTAGGGTTTAGGGTTAGGTCCGGTTAGGTTTAGGGTTTAGGGCTTAGGGCTTAGGGTTTAGGTTTCAGGGTTTAGGGTTTAGGGCTGCTAAACAAACAAAGGGGCGCCCCTTTTTCACTTTCCGGATTGATTTTCGGGTTCCTCGCAGGGAATACAGGGAGTTAGTGCACCGATGCAATCCCTTAACAAGGTTGCATGCAGGGAATGAAAGTACTGTAAACCCGTTCGGCATGACAATTCCTTTTCCCTTCTTTGGCACCTTACTAGTTCTTAGTAGGAAGTGGTTTTCCGTATTAAGAACTAGTAGGGTTTAGGGTTTAGGGTGTAGGGTTTAGGGTTTAGGGTTCAGGGTTTAGGGTTTAGGTTTGCCGGCAGGCAGCAGCATGACGAAGAGATGTCGCAGCGGGTGCGCCAGACGGACACCCTAAAGCCCTAAGCCCACAGGTTATATGGGTTGGTGGTCTCTTTAAGTAGGGGTTCTGTTTTATAGGGGCCTTATATTCGGGGTTCCTAGGGGCTATATTAAGGTATAAGGGTAACAG
This sequence comes from Symbiodinium natans, assembly GCA_905221605.1. NCBI lineage: Eukaryota > Dinophyceae > Suessiales > Symbiodiniaceae > Symbiodinium > Symbiodinium natans. The sequence continues at coordinate 1,463,948 of CAJNDS010002634.1, forward strand.
ATAAAGAGGCCACGGGCGTTACAACCTCGAACGCTTAGGGTTGATAAACCCTAAACTCCCCTAAGCCCTGAGCCCTGGGCCCTGAAAGTTCTCTCAACCCCAAGTCCGCAAAACCTAAACCCTAAACCCTAAACCCTAAACCCTAAACCCTAAACCCCTAAACCCCTAAACCCTAAACCCTAAACCCTGTTCTCCATGCCTGAACCCTCCAAAAGTCCTTTCCTCCGAGCCTCAAGCCCTCTGAGCTCCTTAAAGTCCTGGGTTTCCCTACTACCCCCGGTTTAGGGTTTAGGGTGTAAAGTTTAGGGTTTAGGGTTTAGGGTTCAGGGCCCCCTCTATACTACCCTAATTAGGCTTCATTAACCCTAAATAGCCTTGATTATGGGGGGGGGGGGGGGGGCGGACCCTAGATAAGGTAGTGTAGGGGGTAGTAGAGGAACCCATGATAAACGCCTCAGACCTTGAACCCCAAACCTAACAAGCTCTTTCAACAAGCCAGGGCCTCGAACCTTATGATCCCTTTGAGATTCCAGAGTCCCAAGAATCCTCGGAGCCATCTGGGCTCCCTTGATATTCGGTTTAGGGTTTAGGATTTAGGGTTTAGGGTTTAGGGTTTAGGATTTAGGGTTCAGGGTTTGGGGTTTAGGGTTTAGGGTTTACAGTCTTAAACCTTGTGATCCCTTTGAACCCTTAGACAGTAAACCCTGAGAATCCTAAGGCCCAGAGAGTGCGCCTTTATTGTCCCAGCTGCCTGAAAAAGGATCCGAAGGTTTAGGGCTTGGGGTTTAGGGTTTAGGCTCTCCAGGATCTACCATATCTAACCCGAATCCACGAAGACCGAGGTGATTTCGAAGCCGAGTAGGGCCAGCAAAAGGGCTTGAGGGACCGCGCGCGCGCTGGCGCTGCGCTGGACGCAGCTTCGGGTTTCAAGCAGGGTTTGAGGCCTGTAGGGTTTAGGGTTTAGGGTTCAAGGTTTAGGGTTTAGGGTTTAGGGTTCAGGGTTTAGGGTTTAGGGTTTAGGGTTTGGGTCAAGGGAGTTATATTCGAACCCCTAATTTTTTTTCCCGAAGAGGTTCCCTGCATATCCTCCTAACACCCTAAACCCTAAACCCTAAACCCTAAATGTCGGCAGCAGGTCGCGAGACACGCCAGAGACATGGCGGGCGTGGTCATGCAGCACGAAGAGGAACCTTCCCAACTCTCCCTGCACACGGAGAGTTCCCCTAAGCCCTACACAGTACAGGGTTTAGGGTTTGGGGTTTAGGGTTTAGGGTTCAGGGTTTAGGTTTAGGGTTTAGGGTTTAGGGTTTAGGGTTTAGGGTTTAGGGTTTAGGGTTTAGGGTTTAGGGTTTAGGGTTTAGGGTTTAGGGTTTAGTATTACTTTCTTTCAACCTTGAAGCCCCCAAACCCAAGCCAAAAGCCTGAGCTCACTGGTTCCCTACCTAGAGGCCCAGAGCGGCACCAATCCCACCTCCTAACATGGCGCGCCTAAACCCTAAACCCTAAACCCTAAACCCTAAACCCTAAACCCTAAACCCTAAACCCTAAACCCTAAACCCCTGCATTTGGCGGCCCTTGGTATTTCGGGGGAAGCCCTGAACCCCCAAACCCGACCAAGCGGATGACAGGAGATGCGCCGCCTGAGTCAGAGGTCGCACGTCGCAGAATTGTAGGGTTTGGAGGTTTCGGGTTTAGGGTTTAGCGTTTAGGGTTTAGGGCTTTTGGTTTTGGGGTTTGGGGGACTAGGGCTTGGGGTCTAGGGTTTAAGGTTTGGGGGTGTTGGGATTTAGGATTTGGGTTTAGGGTTTGGGGGTTTAGGAATTTGGGGTTGGGGCTAGGGTTTAGGGTTTTCAGGGTTTAGGGATTGGGGTTTAGGGTTTAGGGTTTAGGGTTGGGATGTAGGAAAATTAGGGTTTGGAGTTTAGGGGTTTAGAGATGTGGGGGCTTAGGGTTTTGGGAATTCGGGGAGGTGGTTTTGGGGATCTGCGGTATAGGGTTTCAGGATTTTTTGGGGGCTCAGGGGGTTTTGGGGCTCTAGGGGGATTCAGGTTTTATGGTGTTGTTTTGGGATTTGGGTTATAGCGTTTTACGGTTGAGTTTCTAGCTGTTGGCTTGAGTTGATCTCTAAGACCTCAACTTTTTTGAGACTTAGCACCCCCCCACCATCACGCTAAACTCCTAAACCCTAAACCCTAAACCCTAAACTCTAAATCCTATCCTCGAGTTGGTCCTTATTCCCCACCCTCGGTGAGGGGGTGAAAATGCTCCTGAAGCCTCCTGGCTTCCTCGCCCGGTGTCCCGCCCGACCTCCTGTGTTTAGGGTTTAGGGTTTCTGGGTTGCCCTTTCAGAGAAGCCCCAAGCGCTGAGGCCCCAAGGGTTTATGGTTTAGGGTTTAGGGTTTAGGGTTTAGGCCGAACCCCTACACCTGTAACGCCTAAGCAGCCCGGTCCGATCTTGCCTTCGCCTCGCATTTCCGGCATCACCAAAAATCTAGAAACCCCAGACCCCAAAAACCCCCTACACCCTAAAACCTGACCCTCAAACCTAAACCCTAAAACCTAAACCCTACTTAGCCAATAGTTGAACTTTAAACTTTTTGGGTTTCCTTATTTAGTAGGAATCATAAGGTTTAACCTTTTTTCCCTTTGGTTATTGGACAAGTGAGTAAGGGCCCCCTTTGTAAAATGTAGCCCTGGGTCAGATACGAGAACCAGCTGGCCCTGGGCCCAACTCCGGCACTCCCATGCCTTCCCCGGCCAGGGCAAGGTGCACAAGGGATGGTTTATGGCTTAGGGTTTAGGGTTTAGGGTTACGGTTTCGTTAGGGCTTACATAGGGTTTTAGGGTAAGGGCTTCAGAGGTTTGGGCCTTTGAATCGGTCTAGTTGCTGCTTATTGCTAGGGTTTCAGGGGTCCATTTGGCCCAAACCGAGCCTAGACCCGGAAGTTTAAGGGATCTTCAAGCAAGAATCGTCATCTCTCAACACCAGAAACATCTCGGCTTTCGCCGGCCCCACTGTTGCTGTTTTGCGACTATCAGGTTTAGGGTCGACAGTTTTGCGTTGAGGTGTTTGGGTTTAGGGTTAAAACCCTTTCAAAATTTAGGGTTTAATTCAGGCTTATGGACTCACGAGAATGTGTTTAGAAGTGGGGACTTCCCGGAAGGTTGTCCTGTTTAACAGTGATTCCTCTCAAGCCACAAGTCGTGTTGTCTAAAGATGGCACGATCTCAGTGCTAGCTGTTACACCCTAAACCCTAAACCCTAAACCCTAAACCCTAAACCCAGGGTTCATGTTTTGGTCCTTTTCTTGGGTCCGTCAAGCATTTCTCCGTAGCTTTTGTCTTCTTCGATAGCCGCGTTCTGCCACCACGTGCGGTTGCTTTCGTTTTGGTTTCCTTCATACATACATCCCACGTCCCCCAATGTTGTACGCTCTACAAAGAAGGAGCTCGTCTGGAGATGTGCTAAAGGCATTTTGCAACGTTAAAGCGGGCAACCCCCCACCCGAAACCTAAACCCCAATTACACACCAGACCTTAGCCTTAAACCCTAAACTCCAAACCCGAAACCCGAAACCTTAAACCCTAAACCCTAAACCCTAAACCCTAAACCCTAAACCCTCCCCAAGCCACGAACGCAAGCCCCCCACCCTCCGACAGCGCGCAGCGCTGCCGGCCAGGCCGGTCTGGGGCACCAGAGACCGCGCTGGGCAAGGCTCCGGTTCCTGAAAGTTTGTTTGGGGTTTAGGGTTTAGGGTTTAGGGTTTAGGGTTTAGGGTTTCGGGATTCGGGTTTAGGGTTTAGGGTTTAGGGTTTAGGGTTTGGGGTTTGGGGTTTGGGGTTTGGGGTTTGGAGTTTGGAGTTTGGGGTTTGGGGTTTGGAGTTTGGGGTTTGTGGTTTGGGGATAGGGCTAGGGTTTCGGGTTTAGGGTTTAGGGTTTAGGGTTCAGGGTTCAGGGTTTAGGGTTTCGGGTGTTTCGGTCTGATGGTGTGGGCCCTATTGAGTTCCGCGCTCGGGCGTTTTTGTTGCCCCGTATTTCCGGAGATGGCCACTAACCCTGAGGGTCCACGTACCTCGTTATCATGTACTTGGGCCCAAAAGTACCTAAATAGGAGGTACTTTGGGGCCCAAGTATTCCGTATTTAGGTACAGGGACCCTTGGGGTAAGTTGTAGGGTTTGGTGTTGCAGGCAGGTCCCAAATTTTCAAAAACGCCAGTTCGAGGCAGCGTCAGCCCGGCGGGCCTACGACGCTGCTTTGCCAAGAGGGTTTAGGGTTTAGGGCTAGGGTTTAGGGTTTAGGGTTTAGGGTTTAGGGTTTAGGGTTTAGGGTTTAGGGTTTAGGGTTTAGAGTTTAGGGTTTAGGGTTTCGGGGCATCCCGAACCTAAGTCCTACATCCCGAAACCCTAAGCCCTAAACCCGAAACCCTAAACCCTAAACCCTACATCCCGAAACCCTACATCCCGAAACCCTAAACAACCCAAACCCCCAAACCCTGTGGGGCCATGGTTCGGTGCTGTGTTTTTGCGCCCAAAGCTGGGGATGCCCACTCCCCCCCCCCCTCCCCCAATCTTCATGGGTTTAGGGTTTAGGGTTTAGGGCTAGGGTTTAGGGGGTTAGGGTTTTGGGTTTTGGGTTTAGGGTTAGGGCTAGGGTTTAGGGTTTAGGGGGGCTTAGGCCAAAGGGTTTGTACCGTCACCACAACTGCGGAAGAACCTGGCGAATTTGATGCTTTGGCTGTGAGGTTTAGGGTTTTTCCTTCCGCTAACCTCACGGAGCCGTTTATTTTGCCCAAAGGGATATATGTTAAACATGCCAATTGTGCTCCGCATAGCTACGTACCCCAACATACTGTCATGTAAGTACACAGGCACCACAACCATCTCTTCTTCTACAGGGCTCAGAGATTGGCGTTCATGTAGTCTCGGGTTTAGGCTTTGGAGCTTAGGGGCCGTAGGGCTTCAGTGTTTAGAACCCTAAACCCTAAACCCTAAACCCTAAACCGCCTCTTACAGAATAAGATGCCCTAAACCCGAAGAGGCGCCGAAACCAAAAGAGGCGCCGGCCATCCGGCGCGCCCTTACCTGCGAGGAGGGGGGGAAGGAATGGGTCTTCAGTTCTGTTTTTTCGAGTTCCGAGGCGTTTCGGGAATCCTAGGCCCTCAGCCCTTAACCCTGAACCCTTAACCCTGACAGGTTTACTTAGGGCATCCAGGGCTTAAGCCCCCTATGCCGCGAAAGTGGTTCCACATCTCTGAGACAACAGGCAGGAGGGAATGAGGTGGGATGAGGCAAGCGGCTTAAGCCCCAAGACCCCAAGATAAGATACAGCTGCACCCTAAGACCGAAATCCACTTCCCAAAGCCCCAAATCCTCCATCTCTGCACCTCCTACCACCCACGAACCCTCTAACCCCAACCACCCGAACACACAGCAAAACCCTCTAGATACAAACGTTGAACATTGAGTCCGAGCCCCTGCTCTTAACCCCCTGAACTCTAGCCCCCCGAACCCTGACACCCCAACACAAAACCCCTGAAGACTAGGTTTAGGGTTTAGGGTTTAGGGTTTAGGGTTTAGGGTTTAGGGTTTAGGGTTTAGGGTTTAGGGTTTAGGGTTTAAGTAGGTTTAGGGTTGAGGGTTCAGGGTGTAGAATGATCAGGGGGCCCGGAGAACTGGGAGCTTCCAGATCAGGATAGCAAGACTGGTCGTCGAGGCAAAGCCCGAGCACGGGCTGCAGTCCCTTGCGCCAACACTTGAGAAGTAATGAGGGTTTAGGGTTTAGGGTTTAGGGTTTAGGGTTGTCCGGCACGATGTCTTCTTCAAGCCGACGTCCTTGGGTCTTCCATTAGACACGAACATGCACGTTGCCTGCTCAATTTATGTCGACTACGTCATGCGCTCCTGCGGCACTGCTTGGCAGAACATCCAAGACATACTGACATACCTGAAGGGCAATCTGCCTCCGAGCACCTCCTCGACGTGCTGCAGAAAACATTCTGGCTGCCGAAGCTGTGCGCAGTCCACGTGGCACGGCTGCTCGAGCTAGTGCATCCCGAGGCCAGAGCCCACCCCCAAACGCACCACGACATTAAACCCTAAGCCCTAAACTCAAGAACCCTAAACCCTAAACCACGAACCCTAAGCCCTAGGCCCCAAGCCCTAAACCCTAAACCCTAACCCCTAAACCCTAAACCCTAATCCCTAATCCCCTATACCCTAAACCCTAAACCCTAAACCCTCAACCCTAAACCCCAAACCCTAAACCCCAAGCAAGCTGAGACCCCGAGGAGTCTCGACTTGGCGCGGCGGGCAAGTGCGAGTCGGATGCGGAGGTGGGAACTCACCAGGGCTGATTCAAGGTTTAGGGTTTAGGGTTTAGGGTTTAGGGTTTAGGGTTTAGGTTACTAGTTACTTTTCTCTTGTGGCCCCTTCATATATATATATATATATACCACAACAACTCCCAACAACCCTGTTCTAGTTATTAAGGCCCCTATAGTATTCGCTTCAGAATATTCACGGATTTTCAGGGGGTAAGGGGCTAAGATTTTGGGGTTTAGGGTTGAATGGGTTTCGGGGGTTAAGATTTGGGGTTTAGGGTTTTCAAGGCTTCAGGAGGGTTTTACACGGTTTGGCTAGGTTGGGGTTTAGAGTTTGGGTTTTGGAGCGCTGAGTCCGGACTGGGCTTTTGAGCCATTGCTGGCAATTCCATCACGGCACCCATCACAGGGTCCCTCAACCCTCCCCCCCAAATAAGGCCCTACTAGATCCTAAACCCAAAACCCTAAACCCTGAACCCTAAACCCTAAACCCAAAACCCAAAACCCACGTCAGGCCCCTAGCTGGCGCCCCACCATCAGCAACTGAAAGACAAGGTCTTAGAGCTATGCACTCTTGCTCGCCTGGGGTTTTGGGGTTTAGGGTTTAGGGGTTTAGGGTTTAGGGTACCTAATCCCTATATACCTTACCTGAAGGCTCCAATGTAGCTCCTTTTTAGGTGAGTTGCAGGGGGCTTTAGAATACCACACCAAAAGAGGTATTACGTCAGGAGCCTCTAGGTAAGTCCTAAAAAGCCTGACCGCTGAGCCTGCCCAAAGGTCGCCCGATACAGACGGAAAGCGCAGAAGCTGAAAGCCAAGCGTGGGGAGGAGCGCTTGCTAAACCCTAAGCCCTAAACCCTAAAACCTAAGCCCTTGTCGAGTTTGTTGTTTCTTTGGGTTAGCTTGGGGGAGGTGGGTTCGCTTTGGGGAGGGGGTGTGGTGTTAGGGCTTATAGAGTTCAGCTCTGCGGCACAGTGAGAGACTGCGCACAGGTCGACAGCCGCTGTAGGACCTGTCCTGTAAGTGACGCTTCTGGAATGCCGCCTTAAGCAGGTCACAGTTGCGGGTGAACCTCAGGCGAGTTTCTCGTTGGAGTGCCAGAGAGCAAACTGCTCGCGATGCCTTGCGCAGTAAAGTGGCACCATCGCTTGGGTTTGGCGTGTGCCCAGCCCTTGATGCTGTGACACTCATCAGCGATGACCATTCCATTTGCACATCCGGCTGCAAGAGCTCGCCATTCCAGCGCCTGGTCTAGAGTTCATGTGGGTTTACTGTACTTAAACTTAGGGCTTTGACGGAAATTGCCTTACCTTGGGGACGAAACGAACCCTAAAAGGGTTTATGCCTCATATACAAAATCGGAATTATAGTAGTCAGGGTACATGACCCCCAATTTTAGGGTTCATTTCGTCCCCAAGGTACGCAGCACGGTTTTCCTTGCAAAAGTTCACATTCTCAGAGCCTCGGGAGCCCCCAAACCCAACACCCTGCAATGTTTTTTGGGCCCCCCAGAAATTACCCTAAACCCTAAACCCCTAAACCCTAAACCCTAAACCCTAAACCCCCTAAATAGGAGTACGGAGTCCTTGGGGGGGGGGGGGGGGGGGGGGGGCAGAATTCTCCACCCTATGAGTTTGGGCTTCGGTCTTCGAGTTGGGTGTGTTGGCTTTTTCAGGTGTTTGACATTCAGTCCGGATCTCTTTCAGTTTGGGGCTTGGGGTTTAGGGTTTAGGGTTTAGGGTTTAGGGTTTAGGGTTTAGGGTTTAGGGTTTAGGGTTTAGGGTACTTTGGGTTCGGGCTTTGGGGTTTCTCGGGCGCGCAGGCGAAGACGAAAGAAAGTTTGAAGCAGGGGGACCATCTGACATGGAACGCTTCGAATGTAAGTAGCTCGAGCTGAGGTCTCGGTATTCCCTAAAACCTAAACCCCTAAGCCCTAAACCCTAAACCTAAACCCTAAACCCTAAACCCTGAACCCTAAACCCTAAACCCTAAGCCCTAAGCCCTAAGCCCTAAACCCTAAACCCTAAACCCTACACTTCGGACCACGCTATTGCCGCAGGAGCTCCGCAGCATCCGCGCCAAGGTTTGCCAAGGCTCTCGGGATGCCCAAAGTGGGGTTTAGGGTTTAGGGTTTAGGGTTTAGGGTTTAGGGTTTAGGGTTTAGGGTTTAGGGTTTAGGGTTTAGGGTTTAGGGTTTAGGGTTTCAGGTTTCGGGTTCAGGGTTCAGGGTTTAGGGTTTAGGGTTGACCCTCTTCCTTCGCGCCTTAGAATCCTCCAAAGCAAGTCAAGAGCCCTAGTCCCGGATCATTCGCCCGACCACCACCCTCAAGTCAAAGGCAACTGCCAGGTCAAAGACCTCAAGGCCCCCAAGGTCTTCAGCGCGAAATAAAACCTTCAAGCCCCGTAAAGACTCCTAAGCCGCAAGCCTCAAGCCCTGTAAAACCTAAAACCCTCAACAGCTCATGCTCCCAAACCTCGAACCTTCCTTAAACCCTAAGACCCTGAACCCGAAGACTCGAAACGCCTGTAGGGTTTAGGGTTTAGGACTTAGGGTCACGCAGAGCCCGTGTGGGGCCCAACATTCCTTGTCATGCAGCTTTCTCTTGTTCGCAGCCAGTATGCGACTGCCGCTAACCCCGAACCTCTATACACTCTATAAATAAAGGATGTGAGAAAAGTCGTGCCAGTGTGAACGCATCACTGTAGAAGCTGTCAAGTGTCACGGGGGGCAGCTTCCTTGTGCAGTGGTGCAAGCATGGCTACACTGTGACAGGGTGCACTGACCCTGTTGGTACTGGATGTACTGAAGTTGCAACTGACCGTTGCGAGCACATCGACCCTAGATGGGCCAATCGTCTCGCTATACTGCTGAGGATGGTTGCAACGCAGTTCATCATCTTGTAGATGGGTTGAAGAGCAGTTCTGACCACTGCAGACTTGTTGCTGCTGGACCACTAGTCAGGGTTTAGGGTTCAGGGTTCAGGGTTTAGGGTTAAGGGGTGGGAGAGCATCATGACCTGCAAAGTGAGAAATGGCCGAATGGAATCAACTGCGAGAGATATAGAGAGAGAGAGAGAGATATCCCAAGCCTAAGCCTAAACCCTAAGCCCTAAACCCTAAACCCTTAAAGGCGGCGGCTGCGTGAAGGATTGTCGGCCTTCCACGAATCCCGAAGCATGATTGTTCAGACGCCAAGAGCTTGCCACTACATGCCGCTTGCTAGACCCTCTGTAAGCCCGAAAATACTAAACCCTAAACCCTACACCCTAAACCCTAAACCCTGTACAAGGCATTGTAAGCCCTCTAAACCCTGAATCCTAAACCCTAAACCCTCTAGAAGGCATTGTAAGCCCTAAGCCCTGAATCCTAAACCCTGAACCGACTCAGCGCGGGGGTCAAAACAAGAGAATCGTCCTTCAGGGATGATTTGCGGATTAGGTGCCCCGCCCCCCCCCCCCCCCCCCCCCCCCCAATTTCAGTCTGAGGGCTCCCTTTTCGGATGGGTTTGGGGTTTGGGGTTTAGGGTTTAGGGTTTAGGATTTAGGGTTTAGGGTTTAGGGTTTAGGTTTTGGGGTTTAGGGTTTAGGGTTTAGGGTTTAGGTTTTGGGGTTTAGGGTTTAGGGTTTAGGGTTAGGGTTTAGATTAGGGTTTAGGGTTTAGGGTTTAGGGTTTAGGGTTTAGGGTGTGAGGGTTCCGGTGATTCTGGGACTCGGGTGGCGCTATAGCCCGCACAGGCATGATGCTGGTCTCCGAGCGCGAGGACTCTACAACTACTGCCAGCTCGAACCTCCGAAGACCGAAACCCTAAAAGCGTTTCGGGTTTTAGGATTTAGGATTTAGGGTTTAGGGTTAGCCTCCAAAGACCCCCAAACCGGAAACCCGCGAAGTCCTAAACCCAAGACCCTAGACCACCCATTTGTAGACGCCTTAACGAAGCCCCGGTGCCCTATGTAAGCCCCCAATCCTTCGTCCTGGAAATGGCAGTGACAAGAGCGTCGGTTGCTTGAGGCTCAAGCTTCTTTCTTCCGAAGTATCGTATGGGGGGGCCTTAGCAATTGGAAAAGGGTTTGGGGGGGGGGGGGGGTACTTAGTATATATTTCCGACCCCTATATTCGGTTATAATATATTATACGATCAGGTGGTAATTCGGATAGTCCCCCCCCACTTGGCCATTCCTGTGGCCTAACTGCTAAGTTCCCTGAGCCTTTCTGTAGCTGCTGAGTAGGTCACTTGGGATATTCCTCTCATACTAAGAGTCCTTAATGGGGATTATACTAGGGGGTGCTAGAATCCCGATTAAGGACTGTTAGTGTAAGTACCCATAAGTAACCCTTTCTCTCGAAACCTAGCTTTAGAAGAAAGACACCACTGCCGACGACCAACTCACGTTGCAGTACGCGAACGCTGCTTGTGGCTTCGTGTTTTCTGCATGGCGCCCCCTCCCCCCCCCCCGGCCCTCCCACCCCAAGCTTGTGTTTAGAGGAGCTATATCACACAGGCAAGAAGTAAGAGAAGCCCCAACCGGCGGAGTCATAAAGAGACACACTACGTCAACCTTGCATGTGTCTCACTAAGCAGATGGCCCCGTGGAAATATTTCCCGCAAGAGCCTAAACACTAAGCCCCAAACCCCAAACCCCAAACGAAACCCTAAGCCCTAAGCCCTAAGCCCTAAGCCCTAAGCCCTAAGCCCTAAGCCCTAAGCCCTAAACCCTAAACCCTAAACCCTAAACCCTAAACCCTAAACCCTAAACCCTAAACCCTAAACCCGAATGGAACATCTCCGAGCAGCGCAGGAGGCGGCCTGGCTTTGCGTCGTGCTGCGCGCCTGGCGCGGTCAGGCTGACCATGCTTCTGAGGCGCGAAAATGCGGGGGCTTTCGGGTTTTGAGGGGTTAGGGTTTAGGGTTTAGGGTTTTGAGGGTTGAGGGTTTAGGGTTTAGGGTTGCTGTTGTTTTTTTTGGCGTTTAGGGTTTTCTTTTTTTTTGGAGGGGGGGGGGGGGGGGGGGGGGGTTTTAGGGTTTTAAGGGTTTTAGGGTTTTAGGGTGTCTTTTCCGGATTAAGGGGTGTTTAGGGTGCTTTAGGGTTTTTGGGGCTGTCGGATCCAAATGAGGGATGGGTTCATGCGTTTGGCTCAAGGTTTGCGGTGTAGTAGGGTTCTCTACATTATAGGGCTAAGAAGGAGGCGGGGGTCGAGTGTACACCCACTGAAATGATGCTTTCTCTTGAGCTTTTTCTGCATGTTAATTGCGCCACCCTAGGGTACCCCCCCCAAGTCGACCACGACGTCGACGACTTTTTTTTGCAGCTAGTACTAGTACCAGGACTGCAACGATCACCAGCGCAGCTGCAAGCTTTAAGACTCCGGGATCTTGAGTTACCCTAACCAAAAACCCTATGGTATGAAGCTACGGCTCTATAGGGTTTAGGGTTTAGCATTTAATTAAGGTTTAGGGTATAGGGTTTTTAGGATGGAGGAACGTAGGGTGTATTGGGGTTGAGGGAGAGCTTTGGGGGGGTCGAGGGTTGACGTGTGCTTCTAGCCGCACCACTGCCAGGCTGCTGTAGCAGTGCCCAGTGCGCCTGAGTGGCCTCTGCTTCTGGCAGGAGAAGGCTTAGGGTTTAGGGTTTAGTGTTTAGGGTTTAGGGTTTAGGGTCTAGGGTTTAGGGTTTAGGGTTTAGGGTTTAGGGTTGAGCCCAACCATCTCCTGTGGGTACCCCCTGACACACCCCAAACTAATGTAATCGGGTTTAGGATTTCGGGTTTTAAAACCTTTTTTTTGTAGGGAAGCCCCCCCGCAAGAAGGGCAAAAGCCCCCCGCAAATCAACCCCCCCCAACATTGCCCCCTGCAAGCCTTGAGGTGCAACTCATAGGGGCTGCGGGGTGTCCGTAGCTGCAGCACGGTGGGCCAGTTTGGGGTCGAGATCGGCCATGTTTTGCACGAGCACCCCTGAAGAAAAAGAGCATCACAGAGCTCCATGTGTGAAAGTGCGGCTTGCTTCCAAGATTCTTACCCTAAACCCTAAACCCTAAACCCTAAACCCTAAACCCTAGACCCTTGTACAAGTGTGATTGTCTGTGGGGGGGGGGGGGGGGGGGGGGGGGGGGGGGGGGGGAACATTCACGAGGTTGCAATATAACTCGCGGTGCCCCACAGGTTGCCAAGCAAGGGCGCAATGTGTCGCTTCATTATGCTCGGGACTCGAAACCCTAAACCCTAAACCCTAAACCCTCAACCCTAAACCTAAACCCAATCCCTTAAGCTGTGGCCTGTTCTCCTGGCAGGGCCCGCAGTGCTTTCCTTGGCCCTGGCGCGCGGCGCGCTGACAGCCTTGGCGGCGCTGCGTTCCGCGGCAGCTAAGGGTTGAAAGGGTTGTTTGGGTTTCCTTAACCCTAAACCCTAAACCCTAAATCCTAAGCCCTAGACCTAAACCGTATGAGCCCTGTGCCCCGCATGGTTTAGGGTTTAGGGTTTAGGGTTTAGTGTTTAGGGTTTAGGGTTTAGGGTGTAGGGTGTAGGGTGTAGGGTGTAGGGTTTCGTGCTACAGGGTTTGTTGTTCTTTTGGGGGTTTTAGGGCTGACGAACTTTGTAGAGTTGACAGGGCTCAGGGTTTATGGGGAGTGGGGGTGTAGACATTGTTTGGCGGGTGGTTTAGTTGCGGCTTACTACAATGCTAAGTGGGAATGGACGCAAACGCCTCAGGGCCTCTTGTAGCGCCCGAAGTACCCGACGTGGCCGAAGCCTCGCATGCTGATTTTGAAGGACGAGTGCTTTCTTCAACTCTTGCTGGGGCACAAACGTGTGGAATTTCGCAAAGTTGATCAAGACACTGCGCGATTCGCCGAAGAGCGGTTTCTCACCTCTCGCTCTCCGGTTACGACTGGGCAGCCGGCTCACTACTTCATCGCCAAGATGGGTTTAGGGTTTAGGGTTTAGGGTTTAGGGTTTAGGGTTTAGGGTTTAGGGTTTAGGGTTTAGGGTTTAGGGTTTAGGGTTTAGGGTTTAGGGTTTAGGGGGGCCCTTCGACCCTGGAGGCCTGGGGAGTCGATGGCCTGCCCTACATTTTGCCAGGGACCGGCTGGTTCTCCTCCACATGTCTCTAGGATGCCCAGTAGTACCCTTATTCCCTTTTTGGGGGTTTAGGTTCCCTTATACCCTTATTCCCTTTTTGGGGGGTTTAGGTTCCCTTATACCCTTATTCCCTTTTTGGGGGGTTTAGGTTCCCTTATACCCTTATTCCCTTTTTGGGGGGTTTAGGTTCCCTTATAAACCCCTTTAGGCAAAAAAGGGCACCCTTTTTTAAGCCTAGGTTACTGGGCAGCCTAGTTCTGGAAGATGCAGATGAAGTGGTTGCCTCTATAGCTCACTCAGATTCGTGGTCTTCGGATTGGCATGGGTTCCCGCAGGGCTGGTGTCTGAGTCGTTTTTTTTCGGGGTTTAGGGTTAGGGTTAGGGTTTAGGGTTTAGGGTTTAGGGTTTAGGGTTTAGGGTTTAGGGTTTAGGGTTTAGGGTTTAGGGTTTAGGGTTTAGGGTTTAGGGTTTAGGGTTCAGCCTCGCTCTCACCCTAAACCCTAATACCCCGAAAGACTTATCGAAAGGTGCCTGGCTGGCAGCTGTGGCCCTGAGCCGCCACGAGGCTCGGGTTTAGGGAGAGGTTTTAGGGTCTTATAGGGTGTAGGGCTTGGGGTTTTATCGGGTTTGGGGTTTTGGGGTTTAGGGTTTAGGGTTTAGGGGGTATAATATTATGAAAGGCCCTCAGTATATTATTATTGTGCTTACATTATACACGGGCCTTTTATCTAATTAATAATACTGGCCCGTAGAATACAATTATAAGTGAACGAATACGTGCAGTGAACGCAGTAATTGTATGAACGAAGTGAACAGTGAACTGAATTATTGTATTTGCAAGGAATTTAGGACGCGCGAAATACAATAATGGAGAGAACGAAGTGAAACAAAGGAATTTAAGGGGGCCACAATATTATTATTACAAAAGCCCCCTTAATAGTAAAACAACCAAAGGATAGGAAAGTTATTCCTGATCCAATAGATGACAGGGAATTCCAGGAATTAAAATCTACGGTGACGGTGAGATGATCTTGCCTGGATCCTTCATTGTAGTTCTGTTGGGGGGAGGGTGGGGGGGGGGGGGTACCGCATATGTGGCTTCGCAAAGCAGCAAACTCCATAAACCAGATAAACCTGATCAACCCGATTATCCCTTTAAAGCCGACAAAGCCTGCACACCCTGCCAGCCCTAGTACCCCGAGAAAGACTTTAGACCCTGCAAACCCGAAAAACCCTACATAAACCCTGTAAGCATTCTAAGACCTCCGAATCCTCCAAACCCTCTAAACCATCCCTAACCCTACTCCCTAAACCCCAAACCCTAAACCCTAAACCCCAAACCCTAAACCCCAAACCCTATACCCTACACCCTACACCCCAACCCTACACCCTAAACCCTAAAGCCCGTGCCAGGCGGAGTTGCGAACCCAGCAGGACAAGGCCTTTCCATGTCCCTAAACCCTCAACCCTCCCACAAAACCTCCCAAAACCCCAAGAACCCTGACCTTCTCAAGCCCTAAGAAGTCCCTGCAAGCCTTGAAAAGGTTTAGGAGCCTACATCCCGAGCCCGGAGCTTTGACATGGTACTGTCTGAATTCTTGTGCCCAACCCTAAACCCGAACTCCTAAACAGCCCAGCACCGAAGGGGTGTCGCACACCACTGCGGATCGTCTGCAAGTGGTTGTGCCTAGCCAAGAACTGAGCTATGCATACCACCCCCTAAACCCTAAACCCTAAGCCCTAAGCCCTAAGCCCTAAACCCTAAACCCTAAACCCTAAACCCTACATACACTTGTTGGCTTTCCTTTTCTCTTTGTGTTTTGTTCTTTGTGGTATCCCCATGTTTAGAGGAGAAGGAAGTCTCGGAACTGGTTTGTGGTGTTTAGGGTTTAGGGTTTCGGGTTTCGGGTTTAGGGTTTAGGGTTAGGATTTGGTGCCTTCGGTGTTTCTGACGTGGGAATTTTCAGGGGGATGGGATGCTAATGTTTAGAACGAGTCTCGTCTTTGCGGAGCAGGTGACCGTTTTTTTAGCCTTGGGGAGGACATGAACCCTAGGGGGTTTAGGGTTTAGGGTTTAGGGTTTAGGGTTTAGGGTTTAGGGTTCATAAACCTTAGTAGGAGTTATCGTAATATAGGGTATGTGACCCCAGTTTTGGGGTTCATCTGGTCCCCAAGGAACTTTTCTCGACAGATCTGGACTCCACTGTCGACCCCACCTTCCCCAAAAGAAGGTCCCTAAACCCTAAAGCCTAAACCCTAAACCCTCAACCCTAACCCCTAAACCCTAAACCCTAAACCCTACAGTCGCCCGAACCCGTACCTGCCCACCGCTTTTTTTGTCCCTGGCAGGCCATGTCTCGCAGCACCGCAGCAATAGCAATGCTGCGTCGGGGGCCCAAACTCTCTCTATAAGGGCTTAGGGATGAGGGTTTAGGGTTTAGGGTTTAGGGGTTAGGGGTTAGGGGTTCGGGTTAGCTGACTTCTAGGACCCGGAGCCAGCCCCTCTTTCCTTTTGTATAGGGTGTAGGTTCCCTTACAAGCCCCTTGAAACCAAAAAGGGTTTAGGGTTTAGGGTTTAGGGTTCAGGGTTTAGGGTTTAGGGTTTAGGGCTCCTAGGTCACGCCTGGGTCTAGGCTTAATAGGCTCGCAGCGGACGTCGTGTGCCTTTTCGGCTTCAGGGTTCAGGGTTTAGGGGCTTAAGGTTTTGGGTGTAAGGCTGGAACCGGCAAACCCTAAAGCCTAAACCATAAACCGTCCAAACCCCCGAGCTGTCCATGGAGTGGGGCGTCAACGGCCGGGTGCAGTTGTTGGCAGTTTCTCCTTTGAAGTGGGAGTTTAGGGTTTAGGGCTAGGGTTTAGGTCTTAGGGTTTAGGGCTTAAGGCCTAGGCTACGAGGTTCATGGCTCAGGGTTCAGGGTTTTGGTCTCGTCGAGAACTTTGGGGTTTACTCTGCAGACATCAGCTCAGGCTTCGAACACCAGCAGCCCTAGCAGCAGGAATGGGTTTTTACTTGAAGCTTGCAGGAGGTCTTCGAGTCTAGTGCATCCACGCGAATCCCATACAAATCTTTTCAATCCCAAACCCTCAAGCCTAAAACGCCCTAAACCCTAAACCCTGAACCCTCAACCCTAAACCCTAAACCCTAAACCCTAAAACACACCCTAAACCCTAAGAAGCCCTAAGCGCCTGTCGTCCTGCTTTTTGAATGTTGAGGCAACGAGAGCCGGGCTCTGCGCTGCCAGGGCAGACGTCTCAACCTTGGTGTGCGTACGGAGTTTAGGGTTTAGGGTGTAGGGTGTAGGGTCTAGGGTTTAGTTAGGGTTTAGGGTTTAGGGTTTAGGGTTTAGGGTTTAGGGTTTAGGGTTTAGGGTTTAGGGTTTAGGGTTTAGGGTTTAGGGTTTAGGGTGAGTGTCTGGGGCGGTTTGGAGAGGTTGTAGGGGGTAGGGGTGGGGACTGGAACCAGTCGATGCAGGATGCAGGGTTGTCGTCAAGAACCCCTTGAAACCCTGTACTTGCAGGTTCATGGTACTTATTGACCAGCTTTCTAACGCCCCGTAAGTGCCCTAATATGGTTACAAGTACAGTTACAAGTACAGCAGCAATGGACTATAATCAGTACCATGAGCCTTAGTAGGGTTTAGGGTTCAGGTTTAGGGTTTAGGGTTTAGGGTTTAGGGTTTAGGGTTTAGGGTTTAGGGTTTAGGGTTTAGGGTTTAGGGTGAGTGTCTGGGGCGGTTTGGAGAGGTTGTAGGGGGTAGGGGTGGGGACTGGAACCAGTCGATGCAGGATGCAGGGTTGTCGTCAAGAACCGTACTTGCAGGTTCATGGTACTTATTGACCAGCTTTAACTGTACTTCTAACGCCCCGTAAGTGCCCTAATATGGTTACAAGTACAGTTACAAGTACAGCAACAATGGGTTATAATCAGTACCATGAGCCTTAGTAGGGTTTAGGGTTCAGGTTTAGGGTTTAGGGTTTAGGGTTTAGGGTTTAGGGTTTAGGGTTTAGGGTTTAGGGTTTAGGGTTTAGGGTTTAGGGTTTAGGGTTTAGGGCCCTAAAGCCCAAGGCAGCCAAAGCCTGTAGGGCGTGCTAAGGAGCTGCCATGCGCGCATCGCAGCGCTGGATGCGACCCGGTCGGATGAGCGGGTCGAAGGTTTGGCCCTAAACCCTAAACCCTAAACCCTAAACCCGGAAAGAGTGCTTGAACTTTTTTGGTTCAGAGGTCCCCACTGGCTAAGTGATTTTAGGGAACATCGGGTCTCAGGGTGCAGGTCTTTGGGCGTCTGTAGGCTGCTTTGTTGCATTTCAGACTCAGATGTTGTTCTGGGTTTTCTGGTGCAATGAGGCCACAAGCTGAGTCAGCTTCTTGTGGGGAGCGCTGTTGTCCTACGATGAAAAGGCTTGGGGTATGTTTGGCTGGCTCGCTTGCTTGTTCACCTCAATACTTCAAGTACTGCAAAGATGCTGCACCCTTTGCCACTTGTTAGTCTTATCCATCGGGTGCGCATGGGCCGAGAGTCGTTCCTATGTAATCTTGGTCACCCAGTGGCACCCTTTTCCCTTTTTTTGGTTCAAGGTTCCTAAGCCTTATCCCCAAAACCCCAAACCCCAAACTTGGCCCCAGACCCGAAACCCTAAACCCCAAACTTGACCCTAAACCCTAAACCCTAAACCCTAAACCCTAAACCCCAAAGGTTCTAAGCCTTACAGACCTCTACAAAGGCTTCTGACCATGGCTCGGCCCTTCACGGCCTGGAAGGACATCACGAAAGAGGCCCTGAGGGTTGTGTGGCATTTGGGGTTTAGGGTTTGGGGTTTAGGGTTTAGGGATTAGGGTTTAGGGTTTAGGGTTTAGGACACAAGGCTCCTTCCCGTGTAGCAGAGGATCTTATGCAGTTCTGGCGCAATCTGGTGCCACAACCGATCCGGGAAGGGGTGCGCATCGTCCAAGCCCTCCAGACTTCAACCCAGAAAAGCCAACAGCTCAGGCACGAAACGTCAGCCACAAACCTCAGCAAACACTGAGCCCTCCAGGCACAAACTATTGAGGATTAGGTTTGCTGAGCAACCCTAAGACGTTCGACTACGAGCTAGAGTGGCCCAAACCTCAGGGAGTCCTCAACCTTTTATATGCCCTGAATCCCAGATCCCTCAACCCGTGAAGCCCTCACCCCCCTGTATCCGTAGTAGTAGCCCTCAACCCCTGAAGCCCAAGACCCTGTTGAGGGGTTGGGG